>CM031240.1:43768061-44368061 GCA_018340775.1 Taxus wallichiana var. yunnanensis
TGAAGAATCTTGTTTTCCATGAAGGCAGACAAATCATATTGAGGTCGAATGTCACTACATTCGTAGAATGAGGTCTTGAACCACCAGAATTTAGCTCAGATCTTGCCCTACTAATTTTCATGTTGCGAGATATTCTCACCAAGCCTTTCAGGCAAGGTGAAGTTTGATGTGTTTAGGGGTACATTTGTAAGAGCAATGAATTAAGGGGGCAATGTTATCTTACTTAATACATTGTCTCCACGTATCACATACGGTTTCTCCATAACCGTGTAGCGCTACACCTACCATGCTAGCGCCTATATATTGGGCTTGTTGTTTTGTTATAATATATAGCAATCATTTAATCTTCTTGAACGCCATCATTTATATAAGGTAAAAATAATTTTGTTTTAGGGAGACCAAAAACCCACTTACAAAGGGGAAAAGATAAATCATTGAGGATCAAAAGAAGCAACCTCTACCAGCATTTAAAAGATACAAACACACTCACGACATTATAAATAATCTTATCCCCGAGCTCAATCCCATGAGATCTCAACTACATTTTGAGAGGGTATTTAACATTTTTCCTTTTCTTCTTATATCCCACATTGATCAATCTACATCAACATTAGGATTAACATTTTCTTTAGAAATAATCGGGATGATAATTTCTAGATTCTTTGAATGCTCAATTAAATGCGAGGTGGACATCATCAAAAACAGCACTAGGAGTGGTCATGGCCTCCAAAGCTGTCCAAAGCAGGGAACATCAACCTCATATTCCTTATGCGAATTCATCACAAGGTCACTATCTAGTTAGCACTTAACCACCAAATGGATAGGATCATATTTTTCACCACGAAGGCATTTCTTTGCTTAGTTTTTACTTCCCATTTGTGAGTCCATTGTTAAGTTACCAGCAAAGGAAGCCCTACACCTTTAATCATTACCTTCATAATCAAGATTTTGGACCCATGTGTGATCCTCAACAATGAGATTGATGGTATGGGAAATTAGTAGAGGTATCCAAATCAATCATAATATGAGCATATGTCGTGAAATCAATGGCCAGGAGTTTATCCAATGAATTGCCTATTGACACAAGGAAATTTTCTCTACAAAATTGGAGGGGAAAATAATGTAACCAAACACAAATCAGTTTAACATTAAAGGTTTCGGTCATCGGAGTTGAACAAAGGAAACCAATGTTTCATAAGAAGAAATGGGACTTGAAATCCCACACTTTACTTAAAATCAAATATCTATCGAGAGATATTGCCAAACACTATAATGAAAAATCCTCTAGCAGCTTACGACATAAAAGGCTTCCAAAGTTGTAATATCCAGGTCATGGAGAGTATGGATGCTAGGGAAATATGCAGTGAACCTAAGCTGAAATGACTCCCTTCCTCTTGTAATAATATGTGGAAACAATAACAACAAATTCCCAAAGACACATATGTTGTTGTAATGGTAGGAAAAATCAATTTGAAAATAGATCGGATGATTTTAATGCCTCAAAGAATGTCTGGACGTCCCGAATGACTCCCTATGCCATCACCAAAAGTAAGCCCTTTCACAGATTGAAAAAGAGGGAATAAAGGAGTCCTCGCACCCCATCTTGAGCGGAGTAACCAACATAGAGATGCCCCGATAGATGCATCAACAAGAGCACCACCAACCCCACTAGCAACAACTACATGCGGATCTAAAGAGGTCACGCGAGAGCCCATGCCAATGGGGGAATGGAAAATGAGGGAGTCCACCCATCACCGAGCTTGTCGAAGAAGAACAACCACCACGGTTAGAGCCACCAAGGAAAATATCGAAGGTGGTAGGGCTTGCTTGCCACATTCAAATCCGCCACGCGCCATGCCCAAAGCCAAAAGTGTGAGGGTTATTGTGTCCGTCAAGAGATCCCATTCTCATTGTAAAAAAATAAAGTAAATGTCCTTGTGGAAATTTTTTATTTAAAAGGTAAAGTATGTATTTACAAGTTTACAATGAACATTAGAAACCAACAAGACAAGAAATGTTTCCGTGAGATGACAACATTGAAAGATATTTAATGAAATAAATTTTTAATATTTTTTTTTTTTTTCAGAGAGTGATTAGCTATATTACTTGTGAATAGGATAAAATAATGTGATGATCAAGTATATTACATGTAAATGGATTAAAAATTTGGGTGAAAACAATAGATGTTTAAATCAAAGAATCTGTAGGGAAAAAAGACATATATTTTGTAAACCCGGTCACTGTAATTGGATTTCAATATATTTAATACAAAAAAATTATAATGGCATCAAGATTGAGAACTTCAAGGTAAAACCATTGTATTTAAATATTATGTATGTTTGCATAGTTGTGATATTGATTATATAATGTTAAAATTTATATTAAAATAATTGTTACCCGATCCTAAACTATGGATCTTGGAAGCTATAGGTCAATCTATCATATTTTACCTGATTTTAATTATAGTTTGTGCAGAAATATGTGATGTTTAGACTATTCTAAGAAATATGCATTGTAAAAAGGTATTCACAATAATATAGAAAAGATATAACAACCATTATGCACCAATAGTATGATTGGACATTGTCAAAAATGTTTTGAGAACTATTAGAAAACCTTAATAGAAAGAGTATAAGCCGAACATAAATATAACATTTCTAATTGATTCTTGCATGAATGATTATATCTAATTGGAGTTAAACATGTATAACACACTTTGTATTTATAAATCCATTATATTGTTCATTGGGACTCTTCAAATGTTTATATCTAATTTTGACCTCCTTCTTTTGCACAAATAAATAAATCCCAAAATCACAACGATTAAAGAGATTCCCTTTATTCCACAATTGCTTTGTATCTAAAGAATAGCTTCATCACTGTATTAATCTATAACAATAAAAATAATAGTGACGAACACGATGAATAACATCCCACAATTTTAATACGACTTTACCAAGTAATACTTGATTCCACCACATATTTCTAAATATCTAAATATTTAGTGACGCCATATTTAGTTGATCTCCTTACGCAATTTCAGCAAAGTGAAACCCTTTCTTCAAGCACGACCCACGAGCACAAACACAAATAAAAAATTTAACGAATATGTTTAGATAATCTTTGACAAAAACAAAATGTTACCCTAGTCAGATGAATAACACAGAAATAATATAGGCGATCCAAAGAAATTCCATATTTAACATAATACAGAAAAAGTGGTGATGTGAAGGAAGAATAGGACATACCTAAATCATCTGCGGTAGTGGAGCTCGGATCATGTTCGATTTTCACTCTTTTCTTTCCGCTATCAAGGTTAACTTTTCCAACCCCGTGTACAGCTTCGAGTGAAGTCTGGATCTTCGTTTCATCAGTGCTGGAGCATATTCCCTGAACATTAAGAATTGTTTTCCGCAGCGACATCGTGATTATTATGTCTTAACCTCCAACCAACAATTAAACTTTGAGATGATGATATTTTCCTTTTGAACACAAATATATTTATAGAACAAAAAGCATTGTATGATACAATAGCGAAAATGCGGAGGATTTGCAAGGAAACCCCTGTAAACGCGGTAATTGAATGAAAATGTGCTTCTTCTCACATGCTTCTGATTTTAATTAGCTATTCTACTCGTGAGAAAGTGGAAGAAACCAACCTTTCAAAGGTGACGACTTTTTATCACGCGTGAGCGAGAAATTTCAGTAGACCGATTTTTTCATGCAAACCAATGTTTATAAGGAAAACAAGTGTATTGTGCAAGAAAAATGAAAGAATAGTGAAGTTGTGTGTTGCTCTTACTCATCAAACGCGTTTGAGTGATTTTGAATTTCAATGCATTAAATGACAATCGCCTGAAGATTCAACATTAATCGTCCCCAATACGGTGACATTAAATTCAAACAATTTTGGCGCCTTCACGGTTGTATGAATTTGTTCATTGTATGGGTTTTGTTGAGAAATAACACATTGAAAATTACTTATAAAATATGAATTTCCATGGGTTTTCTCTCTGTCGTGTTATTTTTGTCGATGCAACACATACTTTTGCCATTTTCACGCTTAAAACTTATTTCCCTCAATTTATAATGATGAAAGTTCCGTGCGTTTTACGGTGTGCAGCATCATGTGTATATTTTTGTGAAAACATTTGAAATCACATTCCAAGTTGTATTCATATCTCACATAATCTATAATCTATAGGACATATCTCGCGAACATGGTCATCGGTATATCTTGTTCGGAATGGGATGTATTCCAACATCTAATAGTTGGGTAGCTTAAAATGTTCAAATTATTATCTTTGTATTTTAAAACTAATCTAAATTCATATCATTTGTGTATGATTTACCTCCTTTTCAATAGTCTAGTTGAAAGTATAATTACATAGCTCTTTTAAAATCACACATTGTATTGAATCATCAAAAAGCACTAGTTTTTCTATTTTATGGGTATATCTTTTAGATAGATCTATCTATGTTAGTTTATATGTTTTATTTATATAACAAATCTAAAAGTAAAAACGAAAACAAAACTAAATTAAAAGATTAATATCTCCGCATTAATTATCTTGAATTTACTCCGAAGTAATATCCTCACACATTCACAAAGTAATATCTTTATAATATTTGTAGTTAAGGAAAATATATGTTGTTTCAAAATAGTAGAAATCTAAAAGATAAAAATTGAATGACTTAAAAGTTGACCAATTAGACTCTTCATTGGTTAAAAAAATAAATTTATCTAATATTAAATAATTGGGAATCGATAAAACCTTACAAGAATTTCTACACTTGAAAGTTTGATTCATATCTTGCTCTTATATTTCTCTAAAACAAGTTGATGAAAGAAATCAAAATGTATTATGTATGATTGATTTGATTTCCAATATTGTAATTGAAAGTATAAGTACAAATCTCTTTTAAAATCCCATGCTCTATTGAATAATTCTTAGTATCTAGTTCTTCAATTTTGTATCTAAACCGAAAAAAAAACTAAAAGTAGATCAAACTCAAAAAAATCTTATAGAGCTTGAGCTGTTTACAATTGAATTAAAGGAAGATCTTTGTCATATTTAATGTCTATTCTAACAAATAGAATTAAAATATATATATATAGAATTTCATAAAAGATGATTCCAATGAAAATAGAATTAACAATATTTAATTATCCCACACAACTTTCAATAAAAGAAACCAAAAATCTACTTAAAATATTATACAATAAGAATATATATATATATATAAAATTCAAAGTATGTGGTGAAATGTGATGAAACTAGTTGTAGAGTAAGTCAAATGGGTCAATAGGTTGTGTGGATTTGTCGGCATAAGCGGCTTGAGGTTGGGATTTGTCAACATAGGGGGATGGAGGTTGGGATTACATAATTCAAAACTCCCCTTTGATAATTGAACCCTATTTCTTGAAGATCCAAAGACTCAAATTTGTACAAGCATGAATTAATCAATAATCTTCCATTAATCAAATAGTAATTGACCATGTTTCAAAGTATTGAGTAAAAACCCATGTAAAACCCTAATCAATTTGGAGCTCTAGATTTGGTAAGGGACGAAGCGGCGGTGGTATTCGAGGCTTGGGGGATTGGTATCTAAGAGCCCTTTTATGTTTTATGAAATCATGCTGGGTGGTTTTTAAAACAGGTGTTTATTACTGCTGCAAGTAGGAAAATCTGTCTTTTGTGGGAGACGTGGTTTTTGAGATGGTGGTTTCTGCTCCCATATCCCCTACCGGCGATGGTGTGAACGGTGGCGAGTTACTTTATGGCTCTGCCCTGGATAAGTGCGCTAGAGGATCATCTAAGAGCTTTGAGGATCTCAAGGGGTTTTTGACCTTGAATAATGTGCATCCTAAACATCGCAGCTTTATTGGTGTTTACTTTCATAAGGGTCCCTGCTCTCTAAATGGAAGAAACATGTTGTTCACGTCTCACGTGCTTATCGTCCGTCATTTATACGACACTTTATGAACTTATTCCAGAGGTAGGATTAGAGAAAAATCAGACCCTTTTGTAGGGTAAGATGAGTATATTGAATGATAAACCCCTTGTTCATGACTCCTTCAAGGATGAATTTTAGGTGAAAGGAAATAGGAATAGCGGCTTTTCTGGATTCCAAGAGTTACTGATTTGATGGCTTATGAAAAATCTACCCCATCGGTTTGGTTTAGTGAAGAGCTAATTCTATCTCGAAGATGCTTTCAAGAGAAATGGTTTGATATGCATATTTAAAAACTTTATCAAGTCTGGTAGTGCTTCATGCTTGAATATTGAAGCAATGGGGTCCGTTCATAGCATGGTAGGTTGGATGTATTTCCTAGTGGTAGGGGTTATTTCATAGTTTCTTTATTTGATGCTTCGGATAGGGATCTAATTTTTGGGTCTACCGTATTTACCCCTCAATTTTTTTGTAAATCCGTTTAACTCGCTATTGGTAATACTTTAGGAAATATTTTTCTATTGACCGAAAATAGAATATTTTGAGCACACAACATATGCTATAATATTGGTAGATATGGATACTTGGTTGATTTCCTTCCACTATTGAACTAAAATTTAAGGATAGAATTCGATTCAAAATATGGACTATGAAGTTTTTATCTTTAGGTGTAGAACATGTTTTCTCTTTTCCATTTAGATTTTGATTGTCATTGTGAGGAGCTTATTGAGAAAAATAAATAGAGATTGAATATCTCTTACCTAGTCTTATTTAATCAAAAACACATAAAATATTTATAGGGACGTGCACAAACAATACTCCCTAGAATGGATGAAGTTGTTACTAAAAATAATAGTGAATAATGGAATAAACAACAACAACTAGCCTAATAATAAAATAATACATAGACTATGCTAACATTCCCCTGTTATTACATTATTCTTGTAAATGTGACCCGTGAAAAGTTTAAATTTCACTTTGCAAGATATTATGTGATAATATCAACAACTTATTATACAGTAGAGGACAAAGGTGTTGGAGATGAATGTGGTGGTTCAAGACGTGATCTTGAATGAAATGACAATCAATATCAATATGCTTTATTCATTCATGAAAAAAATAGATTGCATGAGATTCAACACACTCGATTGTGTGATAGAGTATAAGTGATTATTTTTCAGAATGCCCATGTCATCCAAAATGTGACATAACCATATCACTTAGCACACAGTTCCTACGGTGGAAAAATATTATGCCTTTGTGTTTTATCTTAATTAAGCTAAATTAATACATCCATCCTACTCGCCACTCTCATACGGTTACTCTTAACTATCCTTGTGTAACTAGTAACTATTCCCAGGATATATATTCTTCCTATCCACAGTTGTTCAAACACGCATTGAATAAAATATTCTCTCTTTGCCATCATTGGTATCGGAGCAGAGAATTCATTGTCCTGCTGGAGGAGGTAACAATGGAAGGAGCATAGGAGCATAAGCTGCATGAAGATTCATTGGAGCCAAAAAAATTTGTTTGCACGTGGCGAGATTGAAGATTGTTTTTGGCATATCCTGTGTGCTATGCATGGAGGTTGTCTTCTATCATTGAACCTTTGGCATGTGGAGATGTGCGCAGAGTTTAAAACTTGATGAAACATGGCGACCTATTTGTCTTACCCTACATTAAAGGAGTGGACATGTTAGCTTTGGCGTCTTGCTTACTTGATTTGGCGTTTCAAAAGCAGTGGTGAAGACTTGTTGTGTGTTGTAGCTGATCTTCTTCTTTGAACAAAACGTATGTGGTTTTGTTTGGAAGACAATGGCATTGCATTCGGTCCCATCCTGATCAAGTGAGCCCACAAAGGAGAGTTTGAGGCATATCCACGAGGGTAGATTCTCGCATACCGATTGAGAAAATCCCCTGAGACATACAACCTGTGTAAGCACATGGAAGATAGCCTACAAAGAGGAAGAAGCATTACCTTGCCATGTACATGTCACACATTTCCAATGCCGAGAGTGTTACGAGCAACCCTTTCACTGGGTCACCTGTGAGAGCCCAAGAGGACACCACCGACATCTATTTTCCTTGCTCAACGAATTACTGAATACCGAAAACATCTTATTTGATGAATTGGTATGTCAAGGATTGTTTGACTATTTCTTGTTTGACGTATGTTGTCAAGCACGCCAAATACGTGAAGAATTAGAGCGTGGATATGATGTAGATGATGAACACAAAGTAGAACGCCCACGAAGCATTTGCGTCTCACCGCATTAGCCTATAAAGACCATCTTCGTGATAGGTTCCTCCAGGTAAACATTGTAACCAATTTTGAACAATTAATAAATAAAATACAATTTTGAGTTTTTGGAAATTTTTGCACCTCACATTTTGTTGTCGGATGCCTAGTTGCTCAAAGGGCCAAATTTCACCACATGGAAAACGAAGATGCGAGAAGATTCTTCGGTTCGAAGATCTTTGGGGGATTGTTTACGCAAAGACGCCCTCCCACGAGACGTTGATCTCGTTGGCTATGTATGATATGGTCGTCGATGCAAAAGCACTAACGCTTATCACTCGAGCCTTTCGATGAGGTTTGCCTTACATTCGGGAAGCAACCACTTCCCCTATGGCATGGGCCACATTGTGTACCAACAATGAAGCCAAGAATCCGATGACAAAGTTGCATCTTGACAAAGCTTCACACAATGAGTATGCATGTTGGTGAATCGATCGAAGCCTTCTTGTGGCATGTGGCCAAGTTACGCGTAGAAATCTATGTTCTCGATGAACTAGTGGATGACAAATTGCTAGTCCCGCTCACCTTGCGAGCTCTTCCTTCCCGGTTTCAGAAACTGATCACCATGTTGACCATCACTCAATAGGAGGTGAGTTTTGCCACACTTGTGAATTATCTCCAGTAGGAAGAAGCCATTTAGAATTTTCAAGAATCCTTCGAAGACAAGGCTCTCATCATGAGGCGAAAGCATAAGCCTCGAAAAGGGCGATCATACCCCAGAATCGAAGTAACATCCACAACAACCTTCTCGGTGGCCACCATATGGCCCCCTGCGGAAAGTAGCAAAACAACAAGGCAAATAGATGGTGCCACATTTTCTCCACGGATACACACATGACGATTGTTATTAAAATGGGCACAAGTATTGCAACTCTAGCGAAGAGAGCACTTCTGGCCAAGGATATTCCAAGAAATCCCTATGGTGTACTCGTAATCAAAGGTAGAAGAGTCACATTGTTGCTCGATGAGGATGCAAGTCCGATGAAGAGGTTCTAGACACAACTCTTCCGGACATTGTAATAATATATTGCGAGACTTCGCACTTTGTCGAGAAAGTGTCTATTTGATTAATCTGGGCACTAGCAAATACATGCTGGAAATAAGAAGTTGTTCCATACTGAGTGTGGCCCACCTTTGGAGATAGGATCACCATCATAGATAATCGAGTATATTGTGGCGGGGATTGGTGATGTCATCATTCCTCTTGGGACACAAAGATGTACACTTGAGAAGGTGCTATATGTTCAAGGTTTGACTTCAAATCTCTTGTCGTGAGTCAACTTCTTAATCATCGAATGTAGGTTGAATTCTTTATTGAGAAAGGGGTCAAGTCCAGTATCATTTCACCTGGGGAGACTCAATCATTACTTGGAGCATTTATGAAGGGCTATCTATTTTCACTTTGGATGCGGTCACTTCATCCAACATTGTTCTCTCTACTTCAATGGTGGAGTCCACTGCACTATGGCACTCTCGATATGGTCATCTTTTCACGTCGGGCTCTGCATCGGCTCGGTGCAAGGAAATGGTAAGAGGGCTTCCTCCACTCTCCCATTCCTTACCTATTTGCTTGGGATGTCTCATGCGGGAAAACAACACAGAGGTGCTTCAAATAGATCTCTTATCGTTCTATGGAGCATCTTTAGGTTGTACATACCGATCCGTCTGTGCAGACCCCACACTAGCTTCCAAGGTTTTGAATACTTCCGGTTCATCATGATGATTACTCATGAAAAATGTGGGTATATTTCCTCCGAGAAGAAGAGTGAGGCATTTCCCAATTTCCAAACCTTTTACCAAAGCAAGCCACTAGGAAGTGAAAGAAGATACTCCTTCTCCTCCACTCAAATTGAGGTGGGGAATTTTTATCGAAGAAGTTCTTAGCGTGCACTGAAGCAACATGCCATTCAAAGACAACATTTTGTGCACTCTACACTCCCCAATAGGATGGGATTTTTGAGCGACACAACAAGGCCTGTAATGGAGATGGCTCATTGTATGCTCTCTACCACCAAGTTGGAGGATCGAGTTTTGGGCGGGAAGCGATCCGAGACGATGAGTGTATCTACTCAACCGAGGCACCCATGAAGATCTTGCGAACAGGACATCGGAAGAGGTATGGGTGATCATAAACCTTCTATTCATCATTTGGGAGTTTTTGGTTGTCTTTGCATATATGCATGTTCTAAATGAGAAAAGGAAGAAGATCGATCCAAAGACACTTCCATGTCTTTTCTTGGGGTATAGTACTACCTCAAAGGCATATCATCTCATCGATCCTGAGATGAAGAAGATCTATGAGAGTCAAGATGTGGTTTGTGATGAGTCATCCTTTGACTCCCTACCACACAATGGAGATCTAGTACCGACCTAGTTACATAGATTTCTCACACATCCAGATGATGGGAAACATGATTCTTCTCAGAGAGAAGAAGAGATGAGTGGAGACTTGTTTGTTTATCTAGGCACACTCGACAACACATCTTCACATCTGTAGTAACAACACTAATGTCGCAAATGGGTCCAAAATACTGTGGGGATGCACACCGAACTCACTTCTGATACTTCTACGAGAGTCGAACACGAAGTCAAGCCGGACATGAGGTAAATTTTGCACTTATGAGTTTAGTTGTTGATAGCACCGAACTGAAAGCTGTTCATGTGGCATTAGACCAACCACAATGGAAACAGGCTATGGATGCTAAATATAATTCCCTAATTTAGAGTCGAGACATTGGAACTTTTCGATTTGCTCCTGTAAGAAATCCAATTGCTTGTAAATGGATTTTCAAATATAAATATAATGAGATGGTTTAATCGACAAACATAAAGCATGAGTTCATACAAAGGGTTATGCTCAAGAAGAAGGAATTGACTATGGCGAGACCTTTGCAAGCACTATGAAGATCAAAACCATCGAGTTGTTTATGCACCTTTGAAAGCACAAAATGGATGGAAACTTAAGCAGATGGATGTCAAGATTTCTTTTCTAAATGGTGATCTCAAAGAAGAAGTATACATGGCCCAACTTGAAGGGTTGGTAGACGAGAATCAACCACACAAGGTATGTCATCGATAAAGTCACTTTATGGACTCAAACAAGCACCTAGGGCATGGTATATAAAAATTGATGATCACCTATCAGAAGCATGGATTCACTTGTAGCCCCTCGGATACAAATTTGTATATCAAGAAGGTAGGAACAGAGATTGTCATTATGGTTTTGTACATAGATGAGCTTGTGATCATAGGAAGTTCGACAATCTTTTCGATGATGTAAAGAATGATCTAAAGAAATCCTTCGACATGATTGATTTGGGGCTACTTCACTACTACTGTCTTGGTTTATAGAGATGGTAGAAGAACAATCATATCTTCGTCTCCCGGATGAAATATGCCAATACTCTCCTAGAGAAGTATGGAATGTCAGATTGTAAACCAATGTCCACACCTATGGAAAAAGGTTTGTAATTATCTAGATTCCGGGAATCACCATAGGTACATGGCACTCACTACAGGGCAACTTGTGGGGAGTCTCATTTACTTGACTTATACCAGGCTAGATCTTTGCTTTGCAGTGAGCTATCTCACCAGATTTATGTAGGAGCCAAAGAAATGTCACTCGATAGCAGCAAAGCAATTGTTGAGATATGTCCGAGGTACAATTGATTATTGTCTCGAGTATCGAAGAACACTTAGTTCTTCTTATAGGGATATAAAGACTCGAATATGCAAGATTCGTTGATGACGGAAATCCACTTCGAGGGTATGTTTTTCATCTCGGATCTGGACCTATCTCGTGGGTTAGCAAGAAGCAAACTATTTTTTCTCTCTCATCTAGTGAGGTTGAATCTTGTCTTTGCATGAGGAGTTTGTGTGTGATGTGATTTGGTTACGTCACATTCATGCAGATATAGGGATTCCTGAAGAGAAACCTCCAATCATTCACTGTGACAATCAAGGTGTGTTGAATCTTGTGAAGAATCCTATTTTTCATGAAAGAACAGAGCATATTGAGGTTTAATGTCACCGCATTCATGAATAGGTCTTGAACCACCAAATTTAGCTCCAGTATTGCCCTACTAATTTTTAGGTTGAGATATTCTCACCAAGCCTCTCAGCAAGGTGAAGTTTGATTTGTTTAGGTGGTACATATGTAGGAACAATGTATTAATGGGGGGAATATTAGCTTAATTAAGCTTAATTAATACATCCATCCTACTCACCACGCATACGGTTACTCTTAACCGTCTCTCGTAATGGTGGTAACTATTCCTACGGGCTATATATTCTTCCATTCCGTAGAAAGTTGTTCAAACACGCATTGAATAAAATATTCTCTTTTTCCATCATTGTGGATGAGATAGAAAACAAAATTTGCTTCTTTCTTATCCATGAGATAGGTCCAAATCTAGGATGCAATATGTATCATGTGGTTGACTTCCTATCATCAATAGATCCAAAGATGGTTGGAGTTGACATATCCATGTTGTTGGTGCTCAGATTTTTCTCTCCCCATTTGTCATTAAAATTCCTTAGTTTGCGGCCTCTGCAATATTTTTATATCCCTGTGTTGGTGCTTGAAGAATTTGTCCTCCATTTGGTTTCCATGATCAGTCCCTTCCTTGGTCAAACATCACTTAAAGATCAAAAATGTTTTTTTCATTGGGTCAAAGCACAATGTTGTGTCCCACTTCGTGTCCCAAAAATGTGAGTAAGAGGTTGGGCACGATTGGAAATCCATGGTGTTTGCGCGAACACACCTTTTGTGTGAACCTCCTTCACCTGAACTGCCACATAGGCCAAAGAAAGTGGTTCGCACGAATGAGGGTTCGTGCGAACACCCCTTCGTGTGAACCTCTCTTGGGTTCAAATAATTTTACGGAAAATAGTTTTATATATATATATATATATATATATATATAACACTATTTTCCGCAAAAATTATTTAAACCTAGAAGGGTTCACGCGAATGAGGGTTAGTGAGCACCCCTTGCGCGAACCCCTCCGGGTTCAAATAATTTTTACGGCATATATATATATATATATATATATATTGTTTTGGGTGGCAAATTTAGGGTTTAGGGGGTTTGGGCAAAGGGGGTTCAAGTGAACCCCCTTCACACGAACCCCTTCGCGCGAACCCCTATGTGGTACCTATGTGGCACATTTTGGTGCCAAATTCATTTGGAGGATCATTTTATGCCAAAATGTTCCACTTAGGTGCCACGTAATTATGGTTAACGAATAAATAAAATTACAAAATTTTAACACAAAATACATAATTTTATTAGCTTTCTAAAAAAACATTATTTTTTAAAAATGCATTTTTGCTATTTCTTTTTTATCTTTTTATAGCATATGGTATTTTAGGACTATCAATTGTACACAATCAACCCAATTTGAAAAGTAGAAAAATATATTAAAAAAAAAGAAAAAAATAAAATTACTATTTGTTGAAGTCTTCTTCTTAGCTATGAAAAAAAATCTAATTTCGATATAAATATTAAAAGTTATTGGTATAAACATTTGTACGCCATTTATTTGAAAATATTTTTACTAAATAATTAATTAAAAAAATATAAGTCAAAAAAATATGAAAATTTGATAGCACCTCAAAATTCAAATCTTGAACATATATGTAAAATTTCATGGTGAAAAAATAAATTTTCATTTTAAAAAACCACCCGGGACAATCATTCCTCTTTTATAACATAAGAAACAACGTATGAATAAAATTAAGAAAAAGACCATATTTTTTGCCATTTTTTTTTTAAATTTACATGTATTCTACACTCTAAACACAACATTTCATTAGTTTGTGGAATTTCATGAATGTGTACAGTTTTTGTGGCGATTACCTTTATAAAATCAATGAAACCGAAAATCCATGTCTATAACGGTACAAAACATACCAAAAAGTGGGACATTTTATTGTGCTTTGACCCGTTTCTCTGTCCATCGAAGGAGTCTGTAAATTGGGCATAAAATTCAGTGTTCCTTTCTTTTCATTTTCCATACTCACATTTCGTTGTCCTTGCTATTTTTGTCCCAAATACCTATGGAAACTTGATTGAATGTAGCTTAGAGGATCATGTTTGAACCTTATAACATTTCTAAATTATCTATCCTTGAAGAAAAATTCATCTCTAGGCTCAAATGGTGGTTTTCTTGCATTTTTATGGTTTGACGGGTGTTTTTTTCCCATCAAATTTACATCTCGGCATCAATGGAAATGTGGCCCTTTTTGGTTAGATGTGGCTTGACGGGGCACTCTAAAAACTCTATGGCTCGCTTCAACCCAAAAATTGTCCACGTGGAGGAATGACACTCGTTTGAAAATTCACCTTTTGGTTTGGCCTTGGAGTTGTGCTTAGGGGACACGTGGAGGATTCCGCTGGTTTTCCCAAACTTAAATAAAATAATTCATATAGATGGTATGGGTTTCGGTTGGCCATGGACACGCAGAGGGCTGGTGCTCATTTTAGAATCCACCTCAAGGTCCCACCTTAACAATTACAACAGGGATACATGTGGAGGCTTCTGTCGGCTTCGCTTTGTACTTAAACTTTCAAAAGAAATTTTCTAAGGCTTGGGACACATGGTGAGCCCGTGCTCATTCAAGGTCTTTGCTCTTTGGCACAATCATTAAGTTACACCGTAAAGACACATGGAGGCTTCCACCGAGTCTTCCCATATTAAGAATTTTCAAGCAACTTTCTAAAATCATGGGACACGTGGATGGACCGCACTGTTTGGGGATCAGCGCCTAATTTTTAGTTTGAATAAGCGTGAAGAGGACGCTTGCAAGCTTCTACTCACTCTGCCCTTTTTCTTGTTCTTTTCACGGCAATCGAGAGAAAAGTGTCACGGACCCTAGACACATGGCAACTTAAGCTTTTAACAAAATCATCCATTGACTGAGACACATGTTAAGCCCATGCTTTTTTGAGGTCTCTGCTTTTGGGGGCCATCTCAAAATGCGCCATTAATAAATATGGAGGCTTCTGCTGGCTCCTTTTTTCACTGAGACTTTTCAAAGGACAAAAGGCATTTTCTTGGGCCAGGGTACATGGAATGCTCACGCTTGTTTTAGACTTGCCTCTGTTCTTCTCCTTTATAGTTGCACTAAGGAAAAATGTGGATGACTATGATATAAAGTGGAAAAAGAGCAGGAGCAATAGTTTTTGTGCATTTCACCTTTTTTTTACCATTTTTGCACCAAGACTCTTGGAGATGCGAATACACCCTATTTTTCATCATTCTTTGATGAAATTCTTTGTCATCTCTATCACTAAGGTGTCATTGAATGGATTCAAAACTTAAATTGTGAGTCCAAGGATCGTTAAGGCCGATATTTTGAAGTGGGAATTACTCAGGCACTTGAAAAATGGGAATTACCAGAGGAAAGGGATGCAGGGTAGAAATGGCAGAGGAAAAAGAGGGAAAAAGGATGAAATGATGAATGTATAGGAGCATAAAGTGAAAAATGCGTTGCCTCGAAAGAAAAAAGGGATGACTGTCAGTCCCAATGATCATAGGCTCCAAAAAAAGATTAAAAAGGGGATTTATCACATGATAGAATCAAAATGATTAAAAGGAATCCTAAAAAGTTATGGCATGGCGTCCTAGTCATTAGTCGAGAGTCCAACAAACGTGATGAGTTCACAATTGGTCCAACTAGCTTGATTTCAAATTTGAATTTGTTAAACGTCATTGTCGAGACAAATTGGTAACAAGTAAAGGTCCCTCGAATATTCTTATCTTTTGGGGGAATATTGTGTGAGAAAAGTGTATAAATGCAATGATAATACTCTAGCATATTGTCGAGTTTGAATTCTTGAGAAAAAAATTTGAGAAAGGCATCTTCCCGAGAGACCAAAGTCGAGATAACCTTGTTATTTTCTTTTGTGTTAGATTTTCTATCCTGTATAGTTGGTTGCATATGTATAGCCATTGAAAAGCATTGAGATTGCTCTGGAAGCTTTTCCTTGCGATGAATCTAAGTAATTTAAGAATTAATTTGTGTCTAATCTCTAGTAAATTGTGTATCGCTTTGTTTGAATGTTTGCAAATAGTCTATGTCATTCGCATAGCAATCTTATATTGAAATCTTTGTCGAGATCACACAGGTCTCATCCTGTGACAATTTAATGGTATTTGCAATTTCATTTTAGGGACGAGCCTTCATCTTGGATGAGATAAAAAAACTAAAATCAATTCACCGTCATTTGTTGATAAAGGTTGTCTGTAAGTCTTTGGGTGTACCTTAGGCATGATTCATCAAAGAATTTAGTGTTTAATTCGAGTCTTTCAATTCGAGCCTTCGTGTCGATTCTGAAAGATTATGTGAAAACAAGTTGATCTAGGCCTCTATTAAAGCACACCTTCTGGTTGAAGGAACGTCTTAACTATTCTGAATCTTTTTGTTGAATTCTTTCACTATTGTCAATTCCCTCTAAAGATATGGTACAATCAACTTTATCCTACTTCATCTCCCACCAAAATCATTTAAAAACCATTGATCCACCCTAAACTACCCCTGTTTTCCCTGTGTATCAACAATGGAAAATAATCCACTTGCAAAATAATGCAGAACAATCAAGATTTCTTAATGTATTTGGTAGACTTAGCCTTGTGTTGAAAATATATCCATCGTTTAGAAGTGACAACTCTTAAGAGTTAAATCTTGGAGTATTGTCAGTATTCTCCCAAGGTTCTCTTCATAAAATTTTTGGAAAGGCGGGATATCTCCATCTCCTTCACCAAACAGAGGTCACACTAAGGGTCCTCTCACCCCGATCAAAGAGGCAGAGCCTAAAGTAGTGAGGACAGTCAAATCCTCTTAAAGGTGTTATCCATCTCTCCACAAATATGAGTAACAAAGGGTTAGTTAGATGTCATCCCGGTTACAAAGCCGAGATAACATGTTATTTTCTTCTATGTTAGATTTTATATAGTGTATAGTTGGTTACATATGTATAGCCATTGACAAGCACTAAGATTTCTCTAGAAGATTTTCCTTGCTGATGAATCTAAGTAATTTAAGAATTAATTTGTGTCTAATCTCTAGTAAATTGTGTCTACTTTTTTTCAGAATGTTTGCAAATAGTTTTTTTCATTCACATTGCAATCTTATATTGAAATCTTTGTGAAATCACATAGGGTCTCATCCCTGTGACAATTTAATGGTATTTGCAATTTCATTTCAGGATGAGCCTTCATCTTGGATGAGATAAAAAAATTAAAATCAATTCACTTTCATTTGTTGATAAATATTATCTGTAAGTCTTTGGGTGTACCTTAGGCATGATTAATCAAAGACTTTATTGTTTAATTGAGTATTTCATTTCGAGCCTTTGTGTTAGAGTCTGAAAGATTATGTGAAAACATGTTGATCTAGGCCTCTGTTAAAGCACACCTTCCGGTTGAGCGAACGTCTTAACTATTCTAAATCTTTTTGTTGAATTCTTTCACTATTGTCAATTCCCTCTAAAGATATGGTACAATCAACTTTATCCTACTTCATCTCCAACTAATATCATTTAAAAACCATTGATCCACCCTGAACTACCCCTGTTTTCCTTGTGTATCAACAAAGGAAAAAAATCTACTTGCAAATAAATCTTTGAACAATCAAGATTTCTTAATGCCTTGAAGAGACTTAGCATTGTGTTTAAAATATCTCCATCGTTTAGAAGTGACAACTCTTAAGAGTTAAATCATGAAGTATTGACCGTATTTTCCCAAGGTTATCTTCATAGAATTTTTGCAAAGGAAGGATATCTCCATCTCCTTCACCAAACGGAGAGGTCACACTAAGGCTTCTCTCACCCTGATTGAAGAGGCAGAGCCTAAAGTAGTGAGGATAGGTCAAATCCTCTTAAAGGTGTTATCCATCTCTCCACAAATATGAGTAAAAAAGGGTTAGTTAGATGTCATCCCCGGCTAAAAAATGAAACACACTATGATCTATCTGCCTCTAAGCTCCTAGTCGAATCTGTGTTGCTGCTTGGCTTGAAAAGGAGAACGAATTTGGATACCAACTAATATCTACAAAGCATGAAGGAAGAAGATATTTCTTCACCAAGGACCCTAGTAGAAGGTTATTTTAAGAGCTGGGAAAGTCTAATTCAGAAGGAAGAAGAATTTGGAAGGTTGTTGGAGATCAAGCATCAAGAAAATAGATATCCATTGGTGAAACTGATCATCCTATGATTCGAGATTGTAGTACTTCCTCAAGTGCTTCTGAATCAGGTAGCCTCTTTGTTGAATTAAATTCTCCATCTGAAGAGGGTCCATAATTTATATTTGAAACATTTTCTTCTCAATCTTCTCCTGTATTTTCAAAATCTAATAGAGTTTTCTAAGAGACAGAGCCTTTAGAGGGAAGTCATTCAGAATAATTGTATCCATGTACCACACATACCCCTCACTCCTTAGCATTATGTTTCTCCTGTAAGATCACATCCTCAAAATAATATGACTGAGCCTCGACCTAGACCTCTATTTGTCATTAGTAATTTTGGTCCCATCAGTTTTAAATGTATGACTTGATATCCAAATGCTATGCCACAGGATGTAAGAAACATATTTCCTAAATTTCAAGGAAATAATGTAATTACTTGGTGATCAAGCACTTGAAAATATTTGTCAATATGATGGAGGAATTTAAAATAGAGTGTGAAGATGAATACATTAAATTATTTATTCATACTCTAGAAGAGGATGTAAGGGACTCAGTGGTCTAAATCTCTGCAAGATAATTCTATTAACTCCACGGACGAGAGATGAATAATGCCTTTAGAATGCGATACGGTGATAAACACGGACCCTAGGTTTCTTTTATCATAGTTTGAAAATATAAAAAATAATCCTAAGGAATCATTGCATGATTTCAACTCTAGATTTAATAAAACATTGAGAAGACTTCGTGTTAATTTCAGGCCATGTGATGAATCATATATGATAAAGTATTCAAATACATTCGATAAGAAAGTTGCTTACTATTTGAGGGATAAGAACCTGGGACTTTGAGCAAGCCTTTACCATGTCTCTACAAATTGAGAACAATATTAAGGTAGTTGGAAAACCTCCTCGAGGTAGCGTATTAAAATGATCAACCCCAAGAAGCCTAAATCAAGTAATGTTGTGGATCTTGAGGAAGTTATAAGGAATTTGGCCGAGGATATCAAAGAAATATCTTACAAGCTGGCCAGGGCAGAAAAAGGAATTAGACAAGTTTCTCTAGGTCAGCATAGGAAACAGGATAACATAGACTTGCAAATCATCCTAGAAATGATCGGAGGTCTCGTGACCGAGATAATGGACCCGTGGGAGATATACAACCCTAAGCCAGGGAGAATAGAGTTGTGCACGATAGTCTAAATGATAGATTTGTTGTTGTTGAAGAGACAAATCAAATGGATTGGTTTGAAAAATGCTTCTTACCCCACCTGCCATGTGAATTCAATCAGTAAGTTGAAGAATCTGATGAAGATGAAAGCACTGATGATGATGCATGCATAGTGGACTACTCTACAAGCTCACATCAAGGAGCAACTTCAACTGAGGTAATAAGTGCAAGAACTATGAAAAGTATTTGGGACTACATTCACCAAGTACCTCTTCTTCCTCCCTCTCATGCTTTAGAAATAGATATGGTACAAGCATTTGAACTTCCTAATAATTATTTTGAGTACCTACGAGCTCTAATTATTAATAAGTATGATAAAGGAATCCCATGAGAAGAGGATAGATAAGCTGTTAGTGAATGTTTTGTGGCTCCTAAGAAAAGGAGTATAATAGAAGAAATGAAGTTGTCAAAAGGGTAGGGCCTCAAGCCAAAATAAAGACCCCGATTCTCACCAATGTCCCAAAAGAGAATAAAAATAAAGATGCACCTCAAAAATGTCGTGTTGTCTCAAGTAGAACCGATGTTCCCATCCACACCCAAAATGTTAAAAACCTTGTGCCATCGATGAGTTTGTTGACCTTTCTCCAAATGTTGATTTGCCCAAGTACATTCCCTATGACATTGCCCAAGTCTTGAGTCGAGATCAATATTTATGTCCCAATTGCAGAACCACTTAGGATTCGACCATAAGAAGAGGGATTATGATTCTTTGAGATTGGGGAAGATAGGAGTGCCTAAGGCATAAATATAAATAATGTAAACACTCCTCCTTCAACCATTGTAGAACAAGAAAAACCACCAACATTAGAGGAGATTGGCGAACCACTCGAAGTCTACTTGTGTGCATCTTTATTTGAGTCTCGGTTAAATGTTGATACATTTTTTACAAAACTGATTATTAAAGCGATGCTACATAATTGTATGTTTGACTACGGAGCATTATGCAATGTTATGCCTCTAGAAATCATGAATGAATTGAACATTAAAGTGACAACAGATTATGGAAAGTGTACTCAAATGGATTCTATAGAGGTCCCGGTTGTAATGTGTGAGAATGTTGTTGTGGTACAACTTACTTCTGACTTATCCAAGTAAGAACCATAAACTTGATCTTGTAATTGTTGATTTCCTTGCCAAATGGGGCATGCTATTATCAAGAAAGTGGGCTGCAAGTGTTGGTGGAAGTGTTCGGATGGATATTTATTTTTCCACAATTCCAATTAATGGTAGCCTTTTAAAGTTGTATGGAGAGAATAAAATGTTGCACCCCATTGAAGATCCAAATAATTCTTCTTATGAAGTGTTATATGTTGATGTAGATGTAGATAACTTTGGGGAGTTTGCTGATGGCGGGGATAACAAGATTGATAAGTGCAAATGTCTTGATCAAGTGGGTTTTGTTTGTAGTAGAGGAAAGGGAAAAGAGAACAATGAGCCAATGAAACCACTTTACATCATAAGCGGCGGGATGAATAATCATATAATCTGCTATCTTATTCATTCAATTGTATACCATTACTGAAGGATCAAAAATATACACAGAGAATACGGTTCCCCACCAAACGGCTCCCTACCAACCATAACCAAATACAATGTAATATATTTTAAATGCTAACATTCCCCCTTATTACACTATTCATACAAATATACATTTCTTGATCTTTGGATGTCCCCCTTAATGGGAACACCACAAAGAGGGTCTTCACACAAGCATGTGCCTACATGGTCTTGATACACATGGTTTTTCTAAGGTTGACCATAAACCTAGAGGGACAGGAGCACTTTCCAACTGTTCACCTTAGTGGTTTTACAGGCTTATCATGAACCAAGAGGATTTTACCTCGGTGGTTTTACAGGCATACCACGAACCCAAGAGGATGATACCTCGGTGGTTTTACAGGATTACCACGAACCCAACTTCGAGTACCATGCGCTTCTTTCAAAGTGTTTTTCTGCTCCCCATGATTCTCTTCAATTAGAAGTTTCCAAATAGGAAACTATGCATTATTTGTACTTTATTAAACAACCACACAACACGGAAAACAATAAACAATCGATAAATATTCCACATTCACTTCTAATAATGATAGCAATCATGTTATTTGTTGTAGCCACTAATGTTGATTGTCGTTTAGCCAATATTTAACAAAGAAAGGTAACAAATCACTATCACTTTGCATGTTTCCCTTGACTATTTTTTTCAACCATAATGTGAAATGTGAATCTTGAGAAAGAAACTACATCAAGAAACATGCTTATCGATTTGGATCTCGCCACTAAGACCTTGTTGCACATGGTTCATGTTGCAAGTGAACGTATTCACAAGTGAACCATCTTCTTTGCGGCACGAAAATGAGAGGATCAATTCTAAACGAAGAACCATTGGCAAACAACTATGCTCCAGAATAATCCATTTTAGCATCCAATCACAAAATAACAGAACACGGAACAAAACAAAACTGAAATAAACACAAACCAAAAATTGAGGAATAGGTCCTCAATACCTTATTCTACCACAATCTCTATCGGCGGCCTTGTCACTTGTGGCTTGCAAGAGGTCGTTGGATTTCCTCCAGCCTCTATTATCCTCCGTCCTATGAGTTCTGCTTACGGTACTAGAGATGATGTGAAGCCAATCTCATGAACAACTTCGACTCTCGTCGAGAATCTTGTTGATCTTCTATGTGAGAAAATTTAAGGCCAAATTGGGGCATCTTCTTAGAATAGGCAAGCGCCAATTGCATATATGATTTGTGAAACAATTTCCTTGTTACATACAATAAGTATATATTTTCTTGTGTTAATTGGATATGAAGGAATACCAATACTAATTGCACAATATGTGAAATTTATGGTTAAGGCTAACAAGGATATTGAATGCTCTCTTTTCTCCTTTCTTTGCAGGATTAGCATCTTTGGTCGGCCTCTTTTGGCATTCATCTCTATTGAAACTGATTTTTCTTAGCATGTGAACAAATCACTCCACAGTTTCAAGGGTTTCACGCCTCTCTCAATATAGATGCAGTTCAGGGGAAAAAATGGCTATACTAATAACTTCCTTTAACTGATAATGGAGCAATGCGAATCCTACTTGCCTTGATTTAACAAATGTTTGTAGAATCATCCAAGTGTCGTTAGGAATGCAACACATCCCTACCACGATCCTACCGCCTCACGTTGCTCTAATCCAGAAATGCATCGTCTACACTAATGCATCAAGTGATGGCACACTTGATCTTTAGCGCTGCAAATGAGAACTCGTTCACATTTTCTCCTCCAAACGTGTCTCACCAAAACCATTTCAAACTAACTACAACATAGTATATAGAAAAAATAGTCTTCTCCTTTTATCTCTAATGCTAACAGAAAAACATCTTCTTCTTTTATCTCCAGCGAGTTATACACCAACCTTCTTGTGTCAATACCCAACTATCTTTATGCACATATACACACCGGGACACCCACATGTCTACAATACTTTCTAAGCAGTTGTCTTCAAAAAAATGATCCGCATCTAGTGGAATTCTCAAGTATTGATGGGAAACTCATTTATGTTGACAGTCTCGAGTTGTTCCACATTGATCGATCCACACATTTGAGGTTGAAGGTACCATTTACATACACTACTCCAAACTATGACACACCTTGGACAGATCCCCCTTATAACTACATGGGCTTCTCACTCCATGTGGGACAGCTACTAGATCCAAATGCTCCTAACATTGGCTCCATGTTCTTGCTTTATGTATAATGGATCCCTTTTCCACTAGGCCATGGAAGATATGGCACACTCGATACCAATGTTTGTAGTAGAGGAAAGGGATAAGAGAATAATGAGATAATGAAACCACTTTACGTCATAACCGATAGGATGAATAATATAGGCGATCCAAAGAAATAACAAAAAAATAATATAGGTGATCTAAAGAAATAATGAGCTAATTTAGCATATCCCTCTCCCCACAAACAAGAAGGGTGTGCACTCTTTCTTTGGCAAGATCAACTTATTAAGAAGATCCATACCGATTTTGCTGAACTTACTTTGAACATAGCGCACAAGATGAAAGGGAATCAGAATTTTGGTTGGTCCTCTGAAGGAAAGGTTGCATTTGAAGACATCAAGAGAGCTCTAGTAAAGAATGAAATATTGGCATGCCCCCGATTATAGCAAAGACTTCATTATCTATTGCTATGCTATTGAAAATCTGTGTAGTTGTTGTGTTAACCCGGAGAATCTTGAAGGTCATGAACTATCCATAGCATTCATGAGTTATATTTTGAAAACCCATCGGTTGAAGTACACCATGATGGAGAAACATGCTTTTGTAGTGGTAAAAGCTATGAAGCAGTTTCATTTTTACATCCTCAACTTTCATTCTATTATGCTTGTGCTTGATACAAGTATTAAATCCATTCTTACACAACAAGAGTTTGGAACCAAGAGAGGCAATTGGGCAGCCAAATTTCAAGAGCATGTCTTGACATTAAACCCACCAAGCTAGTTCGAGGAAAGGGCTTATGTGAATTCATTGCTGAAGGAGTTGATGCGAAATTGTCCAAGGAGGAAGTTGATATCCCCTGTTGTTCTTTTCATCAGCTCAACTAACGAATGCTATGTTGGCATTGCACACTTTCTTACTTATGAAGAATTTCCATCCCATTTGAGTGCAAGGATAAGAGATCCATCAAATTAAGGTCTCATGTGTAATATGTGTTGTGGGAAGATGCATTGTTCAAATGAGGGATAGATGGAAGGTTTTGAAATATGTTGACAAAGAGTAGCAAAAAAATTGTTCTCGGCCTTTCATGACTAGGCTTTGTGGAGGTCATTTCTCTTCTACTATCACGGCCCAAAAAATCCTCCATGCTAGATATTATTGGCCTACCTTGTCCAAATATTTATTAAAGTGGGTAGGCAAGTGTGAAGCATGTCAAACCTTTGTTGGAAGATCGAAATTGGCTACTTTACCTCTCAAACCAGTGGTGATTGAGGAACCTTTTCAACAATGGGGTTTGGAATTCATTAGTACACTCAATCCACCTTCAAGTGCATGGCATACTCATGTTTTGACTACAACTGATTATTTCACCAAGTGGGTGGAAGCCATTCCAATTAAAAGTACTACTTTTGAAGTAGTATGCAACTTCATCAAGGAGAACATATTAATAAGGTTTGGGATACCAAACAAGATTATCATTGTCAATGCTTCCAATTTTTCTTCTGCTTTGAGATGATGGATTTATTCTATGGCTATGGCATTTCCCTTGCCCACTCTTGATTACTATCCCTAAGGGAATGGGTAAGCAAAATCAACTAACAAGAAAATGGTCACCATTGTTCGGAAGCTTGTTAATGACTCTAAGAGGAATTGGCATAAGAAACTATATGATGCTTTATGGGCAACTAGGATTACACCTAAGAGCGCCATTGGAATGTCTCCTTTTCAAGTGGTATATGGTGTTTAAGCTAAATTTGTAAGTGACATTGAAACTACCGACCTTACATTTGATGAAGGCCATTGAGGATGCCACTTTACCAATTTATTGCAAAAGAATTATGTACATCCAAAAGTTGAATGAAGACAGATTGTAAGTGGTTGACAGAATATCAGCTCATCAACTCAACGTAAAAGCTCTATTTGATAAAAAGGCTAAGCCCAGAACTTTTCAAGTGGGAAACAGTGTTCTTCTTTGGGACAAAAGGCATGAACCTTGGGGCAACCATGGTAAATTGGATTCCCTTTGGCTTGGTTCTTTTAAAATTAGACATTTTGTTGGTGATAAATCTTTCTACCTAGATTACATGGATGGTTCTCCTCTCCCACTTCCTTATAGTGGGAAATTTTTGAAGTTGTTCAAAACCTAGGAGTTTTGGTGGTCCCTTTGTACATTTTGTATAGCGTTTTTCTTTCCTTGTTTTTGTTTTGGTTGGTTTCCTTTCGTGTTCTCTTTTGTGTTGGTATTGCTTCTTTTTTACTCTGTTTCCCATTGGCTAAGACACTGATTCGATCTGATTACCCATAATTCTCTAAGGTTCTTGATTTTGCCTCTTTCCTCTGCCAAATCATCCCCAAAAGGAGCCAGTTGTTGTCCTCTCAATTTTCCCCACCCTTTCGAATCTAATTTCATGAAAATTGGAGCCCTGCCATAGAAGAAATTTGTGTTTTAAACTCCTCATATGCTCGTTTTCATTTCCCACAACGTTTTTAATCAAAATTTCCTTAGTCTTCTGCCTTTAAAATGTTTCAACTATTTTTAATGAATGGGAAATGATTTTAGTTCTTTTTTTATCATTTGGAAGGTGTGGAACCTTGCATCTTTCATTTTTAACCTTTTACAGAGAAAGAAATTCAACATTGGGAGCAAAAATGGCATTTTCCCATTTCCTGCGACTTCATACATTATTTTCCCCATCAAATTCTTTCTCATAAAGGTGAAGCTCGCGTTTTATTCTCATAGGATGTGGCTAGATGGGTTTCTTTTGAACTTATCACTTGTGGTTATTTTGGAAAAAAATTCAAATTTGGCTCGCATCCTTGCCGATCCCGATTGGTGGAGTTGTTTTGGTAGAAGTTTGGGGAAATGGATCCATTTTATTCTCTAAGGCATTACGGTGGAAGAGAAAAAGTTATAAAATGACCCACGGCCCTGCATTAAATTAGAAAGGGATACGTGGCTATTTTTTAGTTCATATGTGCTTTGGCAGATTGGTGGGGGACTTTAGGAATTTTAGCTTTGTTTCCACCAAGGACAAAAAGTTCTAAAATGACACGTGGCCTCGCCCACGTAAAAGGATGAATTCTTAGTTGAATTCCATAGTGAATCAGAAAGGGACATGTGGCCTACATTGAAAATTTAATGGTAGAAGGGTGAAAATTTCTAAAATCACCCGCAGTCCGCTCTTGCAAAGGGATAATTTCTAATTTGAGGCCGTCAAAGCAAATTACAAAGAGACACATGGCCTACTTTGAAAATTCAATGGCAGAGGCATGGAATTTTAGGGGAAAGGTTGGAACTTTTCCCCTTTTCCAAATAGATAAATTATAAAAGTGAAACACACGCCCGCATGACACTGTCAAGTGATGCCATGTGTTAAAGAATGAAATCAAATAAGCGGGTTGATGGAGGTTTTTGAAAATTTGAGATTTTTGTTAAAAGAATTTAAATGGAAGATTTGAACTACATTTCCTCACCACTCGGATGGTGCCATGTGTCCATCCGTTCGTGGAGCTCAGAGAGGCGCAGAGCAAAATGAGAAATCTTGTTGTTTCTCCCAAATGTTAGGAAAGGTAGATTTCTCCGCATTGCTTATCGTTGCTTTGATCTTGCCACATGTAGGATCCAAATTTGAAGGTTAAAAGGGGGAAAGGATAGAGAAATGCACTCATCTGGTTTTTGATGCCATTAATGAACCATAGTTCCAAAGAACACAAATGTGAACCATTCTTCATTCTTCTCTCTCTATTTCCTTGTTGTTATTCATGAGATGCATTTTGGGTTTTTGTGGAGCTAAATCAATAAATTTAAAGAGATGTAAAGTTTTATTATCGAGAAAAGGGAGTTTATCGGGCATACGCGATAAAAAAGTGGGTAAGACTTACCCGTAAGCACTTGATTTCTATGAAAGTTGCTAAAAGGTAGAATTGTTAGGAGCACATGAAGAAGAAAATCATGAGATGACCCCTGCTAAAGTACTCATGCTCGAATTGAAAAAATATTCACCTTTTTGAACCTCAAATTTTCATGAGTGCATTTATTTCATGTCAATTTCCAAAAGTGGATCTGCAACAAACATTATTCCTTTTGGATATTCTTTTCTTGGGGACAAAGTATGGATGTACACGAATTGTTATAAGAACATGGTTTTGGCCATGGAAAAGGGATTCTGGTTTTTTGGGAACGTTGTAAATTTGGAAGTAATTCAATACAAAAGTTATTTCTTTCTTTTTCCTCCATTATCTCTCTCTGTCTCTGCCTGATTCAATGGATCATTTGTTTTGCATTCAATAGAAACTTTGTGTTCTAGTCTATGTAATATTTAGAACTTTGTGTCTACAGATTTGCATCGGTGGTGAAGTAATTGATCCTTTTCTATATTTTCTTGGTTCAATGTGAGTAGGGAGATACTCTGCTATCTATATTTCCCAAAATCATTTTTGTTTTCTTCCTTCTCCCATCTCTTTATTCTTCCATTCCTTCTTATTGATAATATTTTGAGTATGAAAACACTCTAGGATACCAAGATCCAAACATTGATAGTTGTAGATTTGTACATTTGTTTTTCCAGATTTTAATAAGGGAACCTCTCCCATTAAAGAGGAGGGACTTGTTGTCCCTAATTGTGGTTTCAACCCATGTTCCATACGAAACCCAACAAATCATAGGTACCAGTTCAAAGTTATGACTTAGTTAAATTCTGATTTCATTATCTTTGTGGGCCCCTTTCAAAAACTAGAATTTTTCTTCTATCCTTCAATTTTTTTTTCACATAATAAAAAATGCAACAACCCGATTAGGGCTTACCTATCTCGCATGCACCTTACTTTCTCTATGGCTTTGAGATATCCGCCTCCGTCGTAGCTCTATATTTTTATATTCTCCTTGTTGTTTGGATTGGAAAGATGATTTACAGGAGGAGGATCGACTTTTGAGGTTGAGGCCTTCGACTTTTTAGTGTTGATGTTTTGGAGACTCGGCTCACCCTTTTCTCGTAAGGAAATATTTACAACATGGCATTTACAATCATTGTTATCTCACCCTATGTTTTTATTGATGGCCTCTTTCATTTTTGTTGTTAGGAACATGTTAAATTATCTATAGGTCGAGTTTGATGAATCAAAAAACCTACCCATAGATTTATGGGCTCGTATTTGAGATGGTTGACATAGGAGGGAGATCGGCTTCTTTTGGAGCTCAATTGTATTTTCAAACTCGATGCTTTCTTAATATTGTTCAAAATCTCCAATAAATTGAAACATGTAGCTCAACCAAGAGCTCTAATAGTTCATGTAGAAGGGTCTACTATCATGCCAATGTGTTGGCTCTCTTCACTCCAATACAGCAGAAAACTAGGGTGGCTTTTCAATGCAAAGGTAGATCAGATCGGTCTACTGATGAAGCCCAACTCGGTGAACTTAGTACTCGAGAATCGATTGTGTGGCTCTATATATTACTCGGTTTTTAATGTATACCACACTCCTTCAATAGTCTGCCAAATATAGTAGCACTCTAAAAAAAATTTATCCACACATTTTTTGTTGCTATAGAAAATAAATCTGTAGAATCTGTAACAATATGTGTAGATTAACACAAGTGGATGTGGATATGAATGCGATGGGATAGGAATGGGTTGAGAGGCTCTATGGCACTCCTATGCAGCTCCCACTTCCTCTCTCGGTGCTCCAAAACTTCTACAACCTCTTTATTTGCTCCTTGGTGATTCATGGATCCTCACAATAGCATAGTAATGCTGCGATCAGCCAACTCGATACCAAATCTTAAGAATGTAATATTCTCGAAACCCTTCATTCATATCAAATGAAGAAGCTGCAATGTTTATAGACATTGTACAACAATAACAACATCCATGGAAAGTGGATCAAATATACTAAGTACAGGAATATATGTAAAAATAACATATTGCGCCTAACTAATCACATCCGAGAACATTCCAAAGTAGTAAAGTAATAATAGTATAGCCCCACTAATATAGGGATGTGACAACTAGATAGTAGCTACCCAAAAACTAAGTAAGTTAAAGTAATAAAATTTAATTACTTTAACATTAGAACTTAGTAAATGATGAATTAACCTAAGTCTATTCCTCACAGGAATGGCTTCACGTGACGGGGGTTAGCGGGGATTTAAATCCTGTAACGGAAAAAATATTTCAACAGTATAAAAATATTCAACAACCAAATATTAATTAGCCCATCAGAAGGTGGTTGAGGGAGTGGGAAGGTAGAGTTTTTAAATTTTATGACTCGAGATTATCTACATTTAATTCTAAAAAAAATCAAAATTCAAAATAATAATGTTAAATGTTTTTATTTTTATTGAATCCTTGTTGGACATAGATCATATCCGGTAATATAGTATAGGGATCGTATTCACATTACTTTGACCAATGGAATGCCATATAAAACACAATAATCTACTTTAAGTTTCTAATTTATAAAAAAATTAATTTTGAACCCAAATATTTAATATGCGTTAGTTTTGAATCTATATAATAATATTTTTTTATATAAGGTAAAAATAATTTGGTTTTAGGAAGATCGAAAAACCTACTTACAAAGGAGAAAATATAAATCATTGAGGATCAAAAGAAGCAACCTCTACCAACATCTAAAAAGATACAAACACACTCAGAACACATTATAAATCATCTTATCCCTAAGCTCAATCCCATGAGATCTCAACTACATTTTGAGAGGGTATTTAACGTTTTCCTATTCTTCTTATAGCCCACATTGATCCAACCTGCATCAACATTAGGATTAACATTTTCTTTAGAAAGAATCGGGATGATAATTTCTAGATTCTTTGAATGCTCAATTGAATGTAGGTGAACATCATCAAAAAAACACTAGGAGTGGTTGTGGCCTCCAAAACTGTTGAAACATGAACATCAACCTCATATTCCTTGTCTGAATTCATCACAAGGTCACTATCCGATTAGCTCTTAACCACCAAATGGATAGGATCATATTTTTTCACCACGAAGGCATTTCTTTTCTTAGTTTTTGCTTCCCATTTTGACAGTCCCTTGTTGAGTTACCTATAGAAAAGGAAGCCCTACACCTTTAACGGTTACCTTCATAATCAAGATTTTGGACCCATGTGTGATCCTCAACAATGAGATTGATGGTAGCTGGGAAATCAATAGAGGTATGCAAATCAATCATAATATGAGCATATGTCGTGAAATCAATGGCCAAGAGTTTATCCAATGAATTACCTATTGACACAAGGAAAATTTCTCTCCAAAATTATAGGGGAAAATAATGCAACCAAACACAAATCAGTTTAACATTAAAGGTTTCAGTCATTAGGTTGAACAAAGGAAACCAACTTTTCATAAGAAGGAAATGGGACTTGAAATCCCACAATTTACTTAAAATCAAATCTCTATCAGAGATATTGCCAAACACTATAATGAAAAATCCTCTAGCAGTGGGGTATATGTCGAGTTTACCTAACATAAAAGGCTTCCAAAGTTGTAATATCTAGTCATTTGAGAGTATGGAGGCTCGGGAAAAGATTGTTGAACCTGCAAATGACTTCCTTACTCTTGTAATAATAAGTAGAAACAATAACATCAGTCCCAAAAGACACATATGTTGTTGTAATGGTAGGAACAATCAATTTGAAAATAGATCTGGATGATTTGGCCACCTCAAAGAATATCCTGGACGTCCCGAATGACTCCCTGTGCCATCACCAAAAGTAAGCCCTTTCACAGGTGAAAAAGAGGGAATAAAGGATTCCTTGGCACTCCTATCTTGAGCTAGAACCAACATAGGAGATGCCCCAATAAACGCGTCAACAAGAGCACCACCAACCCCACTAGCAAAAACTGCATGCGGATCTAAGGAGATCACGCGAGAGCCAATACCAATAGGGAATGGAAAAGGAAGGAGTCAACCCTTCACCGAGATCATCGAAGAAGAATAGCCACCACGTTTAGAGCCACCAAGAAAAATATCAAAACTAGGTCGGGGCTTGCTGCCACATTCAAATCCACCACCGCCATGCCCAAAGCTAGAAGTGTTAGGGTTATTGTGTCCGTCGGGAGATCCCATTCTAATTGTAAAAAAATTAAGTAAATGTCCATGTGGAAATTTTTATTTCAAAAAGGTAAAATATGTATTTACAAGTTTACAATGAACATTAGAAACCAAAAAGACAAGAAATGTTTGCCTGTGAGATGACAACATTGAAAGATATTTAATGAAATAATTTTTTAATATTTTTTTTTCCAGAGAGTGATTAGCTATATTACTTGTGAGTAGGATAAAATAATGTGATGATCAAGTATATTACATGTAAATGGATTAAAAATTTGGGTGAAAACAATAGATGTTTAAATCAAAGAAGCTGTAGGAAAAAAAGACATATATTTTGTAAACCCGGTCATTGTAATTGGATTTAAATATATTTAATACAAAAAAATTATAATGGCATCAAGATTGAGAACTTCAAGGTAAAACCATTGTATTTAAACATTATGTATGTTTGCATAGTTGTGATATTGATTATATAATGTTAAAATTTATATTAAAATAATTGTTACCCGATCTTAAGCTATGGGTCTTGGAAGCTATAGGTCAATCTATCATGTTTTACTGATTTTAATTATAGTTTGTGGAAAAATATGTGATGTTTAGACTATTAAGAAATATGTATTGTAAAAAGGTATTCACAATAATATAGAAAAGATATAATAACCATTATGCACCAATAGTATGATTGGACATTGTCAAAAATGTTTTGAGAACTATTAGAAAACCTTAATAGAAAGAGTATCAACTGAACATAAATATAACATTTCTAATTGATTCTTGCATGAATGATTGTATGTAGAACAACCACTACATGCCTATGTAATTTCATGTCATAAAATTTAATAAGCTAAAGAATGCATTATTGAGTTTGCTAAAATAAGCTCCCAAAGTTGGATATAGCTATATTAATTACAACTTTTTGAGAAATGATTTCACCAATAATATAAGCAAACAAAATTTATACTTAAAAAGAACAAACAATGAGAGATTTCAATAGTTTGAATGTATGTAGATAGGTTAATAAGATGTAATTGGAGTTAAACATGTATAACACACTGAATTTATAAATCCATTATATTGTTGCGGGACTCTTCAAATGTTTATATCTAATTTTGACCTCCTTCTTTTGCACAAATAAATAAATCCCAAAATCACAATGATTAAAGAGCTTCCCTTTATTCCACAAATGGTTTGTATACAAAGAATAGCTTCATCATCGTATTAATCTATAACAATAAAATTGGGTATTAATCTATAACAATAAAAATAATAGTGAGCGAACACGATGAATAACATCCGACAATTTTAATACGACTTTACCAAGTAATACTTGATTCCACCACATATTTCTAAATATCTAAATATTTAGTGACGCCATATTTAGTTGATCTCCTTTGCAATTTCAGCGGTGAAACCCTCTCTTGAAGCACACCACCGAGCACAAACACAAATAAAAATTTAACGAATATGTTTAGATAATCTTTTGACAAAAAAAAAATGTTACCTAGTCGGATGAATAACAGAAATAATATAGGCGATCAAAGAAATTCCATATTTAACATAATACGAGAAAAAGTGGTGATGTGAAGGAAGAATAGGGCATACCTAAATCATCTGCGGTAGTGGAGCTCGGATCATGTTCGATTTTCACTCTTTTCTTTCCGCATTATCAAGGTTAACTTTTCCAACCCGTATGCGGCTTCGAGTGAAGCACGGATCTTCGTTTCATCAGTCTTTGGAGCATATTCCCGAACATTAAGAATTGTTTTCTGCGGCGACATCGTGATTATTATGTCTTAACCTCGACCAACAATTAAACTTTGAGATGATGATATTTTCCTTTTGAACACAAATATATTATAGAACAAAAAGCAGTGTATGATACAATAGCGAAAATGCGGAGGATTTGCAAGGAAACCCCTATAAACGCGGTAATTGAATGAAAATGTGCTTCTTCTCACATGCTTCGATTTTAATTAGCTATTCTACTCGAAAGTGGAAGAAACCAACCTTTCAAAGGTGACGGCTTTTTTATTACGCGGTGAGCGAGAAATTTCGTAGACCAGTTTTGCCTCTGCAAACCAATGTTTATAAGGAAAACAGAAGTGTATTGTGCAAGAAAAATGAAAGAATAGTGAAGTTGTGTGTTGCTCTTACTCATCAAACGCGTTCAGCGATTTTGAATTTCAATGCATTAAATGACAATCGCGGATATTCAACATTAGTCGTCCGCAATACGACATTAAAATCAAACAATTTCGGGGCACCTTAAGTTGTATGAATTTGTTCATTGTATGGGTTTTGTTGAGAAATAACACAATGAAAATTACTTATAGAATATGAATTTCCATGGGTTTTCCTCTGTCGTGTTATTTTTGTCGATCTGACACATACTTTTGCCATTTTCGCGCTTAAAACTTATTTCCCTCAATTTATAATGATGAAAGTTCCGTGCGTTTACGGTGTGCAGCATCATGTGTATATTTTGTGAAAACATTTGAAATCACATTCGAAGTTGTATTCATATCTCACATAATCTATAATCTATAGGACATATCTCGCCAACATGGTCATCGGTATATCTTGTTCGGAATGGGATGTATTCCAACATCTAATAGTTGGGTAGCTTAAAATGTTCAAATTATTGTCTTTGTATTTTAAAACTAATCTAAATTCATATCATTTGTGTATGATTCACTTCTTTTTCAAATAGTCTAGTTGAAAGTATAATTACATAGCTCTTTTAAAATCACACATTGTATTGAATCATCAAAAAGGCACTAGTTTTTCTATTTTATGGGTATATTTTTAGATAGATCTATCTATGTTAATTTATATGTTTTATTTATATAACAAATCTAAAAGTAAAAACGAAAACAAAACTAACTTAAAAGATTAATATCTCCGCACTAATTATCTTGAATTTACTTCTAAAGTAATATCCTCACACATTCACATGTAATATCTTTATAATATTTGTAGTTAAGGAAAATATATGTTGTTTCAAAATAGTAGAAATCTAGAAGATAAAAAAATTGAATGACTTAAAAATTGACCAATTAGACTCTTCATTGGTTGAAAAAATAAATTTATCTAATATTAAATAATTGGGAATCGATAAAACCTTACAAGAATTTCTACACTAGCAAAGTTTGATTCATATCTTGCTCTTATATTTCTCTTAAACATTTGATGAAAGAAATCAAAATGTATTATGTATGATTCACCCTCAGTTTCCAATATTGTAACTGAAAGCATAAGTACAAATCTCTTTTAAAATCCCATGCTCTATTGAATCATTCTTAGTATCTAGTTCTTCAATTTTGTATCTAAACCGAGAGAAAAAAACTAAAAGTAGATCAAACTCAAAAAAAACTTATAGAGCTTGAGCTATTTACAATTGAATTAATGGAAGATCTTTGTCGTATTTAATGCCTATTCTAACAAATAAAATTTAAAAATATATATATAGAATTTCATAAAAGATGATTCGAATAAAAATAGAATTAACAATATTTAATTATCCACACAACTTTCAATAAAAGAAACCAAAAAATCTACCTAAAATATTATAAAATAAGAATATATATATATATATACATATATATATATGTATATATATATATATATGTATATATATATATGTATGTATATATATATGTATGTATATATATATATGTATGTATATATATATGTATATATATATATATATGTATATATATATATATATATATATATATATATATATATATATATACATATATATATATGTATATATATATATACATATATATATATATGTATATATATATATATTATATACACAAAAAAATTCAAAGTATGTGGTGAAATGTGATGAAACTAGTTGTAGAGTAAGTCAAATGGGTCAATAGGTTGTGTGGATTTGTCAACATAATTGGCTTGAGGTTGGGATTTGTCAACATAGGGGGATGGAGGTTGGGATTACATAATTCAAAACTCCCCTTTGATAATTGAACCCTATTTCTAGAAGATCCAAAGAATCAAATTTTGAAGAATGAATTAATCAATAATCTTCCATTAATCAAATAGTAATTGACCATGTTTTGAAGTATTGAGTAAAAAACCCATGTAAAACCTAATCAATTTTGGAGCTCTGGATTTGGTAAGGGACGAGCGGCGGTGGCATTCGAGGCTATGGGGAATGGTATTTGAGAGCCCTTTTGTGTTTTCTGAAACTGCTGGTTTTTTTTTAAACGGTGCTTATTACTTGGGCAAGCAAGCAAGATCTGTCTTTTGTGGGAGATGTGGTTTTTTGAGATGGTGGTTTCCTCTCCCATATCCCCTACTGGTGATGGTGTGAACGGTGGCGAGTTACATGGTGGCTCTTGCCTGGATAAGTCTGCGCTAGGGGATCATCTAAGAGCTTTGAGGATATCAAGGGGTTTTGGACCTCGAACAATGTGCATCCCGAACATCGCAGCTTTATTGGTTTTTACTTTCATAAGGGTCACCTACTCTCTAAACTGAAGAAACATGTTGTTCACATCTCTGGTGCTTTACATTCATGGCTATACGGCACTTTATGAACTTATTCCAAAGGTAGGATTGGAGAAAAATCGAGACCCTTTTGTAGGGTAAGATGAGTTTATTGAATGATAAACCCCTTGTTCATGACTCTTTCAAGGATTAATTTTAGGTGAAAGGAAATAGGAATAGCAGCTTTCCAGATTCAAGAGTTCTGATTCGATGGCTTACGGAAAATTGACCCCATCAGTTTGGTTTAGTGAAGAGCTAGTTCTATCTGAAGATGCTTTCAAGATAAATGGTTTGATATGCATATTTAACAAATTTTATCCAAGTATGTTAGTGCTTCATGCTTGAATATTGAGGAAATGGGGTCCGTTCATGACAGGCGGGTTGGATGTCTTTCCTAGTGGTAGGGGTTATTTCATAGTTTCTTTTTCTGATGCTTCAGATAGGGATCTAATTTTTGGGAATGTTTGGGAATTTGAATCCCATATTCTATTGATGAAAATGTGGGTTCCTTTGTTTAACCTAGTTTAGGATACCTTCCATGTAAAACTAGTGTGGATTCATCTACCGTATTTACCCCTCCAGTTTTGGTTGTAAATCTGTTTAACTGCTATTGGTAATACTTTAGGGAAATGTTTTGCTATTGACCGAAAATAGAATATTTTGAGCACACAACATATGCTATAATCTTGGTAGATATGGATACTTCGGTTGATTTCCCTTCCACTATTGAACTAAAAGTTAAGGATAGAATTCGATTCAAAATATGGACTATGAAGGGTTTATCTTTAGGTGTAGAACATGTTTTTCTCTTTGCCATTTAGATTTTGATTATCATTGTGAGGAGCTTATTGAGGAAAATAAATAGAGATTGAATATCTCTTACTTAGTCTTATTTAATCAAAAGCACATACAATATTTATAGGGATGTGTACAAACAATACTCCTCGGAATGGATGGAGTTGTTACTAAAAATAAGAGTGAATAATGGAATAAACAACAACAACTAGCCTAATAATAAAATACTACGTAGACTATGCTAACATTCCCCCTGTTATTACATTATTCTTGTAAATGTGACCCGTGAAAAGTTTAAATTTCACTTTGCCAAGATATTATGTGATAATATCAGCAACTTGTGCTTCTGTAGGACAGTGTCGAGAGATGAATGTGGTGGTTCAAGACGTGCTCTTGAATGAAATGACAATCAATATCAATATGCTTTATTCGTTCATGAAAAAAATAGATTCTGCATGAGATTCAACACACTCTGATTGTCGCAATAGAGTATAAGTGATAATTTTTAGGAATGCCCATGTCATCTAAAATGTGACGTAACCATATCACTTAGCACACAGTTCCTCGTGTGGAACAATATTATGCCTTTGTTTGTTAGCTTAATTAAGCTTAATTAATACATCCATCCTACTCGCCACACATATGGTTACTCTTAACTATCCTTGTGTAACTGGTAACTGTTCCTGCAGGCTATATATTCTTCTGTTCGCAGCTGTTCAAACACGCATTGAATAAAATATTCTCTCTTTGCCATCATTGGTATCAGAGCAGGAGAATTTGTTGTGCGCTAGAGGAGGTTACAATGGAAGGAGCATAGGAGCATAAGCCTGCGTGAAGATTCATTGGAGCCAATTTTTTTGTTTACACATGGCAAATTGAAGATTGTTTTGGGCATATCTGTGTGCTATGTGTGGAGGTTGTCTTCTATCATTGAACCTTTTTCATGTGGAGACGTGTGCAGAGTTTAAAACTTGACAAAATGTGGCGACCTATTTGTCTTACCCTGCATTAAAGGAGTGAACATGTTAGCTTTGGCGTTTGAAGCTTGATGGTGAAGACCTATTGTGTGTTGCAACTGATCTTCTTCTTTGAACAAAATGTATGTGGTTTTTTTGGAAGACAATGGCATTGCATTCGGTCCCATCCTGATCAAGCGAGCCCACAAAGGAGAGTTTGAGGCATATCCACATGGGTAGAGTCTTTGCATCACGGCGAGAAAATCCTGCGCAGACATACTGACACATGTGTAAGCATGTGGAAGATAGCCCGCAAAGACTAAGAAGCATTACCTTGCCATGTACATGTTGCATATTTCCAATGCCGAGAGTGTTACGAGCAACCCTTCCACTGGGTCACTTCTGAGAGCCCAAGAGGACACCACTGGCCTCTATTTTGCCTTGCTCAACGAATTGCTAAATACCGGCAATATCTTATTTGACGAATTGGTACGTGAAGGATTGTTTGACTATTTCTTGTTTGACATATGTTGTCAAGCATGCCAAATTTGTGAAGAATTGGAGCGCGGCTATGATGCAGATGATGAATGCGAAGTAGAACGCCCACAGAAGCATCTGCATCTCACTGCACGAGCCTATAAAGCCCATCTTTGTGATAGGTTCCTCTAGTAAGCATTGTAACAATTTTTGAAAAATAAATAAAATATAATTTTGAGTTTTTGGAAATTTTTGCACCTCGCATTTTGTTGTCGGATGCCTAGTTTCTCAAAGGGCCAAATTTTACTGCATGGAAAAACAAGATGCGAGACGATTTTTCATTTCTAAGATCTTTGGGGGATCGTTTGGAAAAGACGCCCCTCCCACAGAGACGTTGATCTGTTGGCTATGTGTGAAAATTCTGATGCAAAAGTGCTAATTCTTATCACTCGAGCCTTTACGATGAGGTCAACCTTACATTCGGGAAGCAACCACTTCCTCTATGGCATGGGCCACGTTGTGTACCATATATGAAGCCAAGAATCTGATGATGAAGTTACATCTTCAAACAAAATTCACACAATGAGTAAGCATGTTGGTGAATCAATTGAAGCCTTCTTACAGTGTGTGGCCAAGTTATGCAGAACTCTCTGTTCTCGGTGAACCGGTGGATGACAAGTTGTTAGTCCCGCTCACCTTGCGAGCTCTTCCTTCCTAGTTTTAGACACTAATCACCATGTTGACCATCACTCAACAGGAGGTGAGTTTCTCCACACTGGTGAATTATCTCCAGCAGGAAGAAGTCATTCAAAATGTTCAAGAAGCCTTCGAAGACAAGGCTCTCATCATGAGGCAAAAGCATAAGCCTCGAAAGGCGGACAGCCCAGAATCGAAGCAACATCCTGTGAAACCTTCTTAGTGGACACCACAACGGCCATCCAGAAGTAGCAAAACAACATCCACGAATACACACACATTGCGAACTATTATAAAAATGGCACAAGTCTTGCAACTCTGGTGAAGAAAGAACTTACGGCCAAGGATATTCTAAGAAATACGATGGTGTGCTCATAATCAGAGGCAGAAGGGTCACATTACTGCTCAGTAGGATACAAGTCCAATGAAGAGGTTCTACAAACAACTCATCCGGACATTGTCCTAATCTCGCGAGACTTCGCAGCCGTCGAGGAAAATGTCTGGTTGATTGATTCGGGTAAGTAAAGCAAACACATGATTTGGAAATAAGAAGTTGTTCCATATTACCACGAGTGACTAGCCCACTAGAGATCGGATCACCATCACGGATAATCGGGAGTATATTACGGTGGGGATTCGTGATGTCATCATTCCTCTTAGGACATGAAGATGTACACTCGAGAAGGTGCTATATGTTCTGAGGGTTTGACTTCAAATCTCTTGTCGTGAGTCAACTTCTTAATCATCGAATGCGAGGTTGAATTCTTTGTTGAGAAAGGGGTCAATTCCAGCATCATTTCCTAGGAGACTCAATCATTGCTTGAGCATTTATGAAGGGTTGTCTATTTACACTGGATGCGGTCACTTCATCTAACATTGTTGTCTCTACTTCAACGGCAGAGTTCACCGCACTATGGCACTTTCAATATGGTCATCTTTCTACCGGGGCTCTACATCAGCTCGGTCTAAAGGAAATGGTAAGAGGGCTTCCTCCACTCTACCATTCCTTACCTATTTTCTCGAGGATGTTTTGTGGGACAACAACAACACAAAGATCTATTCAAACAGATCTCTTATCATTCTACGGAGCATCTTTAGGTTGTACATACCGATCTGTGTAGACCCCTACCAGTTAGCTTCCAAGGTTTTGAATACTTCTAGCTCATCATTGATGATTACTCACGAAAAATGTGGGTATATTTCCTCCGGAAGAAGAGTGAGGCATTTTCCAATTTCCAAACCTTTTACCAGCAAGCCACTAGGTAGTCTAGGAAGCCTCTCCTTCTCCTCCTGCTCAGATTGAGGTGGGGAATTTGTATCAAAGAAGTTCTTAGCATACCTGAAGTAGCATGGCATTCAGCAACATCTGACTGCACCCTACACTCCCCAACAAGATGGGATTTCGAGTGACACAACAAGACTATAATGGAGATGGCTCGTTGCTTGCTCTCTACCACCAAGTTGGAGGATCGGTTTTGGGCGAAGTAGTTCAGAGACAATAAAGTGCATCTACTCAACTAGGTACCCATGAAAATCTTGTAGAACAAGACACCGGAAGAGGTATGGACTAGTCGTAAACCTTCTATTCATCATTTGAAAGTTTTTGTTCTCCGCATATATGCATGTTCCAGGATGAGAAAAGGAAGAAGATCAATCCAAAGACACTTCCATGTCTTTTCTTGGGGTATAGTAAAACCTTAAAGGCATATCCTCTCATGGATCCCGAGATGAAGAATATCTATGATAGTCAAGATGTGGTGTGTGATGAGTCATCCTTTGACTCCCTACCACACAATGGAGATCCAGTACCAACCTGGTCACATAGATTGCTCACACATCCAGGATGATGGGCAACATGATTCTTCTTAGAGAGAAGAAGAGTAGAGTGGAGACTTGTTTGTTGATCTAGGCACACTCGAAACCATGTCTTCACATCAGTGCAATGTCCCAAATGGGTCCAGAATACTATTGGGGATGCACACCTGAACTCACTTCTTAATAATTCTACGGGAGTCGAACACGAAGTTAAGCCGGACATGAGGTAAATTTTGCACTTATGAGTTTATTTGTTGATAGCACTAAACCTAACACTTTGTTCGTGAGGCATTAGACCGACCACAATGGAAATAGGCTATGGATGCTGAATATGATTCCTTAATTCGAGAGTCGAACGTGGGAACTTGTCGATTTTCCTCGAGGTAAGAAATCCAATTATCGCAAATGGATTTTCAAAAATAAAGAAGGCAGATCGTTTAATTAAAAAACACAAAGCATGACTTGTTGCAAAGGGTTATGCTCAGTAAGAAGGAATTGACTATGATGAGACCTTTGCACCCACTACAAAGATAAAAACCATCGAGTTATGCTGTGCTTTGCAACACAAAATGGATGGAAACTGCAGCAGATGGATGTCAAGAGTGCTTTTCTGAATGGTGATCTCAAAGAAGAAGTATACATGGCCCAACCTGAAGGGTTTGTAGATGAGAATCAACCACAGAAGGTATGTCATCTGATAAAGTCACTTTATGGACTCAAACAAGAACCTAGGGCATGGTATATAAAAATTGATGATCACCTATTGTAGCATGGATTCACTCGTAGCCCCTCAGATACAAATTTGTATATTAAGAAGGTAGGAAAAAATATTTTCATTTTGGTTTTGTACGTAGATGAGCTTGTGATCACAAGAAGTTCTGACAATCTTGTGGATGATGTAAAGAATGATTTGAAGAAATCCTTCGACATGACTGATTTGGGGCTACTTCACTCCTGTCTTGGCTTAGAGATATGGTAGAAGAAGAATCATATCTTCTTCTCCCATATGAAATATACCAAGAATCTTACGGAGAAGTATGGAATGTCGGATTGTAAACCAATGTCCAAACCTATGGAAAAAGTTTTGCAATTATCTAGATTCTACGAATCACCACGGGTAGATGGCACTCACTATAGGTAGCTTGTGGGAGTCTCATTTACTTGACTTATAACGAGCCGAGATCTTTACTTTGCGGTGAGCTATCTTGCCATATTTATGTAGGAGCCAAAGAAATGTCATTGGATAGCAGTAAAGCATGTGTTGAGATATCTCTACAGTATGCAGTTGATTTTGGTGCTGGAGTACCGAGAAGAACACTTAGTTCTTCTTATAGGGATATAATGACTCAACTATGCAGGATCCATTGATGATAGGAAATCCACTCCGGGATATGTTTTCATCTCGAGATCTAGACTGTCTCGTGGGTTAGCAAGAAGCAAACTATTTTTCTCTCTCATCCAATGAGGTTGAATCTGCGCCTCATGAGGAGCTATGGGTGAAGTGATTTGGTTACGTCGCATTCTTGTAGATATAGGGATTCTGAAGAGAAACCTCTAATCATTCACTTGTGACAATCAAGGTGTGTTGAAGCTTGTGAAGAATCCTATTTTTCATGAAATAACAAAGCATATTGAGGTTTAATGTCACTTTGCATTCGTGAATAGGTCTTAAACCACCAAATTCAGCTCCAGATTGCCCTACGATTTTTAGGTTACTGAGATATTCTCACCAAGCCTCTCGGCATGGTGAAGTTTGATTTGTTTAGGGGTACATATGTAGGAACAATGTATTAAGGGGGAATGTTAGCTTAATTAAGCTTAATTAATGCATCCATCCTACTCACCACGCATATTGTTACTCTTAACCATTCTTGTGTAACTAGTAACTGTTCCTGTAGGCTATATATTCTTCCTGTCTGCAGTTGTTCAAACATGCATTGAATCAAATATTCTCTCTTTTCCATCATTGTGGATTAGATAGAAAACAAAATTTGCTTCTTTCTTATCCACGAGATAGGTCCAAATCTAGGATGAAATATGTATCACGTGGTTTACTTCCTATCATCAACAAATCAGGCGTGGTCGGAGTCAACATATCCTGTTGTTGGTGCTCATATTAGTCTCTCCCCATTTGTCATTGAAATTCCTCATTTTGTGGCCTCTGCAATGTTTTCTATATCCCTGTGTTGGTGCTTGAAGACTTTTTCCTCCATTTGGTTTCCATCATTAGTCCCTTCCTTGTTCGAAGATCACTTAAAGATCCAAAATGTTTTTTTCATTTCTCTGTCCATCTGAAGGAGTCTGTAAATTGGGCATTAAATTCAGGTTGTTCCTTTCTTTTTGTTTTCCATACTCACATTTCATTTTCCTTGGTATTTTTGTCCCAAATACCTGTGGAAACTTGATTGAATGTAGCTTAGAGAATCATGTTTGAACCTTATAACATTTCCAAATTATCTATTCTTGAAGAAAAATTCATCTCCGGGCTCAAATGGTGGTTTTCTTGCATTTTTATGGTTTGACGGGTGTGTTTTTCTCGTCAAATTTACATCTTGGCATAAGTGGAAATGTGGCCCTTTTTGGTTAGATGTGGCTCAACGGGGCACTCCAAAACTCTATGGCTCGCTTCAACCCAAAAATTGTCCATGTGGAGGAATGATGCTCGTTTGAAAATTCACCTTTTGGTTTGGCCTTGGAGTTGCACAGGGGACATGTGTAGGATTCCACTAGTTTGCCCAAACTTGAAAAAAACAATTCATACAGATGGTAAAGTTTTGGTGGGCCATGGACACGCAGAGGGCTGGTGCTCATTTGAGAATCCACCTCAGGGTCCCACCTTAACAATTACGACAGGGAGACATGTGGAGGCTTTCGTTGGCTCTACTTTGTACTTGAACTTTTAAAATAAATTTTCTAAGGCTTAGGACACATGGTGAGCCCGCGCTCATTCAAGGTCTCTTCTCTTTGGCACAATCATTAAGTTGCACCGTAAAGACACATGGAGGCTTCCACCGAGTCTTCCCATATTTAGAATTTTCAAGCAACTTTCTAAAATCTTGGGACACGTGGAGGGACCGCACCTGTTTGGGGATCAGCCCCTGAGGTTTAGTTTGAAGAAGCATGAAGAGGACACTTGGAAAGCTACTACTCACTCTACACATTTTCTTGGACTTTTCAAGCGAGAAGAAAAGTGTCATGGACCCTAGACACATATCACCTTCAAATTTTTAACAGATTCTATCAGTGATGAGACACATGTTAAACCCATGCTTGTTTTAGGTCTTTGCTTTTGGGGACCATCTCAAAATGCACCATTAAGACACATGCGGGATTCTGCTGGCTTTTTTCACTTGAGATTTTTCAAAGGCCAAAAGGCATTTTTCTTGGGCCTAGGGTACATGGAATGCTCACGCTTGTTTTAGACTTGCCTCTGTTCTTCTCCTTTATAGCTACGCTAAGGAAACACGTGAACGACTATGATATAAAGTGGAAAAAGAGAAGGAGCAATGGTTTTGTGCATTTCACCTATTTTTCTACCATTTTTGCACCGAAACTCTTGGAGACGTGAATACACGCTATTTTTCATCATTCTTTGATGAAATTATTTGTCGTCTCTATCGCTAAGGTGTCATTGAATGGATTTGAAACTTAAATTGTGAGTCCAAGGATCGTTAAGGCTGATATTTTGAAGTGGGAATTACTCATGCACTCGAAAAAATGGGAATTACCAGAGGAAGGGGATGTGGGGTAGAAATGGTAGAGGAAAAAGAGGGAAAAAGGATGAAATTATGAATGTACGGGCGCTTAAAGTGAAAAAGGCATTGCCTCGAAATAAAAAAGGGATGGCTGTCAGTCCACCTATGCGAGAGGCTCCAAAAATAGATTAAAAGGGATTTATCACATTATAGAATCAAAATGATTAAAAGGACTCTGAAATGTTATGGCATGGTGTCTATTCATTATTCGAGAGTCAAAAGATGGGATGAGTTCATAATTGATCCCAGCGGCAAATTTCAAATCTAAATTTGTTAAATGTCATTTATCGAGACAAATTGGTAAAAAGCAAAGGTCCCTCAAATATTATTCTCTTTTGGGGGGAATATTTTGTGAGAAAAGTGTATAAATGCAATGAGAATACTCTTGCATATGGTTAGAGTTTGAATTCTTGAGAAAACAATTGAGAAAGGCATCTTCCGGAGAGACCAAAGCCGAGATAACTGTTATTTTCTTTTGTGTTAGATTTTCTATCGAGTATAGTTGGTTGCATATGTATAGCCATTGAAAAGCCTTTGAGATTTCTCTGGAAGCTTTTCCTTTCTGATGAATCTAAGTAATTTAAGAATTAATTTGTGTCTAATCTCTAGTAAATTGTGTGCTTTGTTTGAGAATGTTTGCGAATAGTTTTGTCATTGACATTGCAATATTATATTGAAATCTTTGTGAAATCACACGAGGTCTTATCCTGTGACAATTTAATAGTATTTACAATTTCATTTCAGGACGAGCCTTCATCTTGGATGAGATAAAAAAATTAATATCAATTCACTTGTCATTTGTTGATGCTCATTTCTGTCCTTGTGTAAGCTTGTGTCCTTGTGTAAGCTAGAGCTGTTCTCTGCAAGCTATATATTCTTCCTATCCGCATGTTTGTTCAAACACGCATTGAATAAAATATTTTCTCTTTGCCATCATTGGTATCAGAGCAGGAGAATTTGTTGTGTGCTGCGGGAGGCTACCATGGAAGGAGCATAGGAGCATAAGCTGCGTGAAGATTCATTGGAGCTGATTTTTTTTGTTTGCACGTGGCGATTGAAGATTGTTTTGGCGTATCTGTGCTTTGTGTATGGAGGTTGTCTTCTATCATTGAACCTTTGGCATGTGGAGACATGTGTACGCTTTTAAAACTTGACGAAACATGGCGACTGTTTGTCTTACCTTGCATTAAAGGAGTGGACATGTTAGCTTTGGCGTCTTGCTTCTTTGGATTTGGCATTTGAAGCAGTGGTGAAGACTTGTTGTGTGTTGTAACGATCTTACGCTTTATACAAAAAGTATGTCGCTTTTTTTTTAAGACAATGGCGTTGCATTCAGTCCCATCCGATCAGCGAGGCAAAGCAAAGGAGAGTTTGAGGCATATCCACGCGGGTAGAGTCTGCATCTTGGCGAGAAAATCCTGCAGACATACAACCTATGTAAGTACGTGGAAGATAGCTTACAAAGAGGAAGAAGCATTACCTTGCCATGTACATGTCACACATTTCCAATGCCTAGAGTGTTAAGAGAAAACCTTCCTTTGGTTCACCTTTGAGAGCCCAAGAGGAGACCACCGGCATCTATTTTCCTTGCTCAGCGAATTCTTGAATACCGACAATGTCTTATTTGACACATTGGTACGTCAAGGATTGTTTGACTATTTCTTGTTCGATGTATGTTGTCAAGCATGCAAAATACGTGAAAAATTGGAGTGTGGCTATGATGCGAGATGATGAACACGAAGTAGAATTCCCTTAGAAGCATCTGTTTCACCGCACTTTTGAGCCTATAAAGCCCGTCTTCATGATAGGTTCCTCCGGTAAGCATTGTAACCTTTTTTGAAAAATAAATAAAATAGAATTATGAGTTTTTGGAAATTTTTGCACCTAGCATTTTGTTGTCGGATGCCCAGTTGCTCAAAGGGCCAAATTTTGGCGCATGGAAAACCAAGATGCGAGACAATTCTTGATTCGAAGATCTTTGGGGGATCGTTTACAGCAAAGATGCCCCTCCCACAGGACATTGATCTGTTGGTTATGTATGAAAAGGTGAATGCAAAAGTGCTAATGCTTATAACTTTGAGACTTTTCGATGAGGTTCAACCTTACATTCGGGAAGCAATGACTTCCTCTATGGCATGGGCTACGTTGTGTACCATCTATGAAGCCAAGAATCGATGACGAAGTACACAATGAGTATGCATCTTTGGCGAATCAGTTGAAGCCTTCTTACGATGTGTGGCCAAGTTATGCGTAGAACTCTCTACTCTCGGTGAACCGGTGGATGACAAGTTGCTAGTCCCACTCACCTTGCGAGCTCTTCCTTCTTGGTTTCAGACACTGATCACCATGTTGACCATCACTCAACAGGAGGTGAGTTTTCCACACTAGTGAATTATCTCTAGCAAGAAGAAGCCATTCAGAATGTTCAAGAAGCCTTTGAAGACAAGGCTCTCATCACGAGGCAAAAGCATAAGCCTTGGAAAGGGCAGTCAACCCCCAAAATTAGAAGCAACATCCACAAGTGAACCTTCTCGGTCGCCACCACGGTGGCCACCCGTAAATGTGAGAACAACAAGGTGGATCGATGGTGCCACATTTGCTCCATAGATACACACACAACTACGAACTATTATTACAACGGTCACAAGTATGGCAACTCTGGCGAAGAGAGCACTTCTGGCCAAGGATATTCCAAGAAATCCCGATGGCGTGCTCATAATCAGAGGCAGAAGGGTCACATTGCTTCTCAGTAGGATGCAAGTCCGATGAAGAAGTTCTAGACACAACTCATCCAGACATTGTCCTAATCTCACATACTTCGCAGCCGTCAGAAAGTGTCTAGTTGATTGATTCGGGCACTAGCAAACACATGACTGGAAATAAGAAGTTGTTCCATACCTGAGTGACCAGCCCACTAGAGATCGGATCACCATCACAGATAATCAAGAGTATATTGTGGTGGGGATTGGTGATGTCATCATTCCTCTTGGGACATGAAGATGTACACTCAAAAAGGTGCTATATGTTCTAGGTTTGACCTCAAATATCTTGTCTGTGAGTCAACTTCTTAATCATTGAATGCAGGTTGAATTCTTTGTTGAGAAAGGGGTCAAGTCCTGCATCATTTCCCAGGGAGACTCAATTATTGCTCGAGCATTTATGAAGGGCTATCTATTTGCATTGGATGTGGTCACTTCATCTAACATTGCTCTCTCTACTTCAACTGCGGAGTCCACTGCACTATGGCACTTTCAATATGTTCATCTTTACGCAGGGGAGCTCGCATCGGCTCGGTGCCAAGGAAATGGTAAGAGGGCTTCCTCCACTCTCCCATTCCTTACATATTTTCTCGGGATGTCTTGCGGGAAAACAACATAGAGGTCAAACGGAGCTCTTATCGATCTACGGAGCATCTTTAGGTTGTACCTACCGATCTGTGTGGACCCCTGCCAGCTCGCTTCCAAGGTTTTGAATACTTCAGTTCATCATTAATGATTACTCAATAAAAATGTGGGTATATTTCCTCCAAAAGAAGAGTGAGGCATTTGTCAATTTCCAAACATTTTACCAAGAAGCCACTAGGCGAGTCTAGGAAGCCTTTCCTTCTCCTCCACTCAGTTGAGGTGGGGAATTTGTATCAAAGAAGTTATTAGCATACGAAGCATCATGGCCGTCGCAGCATCGATGAACCCTACACTCCCAATAGGATGGGATTTGAGCGACACAACGGGACTATAATGGAGATGGCTCGTTTTATGCTCTCTCTTTGCTAAGTTGGAGGATCATTTTTAAGCGAAGCAGTCCAAACAATAGTGTATCTACTCAATGAGGCACCCACGAAGATCTTGTAGAGAACGGGACAACGAAAGAGGTATGGACTATTCGTAAACCTTCTATTCATCATTTGAGAGTTTTTGGTTCTACTGCATATATGCATGTTCCAGATGGGAAAAGGAAGAAGATCAATCCAAAGACACTTCCATGTCTTTTCTTGGGGTATAGTAAAACCTCAAAGGCATATCGTCTCATGGATCCTGAGACAAAGAAGATCTATGAGAGTCGAGATGTGGTGTGTGATGAGTCATCCTTTGACTCCCTACCACACAATGGAGATCGATCTTGACCTAGTCACATAGATTGCTCACACATCAAGATGATGGGCAAGATTATTCTTCTCAAAGAGAAGAAGAGCTAAGTGGAGACTTGTTCGTTGAACTAGGCACACTCGAAAACACATCTTCACATCAGCAACAACAGCACCAACATCTGAAATGGGTCCAAAATACTATTGGGGATGCACACCTGAACTCACTTCCTGATACTTGTATGGGAGTCATAACACGAAGTCAACCGGACATGAGGTAAATTTTGCACTTATGAGTTTAGTTGTTGATATGCACTGAACGACACTTTTCGTGAGGCATTAGACAAACCACGGTGGAAACATGCTATGGATGTTGAATATGATTCCTAATTTGAGTCAAATGTGGGAACTTGTCGATTTGCCTCTAGGTAAGAAATCCAATTGCTGCAAATGGATTTTCAAAAATAAATATAAGGTAGATGGTTTAATCGACAAACACAAAGCATGACTTGTTGCAAAGGGTTATGCTCATCAAGAAGGAATTGACTATGAAGAGACCTTTGCACCCACTATGAAGATCAAAACCATCAGAGTTGTCTGTGTAACACTGACAGTAAAAGATGGATGGAAAATTCAGCAAATGGATGTCAAGAGTGCTTTTCTGAACGGTGATCTCAAAGAAGACATTATAACATTTCCAAATTCTCTATCCTTGAAGAAAAATTCATCTCCGGGCTCAAATGGTGGTTTTCTTGCATTTTACGGTTTGACGGGTGTGTTTTTCCCTGTCAAATTTACATCTCATCATTAGTGGAAATGTGGCCCTTTTTGGTTAGATGTGGCTCATGGGGCACACCAAAAACTCTATGGCTCGCTTCAACCCAAAAATTGTCCACATGGAGGAACGACACTCATTTAAAAATTGACCTTTTGGTTTGACCTTGGAGTTGCGCCTGGGGGACATGTGGAGGATTCAATGGTTTTCCGAACTTGAAAAAAAAAAATTCATATAGATGGTACGATTTTGGCGGGCCATGGATATGCAGAGGGTTGATGCTCATTTGAGAATCCATCTCGGGGTCCCACCTTAACAATTACGACAGGGGAGACATGTGGAGGCTTCCGTCGGCTCCGCTTTTGTACTTAAATTTTTAAAATAAATTTTCTAAGGCTTGGAACACATGGTGAGCCGCGCTCATTCAAGGTCTCTACTCTTTGGCACAATCATTAAGTTGCACCATAAAGACACATGGAGGCTTCCACCGAGTCTTCCCATATTTAGAATTTTTAAACAACTTTCTAAAATCACGGGACACGTGGAGGGACCACACTGTTGGGGATCAGCCCCAAGTTTTAGTTTGAAGAAGCGTGAAGAGGACACTTGGAAGCTTCTACTCACTCTGCCCTTTTTCTTGGAATTTTCAATGACAGAAGAAAAGTGTCACAGACCCTAGACACATGGCACCTTCAAATTTTTAATAGACTCTGTCGTGTTGAGACACATGTTAAGCCCGTGCTTGGTTGAGGTCTCGCTTTTGGGACCATCTCAAAATGAGCCATTAAGAAACATGGAGGCTTTTGCCAGCTCCTTTTTTGAGTGAGACTTTTCAAAGGGCAAAAGGCATTTTCTTGGGCCCGGGGTACATGGAATGCTCACAGTTTTTTTAGACTTGCCTCTATTCTTCTCCTTTATAGTTGCACTAAGGAAACATGTGGATGACTATGATATAAAGTGGAAAAAGAGAAGGAGCAATGGTTTTTGTGCATTTCACCTATTTTCCACAATTTATGCACCAAGACTCTTGGAGAGGTGAATACGTCCTATGTTTCATCATTCTTTGATGAAATTATTTGTCGTCTCTATAACTAAGGTGTCATTGAATGGACTTGAAACTTAAATTGTCAGTCCAATGATCGTTAAGGTAGATATTTTGAAGTGGGAATTACTCGGGCACTCAAGAAAATGGGAATTACAGGAGGAAAGGGATGCGGGGTAGAAATGTTAGAGGAAAAGAGGGAAAAAGGATGAAATGATGAATGTACAGCACATAAAGTGAAAAAGGTGTTTCCTCCAAAGAAAAAGGGATGACCTATCAGGTCGTACTATGTAGAGGCTCTAAAAAAGATTAAAAGGGGATTTATCGCATGATAGAATCAAAATGATTAAAAGGACTCCTGAAAAGTTATGGCATGGTGTCCTAGTCATTAGTCGAGAGGCCAACAAACATGATTAGTTAAGAATTGGTCCATTTGGTAAATTTCAAATCTGAATTTGTTAAACATCATTATCGAGACAAATTGGTAACAAGCAAAGGTCCCTTGAATATTCTTCTCTTTTGGGCAAAATATTGTGTGATCAAAGTGTATAAATGCAATGAGAATACTCTTTCATATGGTCAAAGTTTGAATTCTTGAGAAAAAAATTGAGAAAGGCATCTTCCCGAGAGACCAAAGCCGAGATAACCTATTATTTGCTTTTGTGTTAGATTTTCTATCGTGTATAGTTGGTTCCATATGTATAGCCATTGACAAGCACTAAGATTGCTCTGGAAGCTTTTCCTTGTTGATGAATCTAAGTAATTTAAGAATTAATTTGTGTCTAATCTCTAGTAAATTGTGTCTCCTTTGTTTGAGAATGTTTGCAAATAGTTTTGTCATTTGCATTGCAATATTATATTGAAATCTTTGTGAAATCACACAGGGTCTCATCCTGTGACAATTTAATGGTATTTGTACTTTCATTTCAATATGAGCCTTCATCTTGGATGAGATAAAAAAATTAAAATCAATTCATTTGTCTTTTGTTTATAAATATTGTATGTAAGTCTTTGGGTGTACCTTAGGCATTATTAATCAAAGAATTTAGTGTTTAATTGAGTCTTTCAATTCAAGCCTTCATGTCGAGTCGAAAGACTATTTGAAAAAGTGCTAATCTAGGTCTCTATTCAAGCACACCTTGGTTGAAGGAACATCTTAACTATTCTAAATCTTTTTGTTGAATTCTTTCACTATTGTCAATTCCCTCTAAAGATATGGTATAATCAACTTTATCCTACTTCATCTCCGACCAAAATCATTTAAAAACCATTGATCCACCCCTGAACTACCCTGTTTTACATTGTATCAACAAAGGAAAAAAATCTACTTGCAAAATAATGCTGAGAACAATCAATATTTTTTAATGTCTTGATGAGAGACATAGCCTTGTGTTGAAAATATCTCCATCGTTTAGAAGTGACAACTCTTAAGAGTTAAATCATGGAGTATTGTGTATTTTCCCAAGGTTCTCTTCATAGAATTTTTGCAAAGGAAGGATATCTCCATATCCTTCACAAAATAGAGGTCACGATGTAAGGGTCCTCTCACCCTAATCGAAGAGCAGAGCCTAAAGTAGTGAGGACAGAGTCAAATTCTCTTAAAGGTGTTATCCATCTCTCCAAAAATATGAGTAACAAAGGGTTAGTTAGATGTCATCCCCTGCTCAAAATGACACACACTATGATCTATCTCTCTCGAGCTCTAGTCGAATATGTGTTGTTGCTTGTCTTGAAAAGGAGAACAAATTTGGATAACAACTAATATATATAAAGCATGAAGGAAGAAGATATTTCTTCGCCAAGGACCCTAGTAGAAGGTTATTTTAAGAGTTGGGAAATTCTAATTTAGAAGGAAGAAGAATTTTGAAGAACATTTGGAGATCAAGCATCAAGAAAATAGATATCCATTGGTGAAACCAGTCATCCTGTGATTTGAGATTGTAGTACTTCCTCGAGTGCTTCGAATAAGGAAGCCTCTTTTTGAATTAAATTCTCCATTTGAAGAGGGTCCATCATCAATATTTGAAACATTTTCTTGAATCTACTCCTATATTTTCAAAATCTAATAGAGTTTTCTAAGAGAGCGAGCCTTTAGAGGGAAGTCATTAGAATAATTGTATCCATGTACCACACATACCCCTCACTCCTCAAAGCATTATGTTTCTCTATAAGATCACATCCTCAAAATAATATGGTGAACCTTGACCCGGACCTCCATTTGTCATTATTAATTTTGGTCCCATCAGTTTTAGAGGTATGTCTGGCTATCCAAATGTTGTGCCACAAGATGTAAGAAACAAATTTCCTAAATTTCAAGGAAATAATGTAATAACTGGTGATCAGCACTTGAAACTCTTTGTCAATATGATGGAGGAATTTGAAATAGAGTGTGAAGATGAATACATTAAATTATTTATTCATACTCTAGAAGAGGATGCAAGGGAATGGTATAAATCTCTGCCAGATAATTCTATTGACTCTGGACAGAGATGAATAATGCCTTTAGAATGCAATACGGTGATAAAACAGACCCTAGGTTTCTTTTATAAGAGTTTGAAAATATAAAAAGTAATCCTAAGGAATCATTGCATGATTTCAACACTATATTTAATAAAACATTGAGAATACTTCCTGTTAATTTTAGGCCATGTGATGAATCATGTCTGATAAAGTATTCAAATACATTTGATAAGAAAGTTGCTTACTATTTGAGGGATAAGAACCACGGGACTCGACGAGCAAGCCTTTACCATGGCTCTGCAAATTGAGAAAAATATTAAGGTAGTTGGAAAACCTCCTAAGAGGTAGGGTATTAAAATTATCAACCCGAGAAGCCTCAATCAAGTAAGGCTATGGATCTTGAGGAAGTTGTAAGGACTTTGGCCAAGGATATCAAAGAAATCTCTTACAAATTTGGCAAAGGGTAGAAAAAGGAATTAGACAAGGTTCTCTAGGTCAAAGATAGGCAATAAGGATAAAAGCAGACTTGCAAATTGTCCTAGAAATGATCGGAGGTGCAGTGACAGAGGTAAGGGACCCATGGGAGATATACAACCACAAGCTACGGAGAATAGATTTGTGCACGATAGTCTAAATGATAGATTTGTTGTTGTTGAAGAGACAAATCAAATGGATTCTTTGTGAAAAATGCTTCTTACCCTACCTACCATGTGAAATCAATCAGCAAGTTGAAGAATCGTGACGATGAAAACATTGATGATGATGCATGCATGGTGGACTGCTCTACAAGCTCACATCAAGGAGAAACTTCAACTGAGGTAATAAGTGCAAGAACGCATGACAAGTATTTGGGACTGCATTCACTAGGTACCTCTTCTTCCTCCCTCTCATGCTTTAGAAATAGATATGGTACAAGCATTTGAACTTCCTAATAATTATTTTGAGTACCTAAGAGCTCTAATTATTAATAAGTATGATGGAGGAATCCCATCAGAAGAGGATAAATAGCTGTTAGTGAATGTTGTTGTGGCCCAAGAAAAGGAGTATAAGAGAAGAAATAAAGTTATCAAAGGGGTAGGGCCTCAAGCCAAAATAAAGACCCGGTTCTCACCAATGTCCCAAAAGAGAATCGAAAGAAAGATGCACTCGAAAAATGTCATGTTGTCTCAAGTAGAACCAATGTTCCCATCCATGCCCAAAATGTTAAAAACCTTGTGCCATCGATGAGTTTGTTGACCTTTCTCAAAATTTTGCTTTTCCCAAGTACATCCCTATGACATTGCCCAAGTCTTGAGTCAAATAAAAATTTATGTCCCAATTGCGGAAGCTGCTTAGGATTCGACAATAAGAAGAGGGCTTATGAGTCTTTGAGATTGGGGGAAGATAGGAGTGCCTAAGGCATAAATATAAATAATGTAAACACTCCTTCTTCAACCATTTCAAAACTAGAAAAACCACCAACATTAGAGGAGATTGGTGAAACACCTGAAGTCTACTTGGGGGCATCTTTATTTGAGTCTCAGTTAAATGTTGATAATTTTTTTACAAAAGCGATTATTAAAAGCGGATTTGGCCGCTGCATAATTGTATGTTTGACTCCAGAGCATCATGCAATGTTATGCCTCTAGAAATCATGAATGAATTGAACATTAAAGTGACAATGGATTATGGAAAGTGTACTAAAATGGATTCTATAGAGGTCCCAGTTGTAGTGTGTGTGAAGGTTTTGGTGGTACAACTTACAAATTATGCAAGTAAGAACCATAAACTTGATGTTGTCATTGTTGATTGCCTTGCCATGCTATTATCAAGAAAGTGGGCTGCAAGTGTTGGTGGAAGTTTTCAGATGGATATGTATTTTGCCACCATTCCAATTAATGGTAGCCTTGTAAATTTGTATGGAGAGAAGAAAATGTTGCACCCCATTGAAGATCCACATAATTCTTCTTATGAAGTGTTATATGTTGATGTAGATGTAGATAACTTTGGGGAGTTTGCTGATGGTAGGGATAACAAGATTGATTAGTGAAAATGTCTTGATCAAGTGGGTTTTGTTTGTAGTAGAGGAAAGGGAAAAGATAACAATGAGCCAATGAAACCACTTTACATAATAAGCGCGGGATGAATAATCATATAATCTTCTATATTATTCATTCAATTATATACCATTACGGCGATGATCAAATATATACACGAGAGAGATGCGGTTCCCCCACCAAATGGCTCCCTACCAACCGTAACCAAATAAAATGTAATATATTTTAAATGCTAACATTCCCCCTTATTACATTGTTCGTACAAATATACATTTCTTGATAGTGGATGTTCCCCCTTAATGAGAACACCGCAAAGAGGGTCTTCACACAAGCATGTGCCTACATGGTCTCGATACACATGGTTTTTCTAAGGTTGACCATAAACCTAGAGGGTCGGGAGCGCTTTCAACTATTCACTGGGTGGTTTTACGGAGCTTACCATGAACCAAGAGGATTTTACCTCGGTGGTTTTACAGGCGTACCACGAACCCAAGAGGATGATACCTCGGTGGTTTTACAGGATTACCATGAACCCAAATTTGAGTACCATGCGCTTCTTTTAGTGATTTTCTACTCCCCATGATTCTCTTGATTAGGAGGTCCCAAACAAGAAACGATGCATATCTATACTTTATTGAACAACCACACAACACGGAAAACAATAAACACAATACTGAAAAATATTCCACATTCACTTCTAAGAATAATAGCAATCATGTTCTTAGTTATAGCCACTGATGTCGATTTTCATTTAACCAATCTTCAACAGCAAAGGAAACAAATCACTACCACTGGATGTTTCCCTTGACTAAGTCGTTTTCTCCCATAATGTGAAATGTGAATACTGAGAAAGAAACTACATCAAGAAACATGCTATCGACTAGATCTCGCCACTTAGACCTTGTTGCACATGGTTCATGTTGCAAGTGAACGTATTCACAAGTGAACCATCTTCTTTTCGAAGCATGAAACTCAGAGGATCAATTCAAAATGAAGAACCATTGGCAAACAACTATGCTCTAGAGTAATCCATTTTCAGCATCCGATCACAAAACAATAGAACATGGAACAAAACAGAAACTGAAATAAACACAAACCAAAAATTGAGGAATAGGTCCTCAATACCTTATTTTTCCACAATCTCTATCAGCTTCCTCATCACTTGCGGCTTCTTAGAGGTCTTTGGATTTCCTCCATCCTCCTAAGTTGCTTCTTACAGTACTAGAGATGATGGGAAGACAATCTCATCAATAACTTCCTCACTCTCGTCAGAGTCTGGTGGATCTTCTATGTGAGAAAATTTAAGGCCAAATTGGGGCATCTTCTTAGAATAGGCAACTGCCAATGTTGCATATATGATTTGTGCAACAATTTCCTTGTTACATACAATAAGTATATATTTTCTTGTGTCAATAGGATATGAAGGAATACCAATACTAATTGCACAATATGTGAAATTTATGGTTAAGGCTAACAAGGATATTGAATGCTCTCTTTTCTCCTTTCTTTGCAGGATTAGCATCTTTGGTCAGCCTCTTTTGGCATTCATCTCTATTGAAACCGAGTTTTCTCAGCATGTGAACAAATCACTCCACATTTTCAAGGGTTTCACGCCTCTCTCAATAAAAATGCAGTTCAAGGAAACAAATGGCTATACTAATAACTTCCTTTAACTGATAATAGAGAAATGCAGAATCCTACTTGCCTTGAATTAACAAATGTCTCAGTAGAATCCTCCAAGTGTCATTAGGACTGCAACACATCCCTACCATGCTCCTACCACCTCATGTTTCTCTAATCCGAGAAAAGCATCGTCTACACTAATACATCAAGCGATGGCACCTTTGATCTTTGGCACTGTAAACAGAACTCCTTCACATCTTCTCCTCCAAACGTGTATCACCAAAACCGTTTGGACTAAGTGCAACAGATTATATTAAAAAAATGTCTTCTCCTTTTATCTCCCGGTGCTTAACAAAGCAAAACATCTTCTTTTATCTCCAGCGGTTATACGTCAACCTTCTTGTGTCAATAACCAACTATTTTTATGCACATATACACACTTTGGGACACCCACATGTCTCGCAATACTTTCTATTCATTGTCTTCAAAAAAATGATGCACATCCAAAGTGGAATTCTCAAGTATTGATGCCAAACTCATTTTACATTGTAGAGTCTCGGGTTGTGTGGCATTGATCGATCCACACATTTGAGGTTGAAGGTGCCATTTACATACACTTTGCTCCACTATGACACACCTTTGACGGATCCCCTTTATAACTACATGGGCTTCTCACTCCACATGGGATAGCTACTAGATCCAGATGTACCTAACCTTAGCTCAAAGTTGTTGTTATGTCTAATGGATCCCTTTTCCACTAGGCCATGGAAGATATGATGATCTTATACCAATGTTTGCAGCAGAGTAAAGGGACAAGAGAATAATGAGCTAATGAAATCAATTTACGTCATAACCGATAGGATGAATAATATAGGCGATCCAAAGAAATAACAAAGAAATAATATAGGTGATCCAAAGAAATAATGAGCTAATTCAGCAGACCCTCTCCCACAAACAAGAAGGGTGTGCCTTGTTTCTTTGACAAGATCAACTTATTAAGAAGATCCATACTTGATTCTTCCGAACTTACTTTGAACATAGCCCACATGATGAAAGGGAATCAGAATTTTGGTTGGTCCTACGAAGGAAAGGTTGCATTTGAAGACATCAAGAGAGCTCTAGTAAAGACTCAAATATTGGCATGCCCAGTTATAGCAAAGACTTCATTATCTATTGCTATGCTACTTTTGAAAGTACTCTAGCTGTTGTGTTAACTTGAGAGAATGTTGAAGGTCATGAACTCTCCATAGCATTCATGAGTTATATTTTGAAAACCCATCGGTTCAAGTATACTATAAAGGAGAAACATGCTTTCCTAGTGCTCGAGTGTGAAGTAGTTTCATTTTTACATCCTCAACTCTCATTCTATTATGCTTGTCCCCCTGATACAACTATTAAATCCATTCTTACGTGCAACAAGAATTTGGAACCAAGACAGACCCGCAATTGGGTAGCCAAAGTTCGGGAGCATGATATTGACATTAAACACACTAAGCTAGTTTGAGGAAAGGGCTTATGTGAATTCATTGCTAAAGGAGTTGATGCGAAATTGTCCAAGGAGGAAGTTGATATCCCTATTATTCTTTTCCTCAGCTCAACTAACGAATGGTATGTTGGCATTGCACACTTTCTTACTTATGAAGAATTTCCATCCCATTTGAGTGGCAAGGATAAGAGATCCATCAAATTAAGGTCTATGCAATATGTGTTGTGGTAAAATGCATTGTTCAAATAAGGGATAGATGGAAGGTGTTTGTAATGTGTTAACAAAGAGTAGAAAAACAAATTGTTCTTAGCCTTTCATGACCAGGCCTTTGGAGGTCATTTCTCTTCTACTATCATGGCCCACAAAATCCTTTGTGCTAGATATTATTGGCCTACCTTGTCCAAAGATGCATCAAAGTGGGTAGGAAAGTGTGAAGCATGTCAAACCTTTGTTGGAAGACTAAAATTGGCAACTTTACCTCTCAAATCAATGATGATTGAGGAACCTTTTCAACAATGGGGTTTGGAATTCATTGGGACACTCAATCCACCTTCAACCAAAGGGCATAATCATGTTTTTTGACCGCAACCGATTATTTCACCAAGTGGGTGGAAGCCATTCAATTAAAAGATTGTCCTTTATCAATGGTTCCAAATTTTCTTCTACTAAGATGATGGATTTATTCTATGGCTATGGCATTTCCCTTGCCCACTCTTCAAATTACTATCCCTAGGGGAATGGGTAAGCAGAATCAACTAACAAGAAAATGGTCACCATTGTTCGGAAGCTTTTTAATGACTCTCAGAGGAATTGACATAATAAACTATATGATGCTTTATGGGCAGCTAGGATTACACCTAAGAGAGCCATTGGAATGTCTCCTTTTCAAGTGGTATATGGAGTTGAAGATAAGCTATAAGTGACATTGAAACGGCAAGCCTTACATTTGATGAAGGCCATTGAGGATGCCACTTTACCACTTCATTCATCGACAAAAGAATTATGTACATCCAGAATTTGAATGAAGATAGATTGCAAGTGGTTGATAGAATATCAGCTCATCAAGTCAACGTAAAAGCTCTATTTGATAAAAAGGCTAAGCCTAGAACTTTTCAAGTGGGAGACAATGTTCTTCTTTGGGACAAAAGGCATGAACCTTGGGGCAGCCATGGTAAATTGGATTTCCTTTGGCTTGGTTCTTTTAAAATTAGACATTTTTTTGGTGATAACTCTTCTTACCTAGATTACATGGATGGTTCTCCTCTCCCACTTCCTTATAGTGGGAATTTTTATTTCTGAATTTTTTATGGATGGATTACGAATTGTATTGCGTTTTTATTTCCTTGTTTTTGTTTTGGTTGGTTTCCTTTCGGTGTTCTCTTTTGTGTTGGTATTGCTTCTTTTAAGTCTATTTCCTATTAGCTAAGACAACGATTCGATCGAGATTACCTAGAATTCTCTAAGGTTCTTGATTTTGCCTCTTTCCTTTGCCAAATTATCCTAAGGAAGGAGCTAGTTGTTATCCTCTAAATTTTCCCCACCCTTTTGAATCTAATTTCGTGAAAATTGGAACCCTCACATAGAAGAAATTTGTGTTTTCAACTCCTCATATGCTCATTTTCATTTCTCACAACGATTTTAATGAAAATTTCCTTAGTATTCTGCCTTTAAAATGTTTCAACTATTTTTAAGGGATGGGAAATGATTTTAGTTATTTTTTTATCGTTTGGAATCGTGGAACCTTGCATATTTCATTTTTAACCTTTTGAGAGAAAGAAATTCTTCATCGGGAGCAAAAATGGTGTTTTCCCATTTCCTGCGACTTCATACGTTTTTTCCCCATCAAATTCTTGCTCATAAAGGTGAAGCTATGCGTTTTCTTCTCGAGAGGATGTGGGTGGATGGGTTTCTTTTGAACTTATCACTTGTGGTAATTTTGGAAAAAAATTCAGATTTTCCCGCATCCCCGTCAGTCTCGTGATTGGCATTTGGAGCGGTTTTGGCGAGAATTTTGGGGAAATGGATTCATTTTATTCTATAAGGAATTATGGTGGAAAGGAAAAAAGTTATAAAATTTCCCGTGGCTCCGCATTAAATCGAGAAAGGTACATGTGGCTATATTTAAGTTCATATGCACTTTGGTGGGTGGTGGGGGACTTTAGGAATTTTAGCTTTGTTTCCCAAAGGACGAAAAGTTGTAAAATAACCTGTGGCCTCGCCACGCAAAAGGATGAATTATTAGTTGAATCCCACGGTGAATCGAGAAAGGGACACATTGCCTACATTGAAACTTTAATGGAAGAAGGGTGAAAATTTATAAAATGACTGTGATCGCACTCTTGCGAAGGGATAATTTCTAATTTTTGGCCCGCAGCAAATTACAAAGAGACACGTGGCCTACATTGAAAATTCAATGGCAAAGGCATGGAATTTTGGGGGAAAGGTTGGAACTTTTCCCCTTTTCAAAATAGATAAAGTATAAAAGTGAAACACACCCCATGACAGTCGAGGTGATGCCATGTGTTGAAGAATGAAAGCAAAATAGTGGGATGATGGAGGTTTTTGAAAATTTGAGATTTTTTTATAAGAGTTTAAATGTAAGATTTGAAGCGCATTTCCTCGACCACTCGAGATAGTGCCACGTGTCCACCTTTCGTGAAGGCTGCAGAGGGAGGAGCAAAATGAGAAATCACGTTGTTTCTCCCAAATGTCAGAAAGGTAGATTTCTCCCGCATGGCTATCGTTGCTTTGATCTTGCCACATGTAAGATCCAAATTTGAAGGTAAAAAAGGGGGAAAGGATATAAAAATGCACTCATCTGGTTTTTTATGCCATTAATGAACCATAGTTCTAAAGAACAAAAATGTGAACCATTCTTCGTTCTTCTCTCTCTATTTCCTTGTCGTTATTCATGAGATGCATTTTGGGTTTGTTGTGGAGCCAAATCAATAAATTTAAAGAGATGTAAAGTTTTATTATCAGAAAAGGGAGTTTATCAGGCATACGCGATAAAAAAAAAAAATGGGTAAGACTTACCAGTAAGAACTTGAGCTCTATGAAAGTTGCTAAAAGTTAGAATTGTTAGGACCACATGAAGAAGAAAATCATGAGATGACCCCTGCTAAAGTAATCATGCTCGAACTAAAAAAATATTCACATTTTTGAACCTCCAGTTTTCATGAGTGCATTTGTTTCATGTCAATTTCCAAAAGTGGATCTCTGCAACAACCATTATTCCTTTTGGATATTCTTTTCTTGGGGACAAAGTATGGATGTACACGCAATTGTTATAAGAACATGGTTTTGGCCATGGAAAAGGGATTCGGGTTTTTACGGGAACGTTATAAATTTGGAAGTAATTAAATACGAAGTTATTTCTTTCTTTTTCCTCCATTGTCTCTCTCTGTCTTTGCTCGATTCAATGGATCATTTGCTTTGCATTCACTATAAAATTTGTGTTCTAGTCGTGTAATATTTAGAAATTTTTGTCCGTAGATTTGCATCGGTAGTGAAGTAAGTGATCCTTTTCTATATTTTCTTGGTTCAATGTGAGTAGGAGATACTCTGCTATCTATATTTCCTAAAGCGGTGTTGTTTGCTTCCTTCTCCCATCTCTTTATTCTTGCATTCCTTCGATTGATAATATTTTTAGTATGAAAACACTCGGGATACCAGGATCCAAACATTGATAGTTGTAGTTTTGTACATTTGTTTTCTATCTTTCAATAAGGTAACCTCTCCCATTAAAGAGGAGGGACTTGTTGTCCCCATCGTGGTTTCAACCCATGTTCCATTCTCGAATCCCAACAAATCATAGGTACTAGTTCAAAGTTATGAATTAGTTAAATTTTGATTTCATTATCTTTGTGGGCCGCTTTAAGAAACTGGAATTTTTTTCCGTCCTTCAATTTTTTTCACATAATAAAAAATGGAACGACGGTCGATTAGGGATTACCTATCTCACATGCACCTTACTTTCTCTATGACTTCGAGATATACGCCTCCGTCGTAGCTCCGTATTTTTATATTCTCCTTGTTGTTTTGATCGGAAAGATGATTTACAGGAGGAGGATGGACTTTTGAGGTTGACGCCTTCGGTTTGTTTAGAGTTGACATTTTGGAGACTCGGCTCACCTTTTTGTAGGGAAAGATTTACAACATGGCATTTACAATCATTGTTATCTCACCCTATGTTTTTATTGATGGTCGCTTTTATTTTTGTTGTTAGGAACATGTTAAATTATCTATAGGTCAATTTTGATGAATGAAAAAACCGCCCATAGAATTATGGGCTCGTATTTGAGATGGTTGACACAGGAGGGAGATCAAATTCTTTTGGAGCTTAATTGTATTTTCAAACTCGATGCTTGCTTAATATTGTTCAAACTTTCCAACAAATTGAAACATGTAGCTCAACTAGGAGCTCTAACACTTCATGTAGAAGGGTCTACTATCACACCAATGTGTTGGCTCTCTTCACTCCAATACAAAGACAAAACTAAGGTGGCTTTTCAATGCAAAGGTAGATCAGATTGATCTACGATAAAGCGCTTAACTCGGTGAACTTAGTACTTAGAATCGATTGTGTGGCTATATATATTTCTCGATTTTTAATGTATACCACACTCCTTCAATAGTCTCACGAAATATAGCAACACTCTAAAAAAATTAATCCACATATTTTCTATTGCTATAGAAAATAAATCTGTAGAATTTGTAACAATGTGTGTAGATTAACACAAGTGGATGTGGATATGCATGCGACGGGATAGGAATGGGTTGAGAGGCTCTATGGCTCTCCTATGTAGCTCTAACTTCCTCTGGTGCTCCAAAACTTCTGCAACCTCTTTCTTTCCTCCTTGGTGATTCATGGATCCTCACAATAGCATAAGGATCGATCACCAACTCGATACATAATCTTAAGAATGTAATATTCGGAAACCCTCCATTCATATCAAATGAAGAAGCTACAATGTTTATAGACATTGTACAACAATAACAACATCCATGGAAAGTGGATCAAATATACTAAGTACAGAAAATATGCAAAAATAACATATTACCCCTAACTAATCACATCCGAGAACATTCCAAAGTAGTAAAGTAACAATAGTATAGCCCCCACTAATATAGGGATGTGACAACTAGATAGTAGTTACCTAAAAACTAAGTAAGTTAAATTAATAACATTTAATTACTTTTTTTACCGCATTATCAACACATTGTTGTTATTAGTGTTTGTAAATAGTTATGTAACTATTTTTCCTTCACGCCTCCTTCCCCGGCCTATATAAAGGCGTGCTCCATGTATTAATAAATATAGCAATATATAGCCGATGGGGTGGGAGTGGTGCAATCAAGTCATATGGTTGTGTGCTTGCCGACCCGGTTTCAAATCCCAGAGGCACGAACCTCCTCGGAGGTGGCTTCACACCGCTAGAGGGCATCTCTACTCATGCTAACACCGGTGTTTACTCCTTATTCTTGACTTGGTGGCTACTTCTCTCGTTGTCGACACGGTGGCTCCTTCTCCTCTCGTTGTTTGACGCCGGTGGCTACTCCACTCACGGTTCTTTACTCCTCTCGCCGCGGTCGTGGCTGCTCCTCTCACTGCCGACACTTGTGATTGCTCACGCTTGCTGCGATACTAGTGGCTTCTCCTCTCGCCGCACGCTGGTAGCTATTCTAAGTTGTCCCACTCGTTGCGGTCGTGTCGACAATCACTGCATCTTCACTTCAGTTTCATGGTTGCTTCAATTGGGTTCCTAATAAGTGGTCCCCTTCATTGTAACCAGGTTGTGGATCATCTCTAAAATCCTCAAGTGTACAAGGATGTGGGTCCTTTCAAACACCCTCAATTTACCCTCAATCCAAAAAAAAATATAGCAATATATAAAACATTATTGGAGTGCCATCATTAGTATCGATTTGGTGGAGACTCACTGTATTAAGTGCGTGGAGACTCGAGTGCCTATTTACTTTTCTATTCATTTGTTGTTCTTGGTTGGTGTGTCCTCTACTGCGTGGAAGGAAAAGACTGTTGATTGCGTGCATGAAGAATCTGCAGGAGGAAGTGTTTTTTCTTGGACGTTTTGTTTGAAACTCAGACATCTTCTGCAATTCTCGTTGAGCCATCAGTTTGGAGAAACGTGGAGAGAAAAGTGACCTACAAAGCAGCTTTGCATGTCTTTGTTTGCTGTGTCTGGAAGAGGCGACCAGGAAGAAAGCAAACATTGCTTGTGCGTGGATAGAAAGAAAGGGGGAAACCTGCGTGGAGAATTGTTTGCACAAACTACCTGAAGTTTGACACATATGTTTTGGCATTTTTATCTCCTTGCTGGCGTGGAGGATTTGGAGACTCAGCCTGTTTCCTTGATAAAACCTATGCGTGGTGGAGATTGTGCAGAGTTTAAAACCTGCGTGTAAATTTGGAGGACAAGTGCGGGTTTGTTGATTTGCTGTCAAATCATTGACTGCAAACCATAGTGTTGTGCAACACAATTTCTTCCATCACTGCCGTGAAGATTGGTGCCACGACCAAGGAAGTAGCAGTAGGAATAGAGATTTTCATTTGCTACTATCTTGATTCATTCAAATCTGGCACATACGTTTTGACCTACTTTGCTGAGAAAACGTGTGTAAGAAAAACGTGGAGAATAAAAGGAGCATGGCAGAAGAAAGAAGAGTGCCCAGGAGCCAAGGAGAATGTCAACACCAGCAAAGTGATCTCGAATTGAGACCAGCCGCGTATGTCACAATTTTCGGATGCACAAAGCACCGCATGAGCAATGCACCAAATATTTGGGCATTGAGTGACAACGAAGACACCACTGGGTTGTTCTTTGCCTTGGTCAATGAGCTACACAACACTGGGAACATTCTCTTTGATGAGATTGTGCGCCAAGGACTATTGGAATATTTTTGGTTCGACGTTCGATGTCAAGCATGGCGGATTCATGCAGAACTTGAACGTGGTTATGATGTAGATGATGAACGTGAAATAGAACGCCCACAGGAGCGTTGGCGTCTCACTGCACGAGCCTATAGAGCCCATCTTCGGGACAGATTCCTTCAGTAAGCATTGTAGCCATTTTTGAAAATAAATAAATAAATAAAATACATTTTTGAGTTTTTGAAAATGTCTGCTCCAAAAATATTGCTATCCGATGCCCAACTCTTGAAAGGGCCAAATTTCACCGCATGGAAAACCAAGATGCGGATGATTCTTTAGTTCAAAGATCTTTGGGGGATCGTTTCTGGCAAAGACACCCTCCCACAGATGTTGATCTGTTGGAAAAATATGAAAAGGCTGATGTGAAAGCACTAATGCTTATCACCTGAGCCTTTCTGATGAGGTGCAGCCATACATTCGGGAAGCAACCGCTTCTTCTCAGGCATGGAGTGCATTGTGTACCATCTACGAAGCTAAGAATCTGACGACAAAGTTACATCTTCAGACAAAGCTTCATACAATGAGTATGCATGATGGAAAATTAGTAGAAGCCTTCTTGTGACGTGTGGCTGAGTTACGTGCAGAACTATCTGCTCTCGGTGAACCAGTGGATGACAAGTTGCTAGTCCCGCTCACCTTGTGAGCTCTTCCTTCTCGGTTTCGACATCGATCACCACGTTGACCATCACTCGGCGTGGGGTGAGTTTTCTCAACGAGAATTGCGAGAAGATGTCCGAGTTTCAAACAAAACACCAAACAAAATGCCCAAGTAAAAATGCTTCCTCCTAAATATTATTCACGCACGCAATCAACGAGTCTTTTCCTTCCACACGGTAGAGGATGCACCGGCCAAGAACAAAAAATGAATAGAAAATCAAACAGGCACTCTCGAGTCTCCACTCGAGTCTCCTGCACGAGAATATAGGTGAGTCTCCACCGGCTCTCATACCAATTTGTATATCAAGAAGGTAGGAACAGAGATTGTCATTCGGTGAAGAGTGAGGCACTTGAAAATTTCCAAACCTTCTCCCAAACTAACCATCAAATGCAAAGTTGAATTTTTGTTGAGAAAGGGGTCAAGTCCTACATCATTTCCTAGGAGATTCAGGTCATTGCTCAAGCATTTTACGAAGGGCCGTCTATTTAGACTTGGATGCGGTAACTTCATCTAGCGTTCATTGTCTGTCTGCCTAATGGTGGATTCCACCGCACTATGGCACTTTCGATATAGTCATCTTTCTCTTTGGGGCTTTGCATCACTCAGTGCCAAGGAAATGGTAAGAGGGCTTCCTCCACTCTCCCATTCCTTACCTGTTTGCTCGGGATGTCTTGCGGGCAAACAACATAGAAGTCCATTCAAACAGAGCTCTTATCATTCTACAGAGCATCTTCAAGTCATTCACACCGATCTGTGTGGACACCTGTCAGCTAGCTTCCAAGGTTTTGCATACTTTCAGCTCATCATTGATGATTACTCATGGAAAATGTGGGTATATTTCCTTCGGAAGAAGAGTGAGGCACTTGTAAATTTTCAAACCTTCTACCAGAAGCCACCAGGTAGTCTGGGAAGCCTCTTCTTCTCCTCTCGCTCAAATCGAGGGGGGGAATTTGTGTCAAAGAAGTTCTTAGCATACCTGAAGCAGCATGGCATTCAACAACATTTGACTGCACCTACACACCCCTGACGAGAATGGGATTTTCGAGTGCCACAACAGAGATCATCATGGAGATGGCTTGTTGTATGCTCTCGACCCCCAAGTTGAGGATCAATTTTGGGCGAAGCAATCCATACAAAGAGTGTATCTACTCAATCGGGCACCCATGAAGATCTTGCAGAACAAGATACCGGAAGAGGTATGGACTGGTCGTAAACCTTCTATTCATCATTTAAGAGTTTTTGGTTGTACTACATATATGCATGTTCCAGATAAGAGAAGGAAGAAAATCGATCCAAAGACACTGCCATGTCTTTTCTTGGGGTATAGTACTACCTCAAAGGCATATCGTTTCATGGATCCTGAGACGAAGAAGATCTACGAGAGTCGAGATGTGGTATGTGATGAGTCATCCTTTGACTTCCTACCACACAATGGAGATCCAGATCACCGACCTCGCCACATAGATTACTCACACATCCAAATGATGAGCAAGATGATTCTTCTCGAGAGAGAAGAAGAGCTAAGTGGATACTTCTTCGTTGATCTTGGCACATTGGAAAACACATCTTCACATCAGCAGCACCAACGTCTGAAATGGGTCCAGTATTATTAAGGATGCATACCGAACTCACTTCCTAGTACTTCTATGGGAGTTAGAACATGAAGTCAAGCTAGACATGAGGTAAAGTTTGCACTCATGAGTTCGGTTGTTGAGAGCACCGAACACGACATTGTTCGCGAGGCGTTAGACCAACCACGGTGGAAACAAGTATGGATCTTTGAATATGATTCCCTAATTTAGAGTCGGACGTGGGAACTTGTCGATTTTCCTCTAGGTAAGAAATCCAATTGCTGCAAATGGATGTTCAAAAATAAATATAAGGTAGATGGTTTAATCGACAAACAAAAAGCATGACTTGTTGCAAAGGGTTATGCTCAGCAAGAAGGAATTGACTATGACGAGACCTTTGCACCCACTATGAAGATCAAAACCATCAGAGTTGTCTATGCACTGGCAGCACTAAATGGATGGAAACTTCAGTAGATGGATGTCAAGAGTTCTTTTCTAAATGGTGATCTCAAAGAAGAAGTATACATGGCCCAACCTGAAGGGTTGGTAGACGAGAATCAACCACACAAGGTATGTCATCTGATAAAGTCACTTTATGGACTCAAACAAGCACCTAGGGCATGGTATATAAAAATTGATGATCACCTATTGCAACATGGATTCACTCGTAGCCCCTCAGATACAAATTTGTATATCAAGAAGGTAGGAACAGAGATTGTCATTCTAGTTTTGTACGTAGATGATCTTGTGATCACAGGAAGTTCTGAAAATCTTTTAGATAATGTAAAGAATGATCTGAAGAAATCCTTTGACATGAATGATTTGGGGCTACATCACTATTGTCTTGGCTTAGAAATATGGTAGAAGAAGAATCATATCTTCGTCTCCCGTGATGAAATATGCCAAGACACTCCCTGAAAAAATATGGAATGTCGATTGTAAACCAATGTCCACACCTATGGAAAAAGATTTGCAATTATCTAGATTCCAGATTCACCACAGTGTAGATGGCAGTACCTACAGAAGCTTGTGGGGAGTCTCATTTACTTGACTTATACTGCACAGATCTTTGCTTTGCAGTGAGCTATCTCGCCGATTTATGCAGGAGCCGAAGAAATGTCATTAGATAGTAGCAAAGCATGTGTTGAGATATGTCTAAGGTACTGATTGACTTTGGTCCGGAGTATCGAAGGACACTCTGGGTTCTTCTTACGAGGATATCTGACTCAAACTATGCAGGTCATTGATGACAGAAATCCACTTCTGAGGATATGTTTTTCATCTCAGATCTGGACCTATCTCATGGATTAGTAAGAAGCAAAATGTTATTGCTCTCTCATCCACCGAGGTGAATACTTGCGCCGCACGAGGAGCCGTGTTTGAAGTAATTTGGTTACGTCGCATTCTTACAGATATAGGGATTCTCGAAGAGAAACCTCCCATTATTCACCGCGACAATCAAGGTGTGTTGAAGCTTGTGAATAATCCTGTTTTCCATGAATGAACAAAGCATAATGAGGTCGAATGTCACTACATTCATGAAGCAGTCTTGAACCACCAACTTTAGCTCCAAAGATCGCCTAGTGATTTTCAAAGTTGCGAGATATTCTCACCAAGCCTCTCGGGAAGGTGAAGTTTCATTTGTTTAGGGGTACATTTGTAAGAGCAACATATTAAGGGGGTAATGTTAGCACATTATTAACACATTGTTGTTAGTAGTGTAGTAAATGTGATTATGTAACCTGTTTTCCTTCACGCCTCCTTCCCACTGACCTATATAAAGGCATGCTCCATGTATTAATAAATATAGCAATATATAAAATATTATTAGAGCGCCATCAACTTTAACATTAGAACTTAGTAAATGATGAATTAACCTAAGTTTATTCCTCATAGGAATGGCTTCACGTGACGAGGGGTTAGCAGGGATTTAAATCCTCTAACGGAAAAAATATTTCAATAGTATAAGAATATTCAACATCCAAAATATTAATTAGCCCATCGGAAGGTGGTTGAGGGAGTGGGAAGGTAGAGTTTTTAAATTTTTGCATGGCTCGAGATTATCCGCATTTAATTCTAAAAAAAATTCAAAATTCAAAATAATAATGTTAAATGTTTTTGTTTTTTATTGAATCCTTATTGGACATAGATCATATCCGATAATATAGTATAGGGATCTTATTCACATTACTTCGACCAATGGAATGCCATATAAAGCACAATAATCTACTTTAAGTTTCTAATTTTAAAAAAATTAATTTTGAACCCAAATATTTAATATACGTTAGTTTTGAATCTATATAATAATGAATTTTTATATAAGGTAAAAATAATTTGGTTTTTAGGAGAGAAAAACCCACTTACAAAGGATAAAAGATAAAGCATTGAGGATCAAAATAAGCAACCTCTACCAAAGATCTAAAAAAGATACAAACACACTCACAACACATTATAAATCATCTTATCCCTGAGCTCAATCCCACGAGATATCAACTACATTTTTATAGGGTATTTAACATTTTTCCTTTTCTTCTTATAACCCACATTGATCCAACCTACATCAACATTAGGATTAACATTTTCTTTAGAATGAATCGGGATGATAATTTCTAGATTCTTTGAATGCTCAATCGAATGTAGGTGGACATCAAAAACAACACTAGGAGTGGTTGTGGCCTCCAAAACTATCAAAACACGAACATCAACCTCATATTCCTTGTCTGAATTCATCACAAGATCACTATCCAGCTAGTTAGCTCTTAACCACCAAAAGGATAGGATCAGATTTTTTCACCACGAAGGCATTTCTTGGCTTAGTTTTTCCTTCCCATTTTGACAATCCACTGCTGAGTTACTTGTAGAAAAGGAAGTCGTACACCTTTAACGGTTACCTTCATAATCAAGATTTTGGACCCATGTGTGATCCTCAACAATGAGATTAATGGTAGCTGGGAAATCAGCAGAGGTATCAAAATAAATCATAATATGAGCATATGTCATGAAATCAATGGCTAGGAGTTTATCCAATGAATTACCTATTGACACAAGGAAATTTTCTCTCCAAAATTGGAGGGGAAAATAATGCAACCAAACACAAATTGGTTTAACATTAAAGGTTTCATTCATCGGGTTGAACAAAGGAAACCAAGGTTTCATAAGAAGGAAATGGGACATGAAATCCCACACTTTACTTAAAATCAAATCTCTATCGAGATATTGCTAAACACTAGAGTGAAAAATCCTCTAGCAGTGGGGTAAATGTCGAGTTTACCTGACATAAAAGGCTTCCAAAGTTTTAATATCCAGTCATGGAGAGTATGGAGGCTAGGGAAAATATTGTTGAACCTGCAAATGACTCCCTTCCTCTTGTAATAATATGTAGAAACAATAACATCAGTCCCAAAAGACACATATGTTGTTGTAATGGTAGGAACAATCAATTTGAAAATAGATCTGGATGATTTGGCCACCTAAAAGAATATCATGGACATCCCGATTGACTCCCTTGTGCCATCAACAAAAGTAAGCCCTTTCACAGGTTGAAAAATAGGGAATAAAGGAGTCCCTTGGCACCCCCTTCTTGAGTAGAACCAACATAGGAGATGCCCAGGTAGATGCGTCGACAAGAGCACCACCAACCCCACTAGAAACAACTACATGTGGATCTAAGGAGGTCACGCGAGAGCCAATGCCAATAGGGAATGGAAAAGTAGGGAGTCCACCCATCACCGAGCTCGTCGAAGAAGAACAACCACCATGGTTAGAGCCACCAAGAAAAATATCAAAACCGAGGTTCAGCTTTGCCACATTCAAATCCGCCCGGCATGCCCAAACCCGAAGTGTTAGGGTTATGTGTCCGTCGGGAGATCCCATTCTAATTGTATAAAAATTAAGTAAATGTCCATGTGGAAATTTTTATTTTGAAAAGGTAAAATATGTATTTACAAGTTTACTGATGAACATTAGAAACCAAAAATACAAGAAATGTTTGCTGTGAGATGACAAACATTGAAAGATATTTAATGAAATAAATTTTTAATTTTTTTTTTTCAGAGAGTGATTAGCTATATTACTTGTGAGTAGGATAAAATAATGTGATGATCAAGTATATTACATGTAAATGGACTAAAAATTTGGGTGAAAACAATAGATGTTTAAATCAAAGAATGTAGGAAAAAAATACATATGTTTTGTAAACTGGTCATTGTAATTGGATTTAAATATATTTAATACAAAAAAATTATAATGGCATCAAGATTGAGAACTTCAAGGTAAAACCACCGTATTTAAACATTATGTATGTTTGCATAGTTGTGATATTGATTATATAATGTTAAAATTTATATTAAAATAATTGTTACCCGATCTTAAGCTATGGGTCTTGGAAGCTATAGGTCAATCTATCATATTTTACGGATTTTAACTATAGTTTGTGCAATAATATGTGATGTTTAGACTATTCTAAGATATATGTATTGTAAAAAGGTATTCACAATAATATAGAAAAGATATAATAACCATTATCCACCAATAGTATGATTGGACATTGTCAAAAATGTTTTGAGAACTATTAGAAAACCTTAATAGAAAGAGTATCATTGAACATAAATATAACATTTCTAATTGATTCTTGCATGAATGATTGTATGTAGAACAACCACTACATGCCTATGTAATTTCATGTCATAAAATTTAATAAGCTAAAGAATGCATTATTGAGTTTGCTAAAATAAGCTCCCAAGATAGCTATATTAATTACAACTTTTTGAGAAATGATTTCACCAATAATATAAGCAAACAAAAATTATACTTAAAAAGAACAAACAATGAGATATTTCAATAGTTTGAATGTATGTAGATAGGTTAATAAGATGTAATTGGAGTTAAACATGTATAACACATCGTATTTATAAATCCCTTATATTGTTCGGGACTCTTCAAATGTTTATATCTAATTTTGACCTCCTTGTTTTGCACAAATAAATAAATCCGAAATCACACCGATTAAGGAGCTTCACTTTATTTCACAAATGGTTTGCATACAAAGAATAGCTTCATCAATGTATTAATCTATAACAATAAAAATAATAGTAGACGAACACGATGAATAACATCCCACAATTTTAATACGACTTTACCAAGTAATACTTGATTCCACCACATATTTCTAAATATCTAAATATTTAGTGACGCCATATTTAGTTGATCTCCCTTGCAATTTCAGCAAAGTGAAACCCTCTCTTGAAGCACACTGACCACCGAGCACAAACACAAATAAAAAATTTCACGAATATGTTTAGATAATCTTTGACAAAAAAAAATTGTTACCTAGTCGGATGAATAACACGAAATAATATAGCGATCCAAAGAAATTCCATATTTGACATAATACGTGAAAAAGTGGTGATGTGAAGGAAGAATAGGGCATACCTAAATCATCTGCGGTAGTGGAGCTTGGATCATGTTCGATTTTCACTCTTTTCTTTCGCATTATCAAGGTTAACTTTTCCAACCCGAGCCATGTACGGCTTGAGTGAAGTCGGATCTTCGTTTCATCAAGTCTTTGGAGCATATTCACTGAACATTAAGAATTGTTTTCATGGCGACATCGTGATTATTATGTCTTAACCTCCAACCAACAATTAAACTTTGAGATGATGATATTTTCCTTTTGAACACAAATATATTTATACAACAAAAGCGAGTGTATGATCTGATAGCGAAAATGCGAGAGGATTTGCAAGGAAACCCTTGAACGCTGGTAATTGAATGAAAATGTGCTTCTTCTCACATGCTTCTGATTTTAATTAGCTATTCTACTCGTAGAAAGTGGAAGAAACCAACCTTTCAAAGGTGACCATTTTTTTATCACGCAGCAGAGCGAGAAATTTCGTAGACCGGTTTTGCCTCTGCAAACCAATGTTTATAAGGAAAACGAAGTTTATTGTGCAAGAAAAATGAAAGAATAGTGAAGTTCTCGTATTTGCTCTTACTCATCAAACGCGTTCAGTGATTTTGAATTTCAATGCATTAAATGACAATCTGCCCAGTATTCAACATTAATCGTCCCCAATACGCCGACATTAAATTCAAACAATTTCAGGGCACCTTCTGGTTGTATGAATTTGTTCATTGTATGGGTTTTGTTGAGAAATAACACAATGAAAATTACTTATAGAATATGAATTTCCATGGGTTTTCCTCTGTCGTGTTATTTTTGTCGATGCAACACATACTTTTTGCCATTTTCGCGCTTAAAACTTATTTCCCTCAATTTATAATGATGAAAGTTCCGTGCGGTTTAGTGTGTATGTGACATCATGTTTATATTTTTGTGAAAACATTTGAAATCACATTCGAAGTTGTATTCATATCTCACATAATCTATAATCTATAGGGCATATCTCGCGAACATGGTCATCGGTATATATCTTGATCTCGGAATGGGATGTATTCCAACATCTAATAGTTGGGTAGCTTAAAATGTTCAAATTATTGTCTTTGTATTTTAAAACTAATCTAAATTCATATCATTTGTGTATGATTCACCTCTTTTCAAATAGTCTAATTGAAAGTATAATTACATAGCTCTTTTAAAATCACACATTGTGTTGAATCATCAAAAGGCACTAGTTTTTCTATTTTATGGGTATATCTTTTAGATAGATATATCTATGTTAGTTTATATGTTTTATTTATATAACAAATCTAAAAGTAAAAACGAAAACAAAACTAACTTATGAGTTTAGTTGTTGATAGCACCGAACCTAACACCTGTTCGTGAGGCATTAGACCAACCACAAGTGGAAACAAAGGTTATGGATCTTTGAATATGATTCCTTAATTGAGTCGAACGTGGGAACTTGTCGATTTTCCTCGAGGTAAGAAATCCAATTGCTGCAAATGGATTTTCAAAAATAAATATAAGGCATAAGGTTTAATCAAAAACACAAAGCATGACTTGTTGCAAAGGGTTATGCTCAGTGAAGAAGGAATTGACTATATGATGAGACCGTTGCACCCACTATGAAGATAAAAACCATCGAGTTGTCTATGCCTTGCAAAGCAGCACAAAATGGATGGAAACTTCACGAGATGGATGTCAAGAGTGGTTTTCGAATGGTGATCTCAAAGAAGAAGTGTACATGGCCCAACTCAAGGGTTTGTAGACGAGAATCAACCACGGAGGTATGTCATCGATAAAGTCACTTTATGGACTCAAACAAGCACCTAGGGCATGGTATATAAAAATTGATGATCACCTATTGTAGCATGGATTCACTCATAGCCCCTCGGATACAAATTTTTATATCAAGAAGGTAGGAACAAATATTTTCATTACGGTTTTGTACGTAGATGAGCTTGTGATCACAAGAAGTTCGAAAATCTTGTGGATGATGTAAAGAATGATCGAAGAAATCCTTTGACATGGTGATTTGGGGCTACTTCACTCTTGTCTTGGCTTGGAGATATGGCGTAAGAAGAAGAATCATATCTTTTATCCCATATGAAATATTCCAAGAATCTCTGGAGAAGTATGGAATGTCAAATTGTAAACCAATGTCCAAACCTATGGAAAAAGTTTTGCAATTATCTAGATTCTACGAATCACCGCAGGTAGATGGCACTCACTATAGGCAGCTTGTGGGGAGTCTCATTTACTTGACTTATACCAAGACAGATCTTTGCTTTGTAGTGAGCTATCTCGCCATATTTATGTAGGAGCCAAAGAAATGTCATTGGATAGCAACAAAGCATGTGTTGAGATATATGCAAGTATAATTGATTTTGGTTTGGAGTATCGAAGGAAACTTAGTTCTTCTTACAGGATATACGACTCTAACTATACAAGATCCATTGGTGACGGGAAATCCACTTCGGGGGTATGTTTTTCATCTCAGATCTAGACTGTCTCATGGGTTAGCAAGAAGCAAACTATTTTTTCTCTCTCATCCAGTGAGGTTGAATCTTGCGCCGCATGAGGAGCGTGTGCGAAGTGATTTGGTTACGTCACATTCTTGCAGATATAGGGATTCCTGAAGAGAAACCTCCAATCATTCACTACGACAATCAAGGTGTGTTGAAGCTTGTGAAGAATCCTATTTTCATGAAATAACAAAGCACATTGAGGTTGAATGTCACTACATTCATGAACAGGTCTTGAACCACCAAATTCAGCTCAGATTGCCCTCACCGATTTTCGGTGTTACGAGATATTCTCACCAAGCCTCTCAAAGAAGGTGAAGTTTGATTTGTTTAAGGTGTACATATGTAGGAACAATGTATTAAGGTGGGAATGTTAGCTTAATTAAGCTTAATTAATACATCCATCCTACTCACCACGCATATGGTTACTCTTAACCGTTCCTATGTAAGTAAATTGTTCGTAGGCTATATATTCTTCCTATCCGCAATTGTTCAAACACATATTGAATAAAATATTCTCTCTTTTCCATCATTGTGGATGAGATAGAAAACAAAATTTGCTTCTTTCTTATCCACGATATAGGTCCAAATCTAGGATGAAATTTGTATCATGTAGTTGACTTCCTATCATCACACGGATCCGGTGTGGTCGGAGTCAACATATTCTGTTGTTGGTGCTCGATTAGTCTCTCCCCATTTTCATTGAAATTCCTCGGTTTTGCGGCCTCTGCAATTTTTTTCTATATCTCCGTGTTGGTGCTTGAAGACTTTGTCCTCCATTTGGTTTCCATGATCAGTCCCTTCCTTAGTGAAGATCACTTAAAGATCCAAAATGTTTTATTCGTTTCTCTATCCATTTGAAGGAGTCGTAAATTGGGCATAAAATTGGAGGTTGTTCCTTTCTTTTCGTTTTCCATAACCACATTTTTTTGTCCCTCGTTATTTTTGTCCCAAACACTTGTGGAAATTTGATTGAATGTCACTTGGAGGATCATGTTTGAACATTATAACATTTCCAAATTCTCTATCCTTGAAGAAAAATTCATCTCCAGGCTCGAATGGTGGTTTTCTTGCATTTTACGATTTGATGGGTGTGTTTTCCCGTCAAATTTACATCTCGGCATCAGTGGAAACGTGGCCCTTTTTGGTTAGATGTGGCTCGGTGGGGCACTCCAAAAACTCTATGGCTCACTACAACCCAAAAATTGTCCACATGGAGGAACGACGCTCGTTTGAAAATTCACCTTTTGGTTTGGCCTTGGAGTTGTGCCTAGGGGACACGTGGAGGATTCCATAGGTTTTCCCAAACTTGAAAAAAAAATTCATATAGATGGTATAGTTTTGGTGGGCCATGAACATGCAGAGGGTTGGTGCTCATTTGAGAATCCACCTCAGGGTCCCACCTTAACAATTAGGACAGGGAGACATGTGGAGGCTTCCGTCGGCTCCGCTTTGTACTTAAACTTTTAAAATAAATTTTCTAAGGCTTGGGACACATGGTGAGCCCGCGCTCATTCAATATCTCTGCTCTTTGGCATAATCATTAAGATGCACCATAAAGACACATGGAGGCTTCCACCGAGTCTTCCCATATTTAGAATTTTCAAGAAACTTTCTAAAATCACGGGACACGTGGAGGTACTGCACTTTGTTGGGGATAAGCCCTAAGTTTTAGTTTGAATAAGCGTGAAGAGGATACTTGGAAGCTTCTACTCACTCTGCCCTTTTTCTTGGACTTTTCAATGGCAGAAGAAAAGTGTCACGGACCCTAGACACATGGCACCTTCAAGTTTTAACATACTCTGTCGGTGAGACACATATTAAGCCGTGCTTGTTTGAGGTCTCGCTTTTGGGGACCATCTCAAAATGTGCCATTAACACACATGGAGGCTTCTTTTGGATCCTTTTTCATTGAGACTTTTCAAAGGCCAAAAGGCATTTTTCTTGGGCCCAGGGTACATGGAATGCTCACGCTTGTTTTAGACTTGCCTCTGTTCTTCTCCTTTATAGTTGCGCTAAGGAAACATGTGGACGACTATGATATAAAGTGGAAAAGAGAAGGAGCAATGGTTTTTGTGCATTTCACCTATTTTTCTACCATTTTTGCACCAAGACTCTTGGAGACGTGAATACGCACTATTTTTCATCATTCTTTGATGAAATTCTTTGTCGTCTCTATCACTAAGGTGTCATTGAATGGATTTGAAACTTAAATTGTGAGTCTAAGGATCGTTAAGGCCGATATTTTGAAGTGGGAATTACTCAGGCACTTGAAAAAATGGGAATTACAAGAGGAAAGGGATGCGGGGCAGAAATGGTAGAGGAAAAAGAGGGAAAAAGGATGAAATGATGAATGTACAGGCGCATAAAGTGAAAAAGGCATTGCCTCAAAAGAAAAAAGGGATGACCTATCAGGTCCAGCTATGCAGAGGCTCCGAAAAAAGATTAAAAAGGGGATTTATCATATGACAGAATCAAAATGATTAAAAGGACTCCTGAAAAGTTATGGCATGGTGTCCTAGTCATTAGTCGAGAGTCCAACAAACGTGATCAGGTCACAATTGGTCCAACTAGCAGATTTCAGATCTGAATTTGTTAAACATCATTGTATGAGACAAATTGGTAACAAGTGAAGGTCCCTCAAATATTCTTCTCTTTTGGGGGGAATATTTTGTGAGAAAAGTGTATAAATGCAGATGAGAATACTCTCACATATGGTCTAGAGTTTGAATTCTTGAGAAAAAAATTAAGAAAGGCATCTTCCGAGAGACCAAAGCTCGGATAACCTATTATTTTCTTCTCTGTTAGAGTTTCTATCATGTATAGTTGGTTATATATGTATAGCCATTGAAAATCACTGAGATTTCTCTGGAAACTTTTCCTTGCTAATGAATCTAAGTAATTTAAGAATTAATTTGTGTCTAATCTCTAGTAAATTGTCTTCTTTGTTTCACAATGTTTGCAAATAGTTTTGTCATTCGCATTGCAATCTTATATTGAAATCTTTGTGAAATCACACAGGTCTCATCCTGTGACAATTTAATGGTATTTGCAATTTCATTTCAAGACGAGCCATCATCTCTTGGATGAGATAAAAAAATTAAAATCAATTCACTTGTCATTTGTTGATAAATATTATCTCAGTAATTCTTTGGGTTTACCTTAGGCATGATTAATCAAAGACTTTAGTGTTTAATTGATTCTTTCAATTCAAGCCTTTACTGCCGAGTCTCAAAGATTATGTGAAAATGTGCTGATTTAGGCCTCTGTTCAAGCACACCTTCCGGTTGAAGAAACGTCTTAACTATTCTCAGTATCTTTTTGTTGAATTCTTTCGCTATTGTCAATTCCCTCTAAAGATATGGTACAATCAACTTTATCTGCTTCATCTCTCACAAAAATCATTTAAAAACCATTGATCCACCGTGAACTACCCCCTGTTTTACTGTGTATCAACCAAGGAAAAAATCTACTTGCAAAATAATGCGAGATCAATCAAGATTTCTTAATGTCTTGTAGACTTAGCCTTGTGTTGAAAATATCTCCATCGTTTAGAAGTGACAACTCTTAAGAGTTAAATCATGGAGTATTGACCGTATTTTCCCAAGGTTCTCTTCATAGAATTTTTTTCAAAGGAAGGAAATCTCTCTCCTGTGACAACAAGTCACACTGAGGGTCCTCTCACCCGATCGAAGAGGCGAGATCCTAAAGTAGTGAGGACAAGTCAAATCCTCTTAAAGGTGTTATCCATCTCTCCAAAAATGTGAGTAACAAAGGGTTAGTTAGATGTCATCCCCTACTTATAAAACGAAACACACTATGATCTATCTACCTCTAAGCTCCTAGTCGAATCGTAAAGGGTGCTTGGCTTGAAAAGGAGAACGAATATGGATCCAACTAATATCTCGTAAGCGTGAAGGAAGAAGATATTTGTTCACCAAGGACCCTAGTAGAAGGTTATTTTAAGTTTGGGAAAGTCTAATTGAGAAGAAAGAATAATTTGGAAGGATGTTGGAGATCAAGCATCAAGAAAATATATATCCATTGGTGAAATCAGATCATCCTATGATTCGAGATTGCAGTACTTACTCAATTGCTTCTAAATCGGGTAGCCTCTTTGTTGAATTAAATTCTCCATCCTAAGAGGGTCCATCATCTATATTTGAAACATTTTCTTCTCAATCTGACTCCTGTATTTTCAAAATCTAATAGAGTTTTCCAGAGAGGATGAGCCTTTAGAGGAAGTCATTCTAAAAAAATTGTATCCATTTATCACACATACCCCTCACTCCTTAGCATTATGTTTCTCCTATAAGATCACATCCTCAAAATAATATGGCTGAGCCTCCACCTAGACCTCCATTTGTCGTTAGTAATTTTGGTCCCATACTTTTAGAGGTATGAATGGCTATCCAAATGCTATGCCATAGGATGTAAGAAATAGATTTCCTAAATTTTAAGGAAATAATTTAATAGCTAGAAATGATCAAGACTTGAAACTCTTTGTCAATATGATGGATAAATTTTAAATAGAGTGTGAAGATGAATACATTAAATTATTTATTCATACTCTATAAGAGAATGCAAGGGACCGGTATAAATCTCTGCGAGATAATTCTATTGACTCTAGATAGAGATGAATAATGCCTTTAGAATGAGGGTAAGAGGTGATAAAACAAACCCTAGGTTTCTTTTATCGAGTTTGAAAATATAAAAAATAATCCTAAGGAATCATTGCATGATTTCAACACTAGTTCAATTTAATAAAACATTGCAAAGACTTTACTGTTAATTTGAGGCCATGTGATGAATCATGTCTAATAAAGTATTCAAATACATTTGATAAGAAAGTTACTTACTATTTGTGGGCTAAGAACCCCGGGACTTTGAGCAAGCCTTTACCATGTCTCTCCAAATTGAGAACAATATTAAGGTAGTTGGAAAACCTCCTAATAGGTAGGGTATTATAATGATCAACCCCGAGAAGCCTCAATCAAGTAAAAATTTGTGGATCTTGAGGAAGTTGTAAGGAATTTGGTGGAGGATATCAAATAAATATCTTACAAGTTTGGCCAGCGTAGAAAAAGTAATTGGACAAGTTCTATGGGTTAGCATAGGCAATAGGGATAACATAGACTTGAAATCATCCTAGAAATGATCGTAGGTGCGGTGACAGAGGTAAAGGACCCATGGGAGATATACAACTCAAACTAGGGAGAATAGAGTTGTGCCCGATAGTCTAAATGATAGGATTTTTGTTGTCAAGAGACAAATCAAATGGATTGGTGTGAAAAATGCTTCTTACCCCACCTGCCATGTGAATTCAATCAGCTAAGTTGAAGAATCTGATGACAATGAAAACACCGATGATGATGCATGCATGGTGGATGTATGCTTTGCATAAGCTCACATCAAGGAGTAAATTCAACCGAGGTAATAAGTGCAAGAAGCTGTGACAAGTATTTGGGACTACATTCACCAAGCACCTCTTCTTCCTCCCTCTCATGGTTTAGAAATAGATATGGTACAAGCATTTGAACTTCCTAATAATTATTTTGAGTACCTAAGAGCTCTAATTATTAATAAGTACGATGGAGGAATCCCATCGAAGAGGATAGATAATTGTTAGTGAATGTTGTTGTGGTCCAAGAAAAGGACTATAATAGAATAAATAAAGTTGTCAAAGGGGTAGGGCCTGAAGCCGAAAAAAAGAAGAGATTCTCACCAATGTCCCAAAAGAGAATCAAAAGAAATATGCACCTTAAAAATGTCGTGTCTTAATTAGAACCGATGTTCCCATACATTCCCAAAATGTTAAAAACCTTGTGCCATCTAATGAGTTTGTTGACCTTTCTCCAAATGTTGCTTTGCAAAGTACATTCCCTATGTCGATCAATATTTATGTCCCAATTGAAGGATGAATAAAAGAATGTTAGGATTGACCATAAGAAGAGGGATTATGAGTCTTTGAGATTAGGGGAAGATAGGAGTGCCTAAGGCATAAATATAAATAATGTAAACACTCCTCCTTCAACCATTGTAGAACTAGAAAAACCACCAACATTAGAGGAGATTGGTGAACCACCAGAAGTCTTCTGGGGGCATCTTTATTTGAGTCTCGTTAAATGTTGATCCATTTTTACAAAACTGATTATTAAAGCTAAATCAAATGCTGCATAATTGTATGTTTGACTCGAAGCATCATGCAATGTTATGCCTCTATAAATCATGAATGAATTGAACATTAAAGTGACTTTAGATCATGGCAAGTGTACTACAATGGATTCTATAGAGGTCCCAATTGTATTTTGTGTGATGGTTTTGGTTATAAACTTACGACTTATCTAAGTAAGAACCATAAACTTGATGTTGTCATTATTGATTGCCTTTCCAAATAGGGCATGCTATTATCAAGAAATTATGCAAGTGTTGGTAGAAGTGTTCAGATGGATATGTCTTTTTCCACCATTCCAATTAATGGTAGCCTTGTAAAAGTTTGTATGGAGAGAAGAAAATGTTGCACCCCATTGAAGATCCAAATAATTCTTCTTTTGAATTGTTATATGTTGATGTAGATGTAGACAACTTTGGGAGTTTTCTTTGATGGCGGATAACAAGATTGATAAGTGTAAATGTCTTGATCAAGTGGGTTTTGTTTGTTTAGAGGAAAGGAAAAGAGAACAATGAGCCAATGAAACCACTTTACATAATAAGCGATAGGATGAATAATCATATAATTTGCTATCTTATTCATTCATTGTATACCATTACTTAAATGAGGATCAAATATATACATGGAGAGATACGAGTTCCCCACCAAACATCTCCCTACCAACCATAACAAAATACAATGTAATATATTTTAAATGCTAACATTCCCCCTTATTACATTTTTCGTACAAATATACACATTTCTTTCTTGATCTTGGATGTTGTTCTTAATGAGAACACCACAAGGAGGGTCTTCACACAAGCATGTGCCTACATGGTCTCGATACACATGGTTTTTCTAAGGTTGACCATAAACCTAAAGGGACTAAGGAGCACTTTCAATTATGTTCACCTCGGTGGTTTTATGTGCTTACCATGAACCAAGAGTATTTTACCTCGGTGATTTTACTGTTGTGTACCATGAACCAAAGAGGATGATACCTTGGTGGTTTTACAAGATTACCACGAACCCAACTTTGAGTACCATGCACTTCTTTTAGTGCTTTTCTTCTCCCACATGATGCTCTTCAATTAGGAGGTCCCAAACAGAAACTATGCATTATCTCGTACTTTATTGAACAACCACACAACACGAAAACAATAAACAATAGTGACAAATATTCTGATAGAGCTCCAAATAGATTGTATGTATTGCTATGTTTTTAAATGGTACAGAGCTCACGCCTTTATATAGGCCGAGAGGAGCAGCCAAGAGAGAAATGGTTATACAAACCGTCCTTTAACAAGTAATAACACACAAATGTATTAATTTGCTAACATTCCCCCTTAATACATTGCTCTTACAAATGTACCCCCTAAACAAATCAAACTTCACCTTGCCAAGAGGCTTGGTGAGAATATCTGCAACCTGAAAATCAGTAGGGCAGTACTGGAGCTGAATTTGGTGGTTCAAGACCTGTTCACGAATGTAGTGACATTTGACCTCAATATGCTTTGTTCGTTCATGAAAAATAGGATTCTTCACAAGCTTTAACACACCTTGATTGTCGCAGTGAATAATGGGAGGTTTCTCTTCAGGAATCCCTATATCTACAAGAACGTGACGTAACCAAATTGCTTCGCACACAGCTCCTCGTGTAGCGTGGTATTCAGCCTCAGTGGATGAGAGAGAAACAACAGTTTTCTTCTTGCTAATCCACGAGATAGGTCCAGATCCGAGATGAAAAACATATCCTGAAGTGGATTTCCTGTCATCAATGGATCTTGCATAGTCTGAGTCTCAGTATATCCTCGTAAGAAGAACCGAGTGTTCTTCTAATACCTCCGGACCAAAGTCAATCGTATACCTCGGACATATCTCAACACATGCTTTGCTGCTATCCAATGACATTTCTTCTCGGCTCCTACATAAATATGGCAAGATAGCTCACAAAGAAAGTAAAGATCTCGCTCGTATAAGTCAAGTAAATGATACTCCCCACAAGCTGCCTGTAGTGAGTGCCATCTACCTGTGGTGAATCCTGGAATCTAGATAGTTGCAAACCTTTTTCCATAGGTGTGGACATTGGTTTACAATCTGACATCCCATATTTTTCCAGGAGTGTCTTGGCATATTTCATCTGGGAGATGAAGATATGATTCTTCTTCTGCCATATCTCTAAGCCAAGACAATAGTGAAGTAGCCCCAAATCAGTCATGTCGAAGGATTTCTTCAGATCATTCTTTACATCATCTACAAGATCTGTCAGAACTTCTTATGATCACAAGATCATCTACGTACAAAACCAGAATGACAATCTTTGTTCCTACCTTCTTGATATACAAATTTGTATCTGAGGGGCTACGAGTGAATCCATGCTGCAATAGGTGATCATCAATTTTTATATACCATGCCCTAGGTGCTTGTTTAAGTCCATAAAGAGACTTTATCAGACGACATACCTTGTGTGGTTGATGCTCGTCTACAAACCCTTCAGGTTGGGCCATGTACACTTCTTCTTGTAGATCACCGTTTACAAAAAAGCACTCTTGACATCCATCTGCTGAAGTTTCCATCCATTTTGTGCTGCCAGTGCACATACAACTCTGATGGTTTTGATCTTCGCAGTGGGTGCAAAGGTCTCGTCATAGTCAATTCCTTCTTGCTGAGCATAACCCTTTGCAACAAGTCATGCTTTGTGTTTGTCGATTGAACCATCTGCCTTATATTTTGTTTTGAAAATCCATTTGTAGCCAATGGATTTCTTACCTGGAGGCAGATCGATAAGTTCCCACGTCCGATTCTGAAGTCGGGAATCATATTCAACATCCATAGCCTGTTTCCACTATGGTTGGTCTAATGCCTCACGAACAGTGTCAGGTTCGGTGCTCTCAACAACTGAACTCATGAGTGCAAAATTTACCTCATGTCTAGCTTGACTTCGTGTTCTAACTCCCGTAGAAGTACCAGGAAGTGAGTTCAGGTGTGCATCCCTGATAGTACTCTGGACCCATTTCGGACGTTGGTGCTGCTGATGTGAAGATGTGTTTTCCAGTGTGCCAAGATCAACGAACAAGTCTCCACTCAGCTCTTCTTCTCTCTGAGAAGAATCATCTTGCTCATCATCTAGATGTGTGAGCAATCTATGTGACGAGGTTGGTACTGGATCTCCATTGTGTGGTAGGGAGTCAAAGGACGACTCATCACATACCACATCTCGACTCTCGTAGATCTTCTTCGTCTCAGGATCCATGAGACGATATGCCTTTGAGGTAGTACTATACCCCAAGAAAAGACATGGCAGTGTCTTTGGATCGATCTTCTTCCTTCTCTTATCTGGAACATGCATATATGCAGTACAACCAAAAACTCTCAAATGATGAATAGAAGGTTTACAACCAGTCCATACCTCTTCCGGTGTCTTGTTCTGCAAGATCTTTGTGAGTGCTCGGTTGAGTAGATACACTGTTGTTCTGGACTGTTTCTGCCCAAAACTGATCCTCCAACTTGGCGGTCAAGAGCATACAACGAGCCATCTCCATGACAGTCCTGTTATGGTGCTCGAAAATCCCGTCTGTTGGGGCGTGTAGGGTGTAGTCAAATGTTGCTGAATGCCATGCTGCTTCAGGGATGCTAAGAAATTATTTGACATAAATTCCCCCCCTCGATCTGAGTGGAGGAGAAGAAGAGGCTTCCAAGATCGCCCGGTGGCTTTTGGGTAGAAGGTTTGGAAATTTGCAAGTGCCTAACTCTTCTTCCGAAGGAAATATACCCACATTTTTCGTGAGTAATCATCAATGATGAGCTGAAAGTACGCAAAACCTGAAAGCTAGCTGCTAGGGGTCCACAGATCGGTGTGAATGACCGAAGAGGCTTTGTAGAATTATAAGAGCTTTGTTTGAGTGGACCTCATGTTGTTTGCCCACAAGACATCCTCGAGCAAACAAGTAAGGAATGGGAGAGTGGAGGAAGCCCTCTTACCATTTCCTTCGCACCGAGTTGGTGTAGAGCCAAGCGAAAAGATGACCATATCGAAAGTGCCAAAGTGCGGTCGACTCGCCATTGATGCGAGAGAGCAATGCTAGATGAAGAGACCGCATCCAAGTGCAAATAGACGGCCCTTCGAAATACTTGAGCAATGGTGACTCTCCTAGGAAATGATGCAGGACTTGACCCCTTTTTCAACAAAGAATTCAACCTGCATTCTATGGTTAAGAAGTTGACTTACAGACAAAAGATTTGAAGTCAAACCTGGAACATATAGCACCTTTGTGAGTGTACATCTTCATGTTCCAAGAGGAATGGTGACATCAGCAATCCCCGCTGCAATATACTCTTGATATGTCCGCAATGGTGATCCGATCTTGATGGGCTAGGTCACTCGGTGTATGGAACAACTTCTTGTTGCCAGTCATGTGTTTGCTGGTGCCTGAATCAATCAACCAGACATCTTCTGACGGCTGCGAAGTCTGTGAGACTAGAACAATGTCAGAATGAGTCGTATCTAGTTCCTCTTCATCGGAGGTGGCATCCTGCTGAGCAGCAATGTGGCCCTTCTGCCTCTGATTACGAGCATGCCATCGGGATTTCTTGGAATATCCTCGGCCAGAAGTGCTCTCTTCGCCAGAATTTCCATACTTGCGACCGTTGTAATAACAGTTCGCAGTCGTGTGTATCCATGGAGCAAATGTGGCACCACCGATCCGCCTTGTGATTATGCTGCTTCTGGGGTGGCCGCTGTGATGGCCACTGTGAAGATGGCTGCTGAGCATGCTGCTTCTGATTTTGGGGGGCAGATTGCCCTTTCCGAGGCTTATGTTTTTGCCTCGTGATAAGATCCTTGTCTTCGAAGGCTTCTTGTACATTTTGCATGGCTTCTTCCTGTTGGAGATAATTCACCAAGGTTGCAAAACTCACCTCCTGTTGAGTGATTGTCAATGTGGTGATCAATGTCTGAAACCGTGAAGGAAGAGCTCGCAGGGTGAGTGGGACTAGCAACTTGTCGTCCACTGGTTCACCGAGTGCAGAGAGTTCTGCATGTAACTCAGCTACATGCTGCAAGAAAGCTTCTACTGACTCGCCATCATGCATACTCATCGTATGAAGCTTTGTCAAGTTACAACTTTGTCGCCGATTCTTAGCTTCGTAGATGGTACACAATGCACTCCATGCCTGAGAAGAAGCGGTTGCTTCCCAAATGTATGGCTGCACCTCATCAGAAAGACTCAGGGTGATGAGCATTAGCGCTTTCGCATCAGCCTTTTCATATTTTTCCAACAGATCATCGTCTGTGGGAGGGGCGTCTTTGCCAGAGACAATCCCCCAAAGATCTTCGAATTGAAGAATCGTCCGCATTTTGGTTTTCCATGCAGCAAAATTTGGCCCTTTCAAGAGTTGGGCATCGGATAGCAATATTTTTGGAGCAGACATTTTCAAAAACTCAAAAATGTATTTTATTTATTTATTTATTTTTCAAAAATGGCTACAATGCTTACTGAAGGAATCTGTCCGAAGATGGGCTCTATAGGCTCGTGCAGTGAGACGCCGATGCTCCTGTGGGTGTTCTATTTCACGTTCGTCATCTGCATCATAACCACGTTCAAGTTCTAGCATGAATCCGCTGTGCTTGACATCGAACGTCGAACCAAAAGTATTCCAATAGTCCTCGGCGCACAATCTCGTCAAAGAGAATGTTCCCAGTGTTGTGTAGCTCGTTGACCAAGGCAAAGAATAGCCAGTGGTGTCTTCGTTGTCATTCAATGCCCAAATATTTGGTGCATTGCTCATGGGTGCTTTGTGCATCAAAAATTTGAGACATACGCGCACACACTGCTTTGCAATTTCCCGGCTTTGCTTACACATACAGGGGTTTGGATGGTCTTTCACGTGGTTCTAGCAGAGTTCACGCACGGGATCTGATTCTCCACGCACAGCAAGCAACTTCCTTGTAGGCAGAGGTCACGCACGGGTTCTGAATCTTCACTCACAGCAAGCAAAGATCTTTCACGCTCAGCGGCTCCTTCAACTGTCCCTCCACGGCCACAGCTCACAATACGCCAAAAAAAAATAGTTTTCTTCTCTCCACGCACAGTTTTCTTCTCTCCATGCACTGACCTCCTTCAGCGCCACGCACAAGCACAAATGGCGGGACAGTCTTCCTGTTCTTTTCTGAGTCTCCACGCATAGCGGACAGTCTTCCTGTTCTTTGCTGAGTCTCCACGCACAGCGGACAGTCTTCTCTCCTCCTTCACGCACGCACAAAAAAAAACGCCCGCTCTTAGCAAAAATCCGCTCTGATACCAATGATAGAGCTCCAAATAGATTGTATGTATTGCTATATTTTCAAATGGTACAGAGCTCACGCCTTTATATAGGCCGAGAGGGAGGCAGCCGTGAGAGAAACGGTTATACAACTGTCCTTTAACAAGTAATAACACACAAATGTATTAATTTGCTAACATATTCCACATTCACTTCGAGAATCATAGCAATCATGTTCTTAGTTGTAGCCATTGATGTTGATTGTCGTTTAGTCAATCTTCAATAGCAAAGGAAACAAATCACTGCCACTAAATGTTTCCCTTGACTAAGTCATTATTACCCATAATGTGAAATGTGAATATTGAGAAAGAAACTACATCAAGAAACATGCTATCGATCGGATCTCGCCACTTAGACCTTGTTGCACATGGTTCATGTTGCAAAGTGAACATATTCACAAGTGAACCATCTTCTTTCAAGCATGAAACCGAGAGGATCAATTCAAAATGAAGAACCATTGGTAAAAACTATGCTCCGAGTTATCCATTTTTAACATCCGATCACAAAACAAATGAATACGTAACAAAACAAAAATTAAAATAAACACAAACCAAAAATTAAGGAATAGGTCCTCAATACCTTATTCTGCCACAATCTCTTTCACCGGCCTCATCACTTGTGGCTTACAAGAGGTCGTTGGATTTCCTCCACCTTTGTTATCCTCCCTCCGTTCTCCGAGTTGTCGCTTACAGACTAGAGATGATGTGAAGCCAATCTCATCAACAGCCTTCCTCACTCTCGTCGAATCTTGTGGATCTTTTATGTGAACAAATTTAAGGCCAAATTGAGGCATCTTCTTAGAATAGGAAACTTCCAATGTTCAGCATATATGATTTGTGCAACAATTTCCTTACATATAATAAGTATATATTTTCTTGTGTCAATAGGATATGAAGGAATACCAATACTAATTACACAATATGTGAAATTTATGGTTAAGCCCGACAAGGATATTGAATGCTCTCTTTCTCCTTTCTTTGTAGGATTAGCATCTTTGGTCGGCCTCTTTTGGCATTCATTTCTATTGAAACCGAAGTTTTCTCAGCATGTGAAAAAATCACTCCACAGTTTCAAGGGTTTCACGTCTTTCTCAATACAGATGTAGTTTAGGGAAATAAATGGCTATACTAATAACTTCCTTTAATCGATAATGGAGCAATGCAAAATCTTACTTGCCTTGAATTAACAATCGTCTATAGAATTCTCCAAGTGTCGTTAGGATTGCAACACATCCCTACCATGCTCCCGCCATGTCACGTTGTTATAATCTAGAAATGCATCGTCTACACTAATGCATCAAGTGATGGCACCTTTGATCTTTGGCACTGCAAACAAAACTCCTTCACATCTGCTCCTTCAAATGTGTCTTACCAAAACTTTTTTATACTAAGCTGCAACAGTATATAAAAAAATGTCTTCTCCTTTTATCTCCAATGCTAAAAACAAAACATCTTCTTCTTTTATCTCTAAGCAGCTTATATGTCAACCTTCTTGTGTCAATAACCAACATCTTTATGCACATATACACACCGGGACACCCACATGTCTGCAATACTTTCTAATCAGTTGTCTTCAAAAATGATGCACATCCAAAGTGGAATTCTCAAGTATTTATGGGAAACTCATTTTACATTGTGATCGAGGTTGTGCCACATTGATCGATCCACACATTTGAGGTTGAAGGTGCCATTTACATACAATGCTCCAGAATATGACACACTTTGAATGGATCCCCCTTATAACTACATGGGCTTTTCACTCACCATGGGACAACTACTAGATCCAGATGCTCTAACCTCGGCTCCATGTTGTTGTTATGTCTAATGGATCCCTTTTCCACTAGGCCATGGAAGATATGACGCTCCGATACCAATGTTTGCGAGAGAGGAAAGGGACAAGAGAATAATGAGCTAATGAAACCACTTTATGTCATAAGCGACAAGATGAATAATATAGGTGATCCAAAGAAATAACAAAGAAATAATATAGGCAATCCAAAGAAATAATGAGCTAATTCAGCAGATCTCTCTCCCCACAAACAAGAGGGTGTGCACTCTTTCTTTGGCAAGATCAACTTATTAAGAAGATCCATACCTGATTTTGCTGAACTTACTTTGAACATAGCCAACACGATGAAAGGGAATCAGAATTTTGGTTGGTCCTTTCAAGGAAATGTTTCATTTGAAGACATCAAGAGAGCTCTAGTAAAGACTCAAATATTGGCATGCCCCGATTATAGCAAAGACATCATTATCCATTGCTATGCTATTGAAAGTACTCTAGTTGTTGTGTTAACCTGGGAGAATGTCAAGGTCATGAACTCTCTATAGAATTCATGAGTTATATTTTGAAAACCCATTAGTTGAAGTACAGCATGATGGAGAAACATGCTTTTGTAGTGGTCAAAGTCAGAAGCGTTTAATTTTTACATCCTCAACTCTCATTCTATTATGCTTGTGCTCGATACAACTATTAAATCCATTCTTACACAACAAGAATTTGGAACCAAGAGAGGAAATTGGCTAGCCAAAGTTTAGGAGCATGATCTTGACATTAAACCCACCAAGCTAGTTCAAGGAAAGGGCTTATGTGAATTCATTGCTAAAGGAGTTGATGTGAAATTGTCCAAGGAGGAAGTTGATATCCATGTTGTTCTTTTCCTCAACTCAACTAACGAGTGGTATGTTGGCATTGCACACTTTCTTACTTATGAATAATTTCCATCCCATTTGAGTGCCAAGGATAAGAAATCCATCAAATTAAGGTCATGTGCAATATGTGTTGTGGGAAGATGCGTTGTTCAAATGAGGGATAGATGGAAGGTTTTTGAAATGTGTTGAAAAAGAGTAGAAACCAAATTGTTCTCGGAGTTTTCATGACCAGGCCTGTGGAGGTCATTTTCTTCTTCCGTCATGGCCCAAAAATCTTCTCGTGCTAGATATTATTGGCCTACCTTGTCCAAAGATGCATCAAAGTGCGTAGGCAAGTGTGAAGCATGTCAAACCTTTGTTGGAAGACCAAAATTGGCTACTTTACCTCTCAAACCAGTGGTGATTGTGGGACCTTTTCAACAATGGGGTTTGGAATTCATTGGGACACTTAATCCACCTTCAAGTGTAGGGCATACTCATGTTTTGAATGCAACTGATTATTTCACCAAGCGGGTGGAATCCATTCCAATTAAAAGTACTACTTCTAAAGTAGTATGCAAATTTATCAAGGAGAACATCTTAATAAGGTTTGGGATACCAAACAAGATTGTCCTTTGTCTAATGCTTCCAATTCATCTTCTTTGAGATGATGGATTTATTCTATGGCTATGGAATTTCCCTTTGCCACTCTTGATTACTATCCCTAAGGGAATGGGCAAGCGAATCAACTAACAAGAAAATGGTCACCATTGTTCGGAAGCTTGTTAATGACTTTCAAAGGAATTGGCATAAGAAACTATATGATGCTTTATGGGCAGCTAGGATTACACCTAAGAGAGCCATTGGAATGTCTCCTTTTCAAGAGGTATATGGAGTTGAAGTTAAGCTATAAGTGACATTAAAACTGCCACCTTACATTTGATGAAGGCCATTGAGGATGCCACTTTACCAATTCATTGGACAAAAGAATTATGTACATCCGTGAAGTTGAATGAAGACAGATTGCAAGTGGTTGATAGAATATCATCTCATCAACTCAACGTAAAATCTCTATTTGATAAAAAGGCTAAGCCCAGAACTTTTCAAGTGGGAGACAGTATTCTTCTTTGGGACAACAGGCATGAACCTTGGGGCAGCCATTCTAAATTGGATTCCCTTTGGCTTGGTTCTTTTAAAATTAGACATTTTGTTGGTGATAACTCTTTTTATCTAGATTACATGGATGGTGCTCCTCTCCCACTTCCTTATAGTGGGAAATTTTGTAAGTTGTTCAAAACCTGGGAGTTTTGGTGGTCCCTTTGTACATTTTATATAGCGTTTTTCTTTCCTTGTTTTTGTTTTGCTTGGTTTCCTTTTTGTCTTCTCTTTTGTGTTGGTATTGCTTCTTTTTAACTCTATTTCCTATTAGCTAAGACATTGATTCGATCAGATTACCTAGAATTCTCTAAGGTTCTTGATTTTGCCTCTTTCCTCTGCCAAATCATCCCCAAAAGGAGCAGGTTGTTGTCCTCTCAATTTTCCACACTCTTTCAAATCTAATTTCGTGAAAATCGAGCCCTCACATAGAAGAAATTTGTGTTTTAAACTCCTCATATGCTCGTTTTCATTTCCCACAACGTTTTAAATCAAAATTTCTTAGTCTTCTACCTTTAAAATGTTTCAACCATTTTTAACGGATGGGAAATGATTTTAGTTTTTTTTTTTATCATTTGGAATGCGTGGAACCTGCATATTTCATTTTTAACCTTTTGCAGAGAAAAAAATTCTTCATCGGGAGTAAAATGGCATTTTCCCATTTCCTGCAACTTCATACATTCTTTTCCCCATCAAATTATTGCTCATAAAGGTGAAGCTACGCATTTTATTCTCATAGGATGTGGCTGGATGGGTTTCTTTTTGAACTTATCACTTGTGGTAATTTTGGAAAAAATTCAGATTTGCCCCCATCCCCGCCTGGTCCATGATCGGGTTTGGAGTGCTTTTAGTAGAAGTTTGGGGAAATGGATCCATTTTATTCTCTAAGGCATTACGGTGGAAGGGAAAAAAGTTATAAAATGACCGCGGCCCCGCATTAAATTAGAAAGGGACACGTGGCTATTTTTCGGTTCATATGCGCTTTGGCGATCGGGTGGGGACTTTAGGAATTTTGGCTTTGTTTCCACAAAGGATGAAAAGTTCTAAAATGACCCGTGGCCTTGCCCACGTGAAAGGATGAATTCTTAGTTGAATCCCGCAGTTGAATCATAAAGGGACACGGCCTACGTTGAAAATTTTCTAAAATGACCCACGGTCCCACTCTTGCGAAGGGATAATTTCTAAGTTGAGGCCCACAGCAAATTACAAAGAGACACGTGGCCTACGTTGAAAATTCAATGGCAGAGGCATGGAATTTCGGGGAAAGGTTTGAAATTTTCCCCTTTTCAAAATAGATCAAGTATAAAAGTGAAACACACCCCCACAACTAGTCAGGTGATGCCATGTGATGAAGAATGAAATCAGAATAGTGGGCTGATGGAGGTTTTTGAGAATTTGATATTTTTGTTAAAAGAGTTTAAATGGAAGATTTGAACTGCATTTCCTTAGCCACTCAGATGGTGCCACCTGTCCAGCCTTTCGCGGAGCTACAGAGGGTGGAGAAAAATGAGAAATCGTGTTGTTTCTCCTAAATGTAAGGAAACGTAGATTTCTCCAACATGGCTATCGTTGCCTTGATCTTGCCACATGTAGGATCCAAATTTGAAGGTAGAAAAGGGGAAAGGATAGAGAAATGCACTCATCTAGTTTTTGATGCCATTAATGAACCATAGTTCCAAAGATCACAAATGTGAACCATTCTTCGTTCTTCTCTCTCTATTTCCTTGTCGTTATTCATGAGATGCATTTTGGGTTTGTTGTGGAGACAAATAAATAAATTTAAAGAGATGTAAAGTTTTATTATCGAAAAGGGAGTTTATCAGCATACGCAATAAAAATTGGGTAAGACTTACAGTAAGCACTTGAGTTCTATGAAAGTTTCTAAAAGGTAGAATTGTTAGGACCACATGAAGAAGAAAATCATGAGATGACCCCTACTAAAGTAATCATGCTCGAACTGAAAAAATATTCACCTTTTTGAACCTCCAGTTTTCATGAGTGCATTTGTTTCATGTCAATTTCCAAAAGTGGATCTGCAACAAACATTATTCCTTTTGGATATTCTTTTCTTGGGGACAAAGTATGGATGTACACGAATTTTTATAAGAACATGGTTTTGGCCATGGAAAAGGGATTCAGGTTTTCTGGGAACGTTGTAAATTTGGAAGTAATTACATACGAAGTTATTTCTTTCTTTTTCCTCAATTATCTCTCTCTGTCTCTACCTGATTCAATGGATCATTTGCTTTGCATTCAATATAAACTTTGTGTTATGGTCTGTGTAATATTTAGAACTTTGTGTCTATAGATTTACATCGGTAGTGAAGTAATTGATCCTTTTCTATATTTTCTTAGTTCAATGTGAGTAGGGAGATACTCTGCTATCTATATTTCCTAAAAGCATTGTTGTTTTCTTCCTTCTCCCATCTCTTTATTATTCGATTCCTTCGATTGATAATATTTTTAGTATGAAAACACTCCAGGGATATTAGGATCCAAACATTGATAGTTGTAGATTTGTATATTTGTTATTCTAGCTTTCAATAAGGAACCTCTCCCATTAAAGAGGAGGGACTTGTTGTCCCCCCGACCGTGGTTTCAACCCATGTTCCATTCTAAAACCCAACAAATCATAAGTACCAGTTCAAATTTATGACTTAGTTAAATTATGATTTCATTATCTTTGTGGGCCCCTTTCAAAATCGGAATTTTTGTTTTCGTCCTTCAATTTTTTTCACATAATAAAAAAATGGAACGACCGATTAGGGCTTACCTATCACGCATGCACCTTACTTTCTCTATGGATTCGAGATATCCACCTCCGTCGTAGCTTCATATTTTTATATTCTCCTTGTTATTTTGATTGGAAAGACGATTTACAAGAGGAGGATTTTTGACTTTTGAGGTCGACACCTTCAACTTGTTTAGGGTTGATGTTTTAGAGACTCTCGGCTCACGCCCTTTTCTATGAGGAAATATTTACAACATGGCATTTACAATCATTTTTATCTCACCCTATGTTTTTATTGATGGCCACTTTCATTTTTGTTGTTAGGAACATGTTAAATTATCTATAGGTTGAGTTTGATGAATCAAAAAAACTGCCCATAGATTTATGGGCTTGTATTTGAGATGGTTGATGCAGGAGGGAGATCGGCTTCTTTTGGAGCTCAATTGTATTTTCAAAATTGATGCTTGCTTAATACTGTTCAAAATTTCCAATAAATAGAAACATGTAGCTCAACTAGGAGCTCTAACACTTCATGTAGAAGGGTCTACTATCACACCAATGTGTTGGCTCTCTTCACTCCAATACAACACAAAACTAGGGTGGCTTTTCAATGCAAAGGTAGATCAAATCGGTCTACAGTAAGCCCAGCTCGGTGAACTTAGTATTCGAGAATCGATTGTGTGGCTCTATATATTGCTTGGTTTTTAATGTATACCACACTCCTTCAATAGTCTCGCAAATATAGTAGCATTCTAAAAAAATTAATCCACATATTTTCTTCTTGCTATAGAAAATAAATCTATAGAATATGTAACAATATGTGCAGATTAACACAAGTGGATGTGGATATGCATGCAACAGGATAGGAATGGGTTGAGAGGATCTATGGCTCTCCTATGCAAGCTCCAACTTCCTGGTGCTCCAAAACTTCTACAACCTCTTTCTTTCCTCCTTGGTGATTCATGGATCCTCACAATAGCATAGTAATTGGGATCAGCCAACTCTGATACCAAATCTTAATAATGTAATATTCTAGAAACCCTTCATTCATATCAAATGAAGAAGCTACAATGTTTATACACATTATACATCAATAACAATATCCATGGAAAGTGGATCAAATATACTAAGTACAAAAATATGCAAAAATAACATATTGCCCCTAACTAATCACATCCGGGAACATTCCAAAGTAGTAAAGTAACAATAGTATAGCCCCACTAATATAGGGATGTGACAACTAGATAAGTAGCTCTACCTAAATACTAAGTAAGTTAAAGTAATAAAATTTAATTAGTTTAACATTATAACTTAGTAAATGATGAATTAACCTAAGTTTATTCCTCACAGAATGGCTTCCTTTGACAGGGTTAGGGGATTTAAATCCTCTAATGGAAAAAATATTTCAATAGTATAAAAATATTCAACGGCCAAAATATTAATTAGCCCATCGGAAGGTGGTTGAGGGAGTGGGAAGGTAGAGTTTTTAAATTTTTCATGGCTCGAGATTATCCGCATTTAATACTAAAAAAATCAAAATTCAAAATAATAATGTTAAATGTTTTTATTTTTATTGAATCCTTATTGGACATAGATCATATCCGATAATATAGTGTAGGGATCTTATTCACATTACTTCAACCAATGGAATGCCATATAAAACACAATAATCTACTTTAAGTTTCTAATTTATAAAAAAATTAATTTTGAACCCAAATATTTAATATGCGTTAGTTTTTGAATCTATATAATAATAATTTTTTTATATAAGGTGAAAATAATTTGATTTTAGGGAGACCGAAAAACCCACTTACAAAGGAGAAAAGATAAAGCATTGAGGATCAAAAGAAGCAACCTCTACCAACATCTAAAGAATATACAAACACACTCACAACACATTATAAATCATCTTATCCCCGAGCTCAATCCCACGAGATCTTAACTATTTTGAGAGGGTATTTAACATTTTTCCTTTTCTTCTTACAATCCACATTTATCCAACGTACATCAACATTAGGATTAACATTTGTAACATTTTCTTGAGAAATAATCGGGATGATAATTTCTAGATTCTTTGAATGCTCAATTGAATGTAGGTGGACATCATCAAAAACAGCACTAGGAGTGGTTGTGGCCTCCAAAACCTGTCAAACAGAACATCAACCTCATATTCCTTGTCCGAGTTCATCACAAGGTCACTATCCAGCTTAGCTCTTAACCACCAAATGGATAGGATCAAATTTTTTTCACCACAAAGGCATTTCTTTGCTTAGTTTTTCCTTCCCATTTTGACATTGTACTACCGAGTTACCTGTAGAAAAGGAAGCCCTACACCTTTTCAAGCTTCCTTCATCATCAAGATTTTGAACCCATGTGTGATCCTCAATAATGAGATTGATGTTAGCTAGGAAATCAGCAGAGGTATCCAAATCAATCATTATATGAGCATATGTCGTGAAATCAATGGCCAGGAGTTTATCCAATGAATTACGTATTGACACAAGGAAATTTTCTCTCCAAAATTGGAGGGGAAAATAATGCAACCAAACACAAATCGGTTTAACATTAAAGGTTTCAATCACCATCAGTTAACAAAGGAAACCAAGGTTTCATAAGAAGGAAATGGGACTTGAAATCCCACACTTTACTTAAAATCAAATCTCTATCGAGAGATATTGCCAAACACTATAATTAAAAATCCTCTAGGAAGGGGGTAAATGTCGAGTTTACGACATAAAAGGATTCCAAAGTTGTAATATCCGGTCATGGAGAGTATGGAGGCTAGGAAATGATTGTTGAACCCGCAAATGACTCCCTTCCTCTTGTAATAATATGTAGAAACAATAACATCAGTCCCAAAAGACACATATGTTGTTGTAATGGTATGAAAAATCAATTTGAAAATAGATTTGGATGATTTGGCTGCCTCAAAGAATATCCTGGACGTCACGAATGACTCCCCTGTACCATCACCAAAAGTAAGCCCTTTCACGGGAAAAAAAGAGGGAATAAAGGAGTCCCTTGGCACCCCCATCTTGAGCAGAACCAACATAGGAGATGTCCCAGTAGATGTGTCAACAAGACCACCACCAACCCCACTAGCAACAACTGCGATGCGGATCTAAGGAGGTCATGCGAGAGCCAATGTCAATAGGGAATGGAAAAGGACTCGAGTCCACCCATCACCGAGCTCGTCCAAAGAAGAAGCCACCACGGTCGAGAGACCAAGAAAAATAATAGAACCGGAGGTTGGGGCTTGCTACCACATTCAAATCTGCCACTACCACGCCCAAAGCCGAAGTGTGAGGGTTATGTGTCCGTCGGGAGATCCCATTCTAATTGTAAAAAATTAAGTAAATGTCCATGTGGAATTTTTTTATTTCGATAAGGTAAAGTATGTATTTACAAGGTTATAATGAACATTAGAAACCAAAAAGACAAGGAATGTTTGCTCGTGAGATCACAACATGAAAGATATTTAATGAAATAAATTTTTAATATTTTTTTTTCAGAGAGTGATTAGTTATATTACATGTGAGTAGGATAAAATAATGTGATGATGAAGTATATTACATGTAAATGGATTAAAAATTTGCGTGAAAACAATAGATGTTTAAATCAAAGAATGTAGGAAAAAAGAAATATATTTTGTAAACCCTGTCATTGTAATTGAATTTAAATATATTTAATACAAAAAAATTATAATGGCATCAAGATTGAGAACTTCAAGGTAAAACCATTGTATTTAAACATTATGTATGTTTTCATAGTTGTGATATTGATTAAATAATGTTAAAATTTATATTAAAATACTTGTTACCCGATCTTAAGCTATGGGTCTTGGAAGCTATAGGTCAATCTATCATGTTTTACTGATTTTAATTATAGTTTGTGACAAAATATGTGATGTTTAGACTATTCTAAGAAATATGTATTGTAAAAAGGTATTCACAATAATATAGAAAAGATATAATAACCATTATGCACCAATAGTATGATTGGACATCATCAAAAATATTTTGAGAACTATTAGAAAACCTTAATAGAAAGAGTATCAACTGAACATAAATATAACATTTCTAATTGATTCTCGCACAAATGATTGTATGTAAAACAACCACTACATGCCTATGTAATTTCATGTCATAAAATTTAATAAGCTAAAGAATGCATTATTGAGTTTGCTAAAATAAGCTCCCAAGGTAGCTATATTAACTACAACTTTTTGATGCCCGGATCTTCGTTTCATCGTTTTGGAGCATATTCCCTAAACATTAAGAATTGTTTTCCGCAACAGATGACATCCCGATTATTTTGTCTTAACCTCCAACCAACAATTAAACTTTGAGATGATGATATTTTCCTTTTGAACACAAATATATTATAGAAAAAAAGAGTTTTTATGATACAATAAGCGAAAATGCGGAGGATTTGCAAGGAAACCCCTGTAAACACGGTAATTAAATGAAAATGTGCTTCTTCTCACATGCTTCTGAATTTAATTAGCTATTCTACTCATAAATTGGAAGAAACCAACCTTCAAAGGTGACGACTTTTTTTATCACGCAGTGACAGAACGAGAAATTTCGTTGACTAGTTTTGCCTCTCGCAAACCAATGTTTATAAGAAAAAAAGTGTATTGTGCAAGAAAATGAAAGAATAGTGAAGTTGTGTGCTGCTCTTACTCATCAAACACGTTCAGCAATTTTGAATTTCAATGCATTAAATGACAATCTACCCAAAGATTCAACATTAATCGTCAATGCAATACGACATTAAAATCAAACAATTTGTGGCACCTTCTCGGTTCTATGAATTTGTTCATTGTATGGGTTTTGTTGAGAAATAACACAACGAAAATTACTTATAGAATATGAATTTCCATGGGTTTTCCTCTCTGTCGTGTTATTTTTGTCGATGCAACACATACTTTTTGCCATTTTCGCACTTAAAACTTATTTCCCTCAATTTATAATGATGAAAGTTCCCGTGGTTTTACGGTGTGCAGCATCATGTTTATAATTTTGTGAAAACATTTGAAATCAAATGCGAAGTTGTATTCATATCTCACACATCTCGCGAATATGGTCATCGGTATATCTTGATCGGAATGGGATGTATTCCAACATCTAATAGTTGGGTAGCTTAAAATGTTCAAATTATTGTCTTTGTATTGTAAAAATAATCTAAATTCATATCATTTGTGTATGATTCACCTCTTTTCAAATAGTCTAATTGAAAGTATAATTACATAGCTCTTTTAAAATCACACATTGTATTGAATCATCAAAAAGGCACTAGTTTTTCTATTTTATGGGTATATCTTTTAGATAGATATATCTATGTTAGTTTATATTTTTATTTATATAACAAATCTAAAAGTAAAAACGAAAACAAAACTAACTTAAAAGATTAATATCTCCGCACTAATTATCTTGAGTTTACTTCCGAAGTAATATCCTCACACATTCACAGTAATATCTTTATAATATTTGTAGTTAAGGAAAATATATGTTGTTTCAAAATAGTAGAAATCTAAAAGATAAAAATTGAATGACTTAAAAATTGACCAATTAGACTCTTCATTGGTTGAAAAAATAAATTTATCTAATATTAAATAATTGGGAATCGATAAAACCTTACAAAAATTTCTACATTAGCAAAGTTTGATTCATATCTCGCTCTTATATTTCTCTAAAACATTTGATGAAAGAAATCAAAATGTATTGTGTATGATTCACTCCAGTTTCCAATATTGTAATAAAAAGTTTAAGTACAAATCTCTTTTAAAATACCACACTCTATTGAATCATTCTTAGTATCTAGTTATTCAATTTTGTATCTAAACCGAGAGAAAAAAACTAAAAGTAGATGAAACTCAAAAAAAACTTATAAAGCTTGAGCTCCTTACATTGAATTAATGGAAGATCTATGTTGTATTTCATGTCTATTCTAACAAATAGAATTTAAAAAAAGTATATATAGAATTTCATAAAAGATGATTCTAATGAAAATAGAATTCAAATATTCAATTATCCCACACAACTTTCAATAAAACAAACCAAAAAAATCTACTGAAAATATGTATGTATGTATGTATGTATATATATTCAAATTATATGGTGAAATGTGATGAAACTAGTTATAGAGTAAATCAAATGGGTCAATAGGTTGTGTGGATTTGTCAAAGCACAACCGGCTTGTGGTTGGGATTTATCAACATAGGAGGATGGAGGTTGGGATTACATAATCCAACACTCGCCCTTTGATAATTGAACCCTATTTCTAGAAGATCCAAAGACTCAAATTTGTAGAAGCATGAATTAATCAATAATCTTCCATTAATCAAATAGTAATTGACGATGTTTCAAAGTATTGAATAAAAACCCATGTAAAACCTTAATCACTTTGGAGCTTTAGATTTGGTAAGGGACGAAGCAACGGCGGCATTCGAGGCTATGGGGGAGTGGTATCTGAGAGCCCTTTTGTGTTTTCTGAAATTACTGGTGGTTTTTTAAACAGTGTTTGTTACCTGTGCAAGCAGCGAGATCTATCTTTTGTGGGAGACGTGGTTTTTTGAGATGGTGGTTTTGCTCCCATATCCCCTACTAGCGATGGTGTGAACGGTGGTGAGTTACATGGTGGCTCTGCCATGGATAAGTGCGCTAGGGGATCATCTAAGAGCTCGAGGATCTCAAGGGATTTTTGACCTCGAACAACGTGCATCCTTAACATCACGGCTTTATTGGTGTTTACTTTCATAAGGGTCCCCTGCTTCTCGTAAATTGAAGAAACATGTTGTTCACGCCTCTCGGTGCTTCTTCTCGTGGCTATACGACACTTTACGAACTTATTCCAAAGGTAGGATTGGAGAAAAATTAGACCCTTCTATAGGGTAAGATGAGTATATTGAATGATAAACCCTTTGTTCATGACTCTTTCAAGGATGAATTTTAGGTGAAAGGAAATAGGAATAGCGGCTTTCCGATTCCAAGACTTAAAATTCGATGGCTTACAAAACATCTACCCCATCAGTTTGGTTTAGTGAAGAGCTAGTTCTATCTGAAGATGCTTTCAAGAAAAATGGTTTGATATGCATATTTAACAAATTTTATCCAAGTATGTTAGTGCTTCATGCTTGAATATTGAGGCAATGGGGTCCATTCATGACGGTAGGTTGGATGTCTTTCCTAGTGGTAGGGGTTATTTCATAGTTTCTTTTTCTCGATGCTTCGGATAGGGATCTAATTTTTGGGAATGTTTGGGCATTTGAATCCCATATTCTAATGATGAAAATGTGGGTTCCTTTGTTTAAAATAGTTTAGGATACCTTCCATGTAAAACCGGTGTGGATTCATCTACCGTATTTATCCCTCCAGTTTTGGTTGTAAATCCGTTTAACTCGCTATTGTTAATACTTTAGGGAAATGTTTGTCTATTGACCTGAAAATAGAATATTTTGAGCACACAACATATGCTATAATATTGGTAGATATGGATACTTTGGTTGATTTCCTTCCACTATTGAACTAAAAATTAAGGATAGAATTTGATTCAAAATATAGACTGTGAAGGGTTTATCTTTAGGTGTAGAACATGTTTTCTCTTTTCCGGTTAGATTTTGATTGTCATTATGAGGGCTTATTGAGAAAAATAAATAGAGATTGAATATCTCTTACCTAGTCTTATTTGATGAAAAACACGTAAAATATTTATAGGGACGTGTACAAACAATACTCCTTGGAATGGATGGAGTTGTTACTAAAAATAATAGTGAATATGCTTTATCAATATAAATATCAATATTAATATGCTTTATTCATTCATGAAAAAATAGATTCTACATGAGATTCAACACACTCGATTATCGCAATAGAGTATAAGTGATTATTTTTCAGAATGCCCATGTCATCCAAAATGTGACGTAACCATATCAATTAGCACACGCTTCCTTATGTGGAACAATATTATGCCTTTGTGTGTTAGCTTAATTAAGATTAATTATTACATCCATCCTACTCGCCATGCATACAAGTTACTCTTAACCATCCTTGTGTAACTAGTAATCGTTCCTACAAAGCTATATATTCTTCCTATGCCTGCAGACTATTCAAACATGCATTGAATAAAATATTCATCATTTGCCATCATTGGTATCGAGTAGGAGAATTTGTTGTGTCTTTGGAGGAGGATGCCATGGAAGGAGCATAGGAGCATAAGCCTACGTGAAGATTCATTAGTGCCGATTTTTTTGTTTGCACGTGGCAGATTGAAGATTGTTTTTGTCGTATCTTGTGTGTTGTGCGTGGGGTTGTCTTCTATCATTGAACCTTTGGCATGTGCGAGATGTGTGCGAGTTTAAAACTTGACGAAACGTGGCGGCCTATTTGTCTTACCCCGCATTAAATGAGTGGACATGTTAGCTTTGGCATCTTGGTTATTGGATTTGGTGTTTAAAGCAGTGGTGAAGACTGTTGTGTGTGTAATCGATCTTCTTCTTTGAACAAAACGTGTGTGTTTTTGTTTGGAAGACAATGGATTTGCATTCGGTCCCATCTTGATTAGGCGAGCCCCAAAGGGGAGGTTGAGGCATATCCACGTGGGTAGAGTCTTGCATACTTGCCAAGAAAATCCCTATAGACATACAACCCTTTGTGTGTAAGCATGTGGAAGATAGCCTGCAAAGAGGAAGAAGCATTACCTTGCCATGTACATGTCACACATTTCCAATGCCAAGAGTGTTATGAGAAACCCTTCCACTGGGTCACCTCTAAGAGCCCAAGAGGAAACCATTGGCATCTATTTTGCCTTGCTCAACGAATTGTTGAATACCGGCAACGTCTTATTTGACGAATTGGTGCGTCAAGGATTGTTGGACTATTTCTAGTTCAACGTATGTTATCAAGCACGCTAAATACGCAAAGAATTGGAGTGTGGCTATGATGTAGATGATGAACGTGAAGTAGAACACCCATAGAAGCGCCTGTCTCTCACTGCATGAGCCTATAGAGCCCATCTTCATGATAGGTTCCTCTAGTAAGCATTGTAACCATTTTTGAAAAATAAATAAAATACAATTTTGAGTTTTTGGAAATGTTTGCACCTCGCATTTTGTTGTCGGATGCCCAGTTACTCAAAGGGCCAAATTTTGCGGCATGGAAAACCAAGATGCAGACGATTCTTTAGTTTGAAAATCTTTGGGCGATCGTTTCTAGCAAAGACGCCCCTCCCACAAACATTGATTTATTGGCTATGTATAAAAAGGCCGATGCAAACGCACTAATTCTTATCACCTTGAGCCTTTCTGATGAGGTTCAACCTTACATTCGGGAAGTAACCACTTCCTCTATGGCATGGGCCACGTTGTGTACCATCTATGAAGCCAAGAATCTGACGATGAAGTTGCATCTTCAGACAAAGCTTCACATAATGAGTATGCATGATGGAAAATCAGTAGAAGCCTTCTTGTGGCATGTGGCCGAGTTACACGTAGAACTCTCTACTCTCGGTGAACCAGTGGATGACAAGTTGCTAGTCCTGCTCACCTTGCGAGCTCTTCCTTCCCGGTTTTAGACACTGATCACCATGTTGACCATCACTCAATAGGAGGTGAGTTTTTCCACACTGGTGAATTATCTCCAGGAAGAAGCCAGAAGAAGCCTTCAAAGACAAGGATCTCATCATGAGGCAAAATCATAAGCCTCAGAAAGGGTAAGTCAACCCCTAGAATCGAAGCAACATCCACAATAGAAACCTTCTCAGCGGCCACCCCAGAAGTAGCAGAACAACAAGGTGGATCGATGGTGCAACATTTTCTCCACGGATACACACACGACTGTGAACTGTTATTACAATAGTCACAAGTATTGCAACTTTGGTGAAGAGAGCACTTCTGGCCAAGGATATTCCAAGAAATCCCGATGGCGTGCTCGTAATCAGAGGCAGAAGGGTCATATTGCTGCTTAGTAGGATGCCACCTCCGATGAAGAGGTTCCAGACACAACTCATCCAGACATTGTCCTAGTCTCACAGACTTTGCAGCCATCAAAAAGTGTCTGGTTGATTGATTCGGGGCACTAGCAAATACATGACTGCAATAAGAAGTTGTTCCATACCCTGAGTGACCAGCCCACTAGAGATCGGATCACCATCGTAGATAATTAGGAGTATATTGTAGCGGGGATTGGTGATGTCATCATTCCTCTTGGGACACGAAGATGTACACTCACGAAGGTGCTATATGTTCCAGGTTTGACCTCAAATCTCTTGTCTGTGAGTCAACTTCTTAATCATTGAATGCAGGTTGAATTCTTTGTTGAGAAAGGGGTCAAGTCCTACATCATTTCCCAAGGAGACTCAATTATTACTCAAGCATTTATGAAGGGCCATCTATTTACACTGGATGCGGTCACTTCATCTAACATTGCTCTCTCTACTGCTTCAATGGTGGAGTCCACTGCACTATGGCACTTTCAATATGGTCATTTTTTACAAGGCTCTGCATCAGCTCAGTGCCAAGGAAATGGTAAGAGGGCTTCCTCCACTCTCCCATTCCTTACCTATTTGCTCGGGATGTCTTATGGGAAAACAACATAGAGGTCTGTTCAAACAGAGCTCTTATCATTCTATGGAGCATCTTTAGGTTGTACATACCGATTCTCGTGTGGACTGCCACCTAATTTCCAATTTCAAGGTTTTGAATACTTCCAGTTCATCATTGATGATTACTCACAAAAATGTGCGTATATTTCCTTGGAAGAAGAGTGATGCATTTGCCAATTTCCAAACCTTTACCAAACAAGCCACCAGGAAGTGCTGGGAAGCCTCTCCTTCTCCTCCACTCAAATTGAGGGGGAATTTTTATCAAAGAAGTTCTTAACATACCCGAAGCAACATGGCATTCAAAGAACATCCGATCGCACCCTACACTCCCCCAACAAGATGGGATTTTGAGTGACACAATAGGACTGTAATGGAGATGGCTCATTGTATGCTCTCTACCACCAAGTTGGAGGATTAGTTTTGGTAGAAGTATTCCAGGACAGCAGCAATGTTCTACTCAATCGAGAACCCACGAAGATCTTGTAGAACAGACATCGTAAGAGGTATGGACTAGTCGATAACCTTTTTCATCATTTGAGAGTTTTTGGTTATACTGCATATATGCATGTTCCAGATGAGAAAAGGAAGAAGATCAATCCAAAGACACTTCCATGTCTTTTCTTGGGGTATAGTACTACTTGAAAGGCATATCATCTCACGGATCCTGAGACGAATAAGATCTACGAGAGTCGAGATGTGGTGTGTGATGATTCATCCTTTAGCTCCCTACCACACAATGGAGATCCAATACCGACTCCTGGTCACATAGATTTCTCACACATCTAGATGATGGGAAAGATGATTCTTCTTAGAGAGAAGAAGAGCTGAGTGGAGACTTGTTCGTTGATATAGGCACACTGGAAAACACATCTTCACATCAGCAGCAATAGCACCAATGTCTGAAATGGGTCCGTAATACTATTGGGGATGCACACCGAACTCACTTCCCGATACTTCTCTAGGAGTCGAACACGAAGTCAAGCCGGACATGAGGTAAATTTTACACTTATGAGTTTAGTTGTTGATAGACCGAACCTAAAATTGTTCATGAGGCATTAGACCAACCACAAGTGGAAACATGCTATGGATGCTAAAAATGATTCCCTAATGCAAAATCGGGACGTGGGAACTTGTCGATCTACCTCGAGGTAAGAAATCCAATAGTTGCAAATGAATTTTCAAAAATAAATATAAGGCAAATGGTTTAATCGACAAACACAAGGAAAATGGTTATGTTCAAGAAGAAGGAATTGACTATGAAAAGACCTTTGCACCCTTTGTGAAGATAAAAACAATCATAGTTTTCTATGCACCTGCAAAGCACAAAATGGATGGAAACTTAGTAGATGGATTTCAAGAGTTCTTTTCGAATGGTGATCACAAAGAAGAAGTATACATGGCCCAACCTGAAGGGTCTTTAGATGAGAATCAACCACACAAGGTATGTTGTATGATAAAGTCACTTTATGGACTCAAACAAGCACTTAGGGCATGGCATATATAAAATTTATGATCACCTATTGTAGCATGGATTCACTCGTAGCCCCTCAGATACAAATTTGTATATCAAGAAGGTAGGAAAAAGATTGTCATTCTAGTTTTGTATGTAGATGATCTTGTGATCACAAGAAGTTCTAACAATCTTGTGGATGATGTAAAGAATGATTTGAAGAAATCCTTCGACATGACTGATTTGGGGCTACTTCACTACTATCTTGGCTTAGAGATATGGCAGAAGAAGAATCATATCTTTGTCTCCCAGATGAAATATGCCAAGACACTCCTAGAAAAATATGGAATGTCAGATTGTAAACCAATGTCCACACCTATGGAAAAGGTTTGTAATTACCTAAATTCTAGGATTCACAGTAGTAGATGGCACTCACTACAGGCTGCTTGTGGGTAGTCTCATTTACTTTACTTATACCAGACCAAATCTTTGCTTTGCAGTGAGCTATCTTGCCATATTTATGCAGGAGCTGAAGAAATGTCATTGGATAGTAGAAAAGCATGTGTTGAGATATGTTTGAGGTACAGTTGACTTTGGTCTAGAGTATCAGAAGAACACTTAGTTCTTCTTATAGGGATATACAGACTCAGACTATGCAGGATCCATTGATGACAGGAAATCCACTTCAAGGTATGTTTTTCATCTCAGATCTGGACCTATCTCATGGATTAGCAAGAAGAAAACTATTGTTTCTCTCTCATCCACTGAGGTTGAATACTATGCCACATGAGGAGCTATGTGCGAAGTGATTTGGTTACATCGCATTCTTGCAGATATAGGGATTCCTGAAGAGAAACCTCCCATCATTCACTGTGACAATCAAGGTGTGTTGAAGCTTGTGAAGAATCCTATTTTTCATGAACGAACAAAGCATATTGAGGTTGAATGTCACTACATTCGTGAACAGGTCTTGAACCACCAAATTCGTGATCCAAAGATTTCCGTCACTAATTTTTAGGTTACAGATATTCTCATCAAGCCTCTCAGCAAGGTGAAGTTTTGTTTGTTTAGGGGGTACATATGTTGGAACAATGTATTAAGGTGGGGAATTTTAGCTTAATTAAGCTTAATTAATACATCCATCCTACTTTCCATGCATACGGTTACTTTTAACCATTCCTATGTAGCTCAGTAATCTGCTCTGCAGCTATATATTCTTCTTTGTTCAAATTGCTCAAACACACATTGAATAAAATAATCTCTCTTTTCCATCATTGTGGATGAGATAGAAAACCAAATTTTCTTCTTTCTTATCCATGAGATAGGTCCAAATCTAGGATGAAATATGTATCATGTGGTTGACTTCCTATCATCAATGATCCGGCATGGTCGAGTCGACATATCCCCGTTGTTGGTGCTCGATTAGTCTCTCACCATTTATCATTAAAATTCCTCAACTTGCGGCCTCTGCAATTTTTTTATATCCCCGTGTTGGTGCTTGAAGACTTTGTCCTCCATTTGGTTTCCATGATCAGCCCCTTCCTTGGTTGAAGATCACTTAATGATCCAAATTTTTTTCATTTCTCTGTCCATCCGAAGGAGTTTGTAAATTAGGCGTAAAATTCAGTTGTTCCTTTCTTTCTGTTTTCACTACTCGATTTCATTGTCCCGCTATTTTTGTCCCAAATACTTGTGGAAAATTGATTGAATGTAGCTTGGAGGATCATGTTTGAACCTTGCAACATTTCCAAATTCTCTATCCTTGAAGAAAAATTCATCTCTCGGCTCAAATTGTGATTATCTTGCATTTTTACGGTTTGACGGGTGTGTTTTTCCCGTCAAATTTACATCTTAGCATCAGTGGAAATGTGGCTCTTTTTGGTTAGATGTGGCTAGGTGGGCACTCCAAAAATTGTCCACGTGGAGGAACAACAATGAGTTTGAAAATTCACCTTTTGGTTTGGCCTTGGATTTTTGCTGTGGGGACACGTGGAGGATTCCGCATTGCCTTTCCTAAACTTTAATGAAACAATTCATACAAATGGTACAGTTTTGGTGGGCCATGGAAATGCAGAGGTTGGGGCTCATTTGAGAATCCACCTCAAGGTCCCACCTTAACAATTACGATAGGGAGACATGTGGAAGCTTCCGTCAGCTCCGCTTTGTACTTAAAATTTTAAAAGCAATTTTCTAAGGCTTGGGACACATGGTTAGCCCGCGCTCATTCAAGGTCTCCGCTCTTTGGCACAATCATGAAGTTGCACCATAAAGACACATGAAGGCTTCCACCGAGTCTTCCCATATTTAGAATTTTCAAGAAACTTTCTAAAATCCTAGGACTTGTGGAGAGGCCGCACTTGTTTGGGGATCAGCCCCGAGTTTTAGTTTGAAGAAGCGTGAAGAGGATACTTGGAAGCTTCTACTCACTCTGCCCTTTTTCTTGGACTTTTCAATGGCAGAAGAAAAGTGTCATGGACCCTAGACACATGGCACCTTAAACTTTTTAACATACTCTGTCAGACTGAGACACATGTTAATCCCATGCTTGTTTGGGGCCCAGGGTACATGGAATGCTCACGCTTGTTTTAGACTTGCCTATGTTCTTCTCCTTTATAGTTACACTAAGGAAACATGTGGATGACTATGATATAAAGTGGAAAAGAGCAGAGAAATGGTTTTTGTGCATTTCACATATTTTTCTACAATTTTTGCTCCAAGACTCTCGTAGAGACATGAATACGCATTGTTTTTCATCATTCTTTGATGAAATTATTTGTTGTCTCTGTCAGTAAGGTGTCATTGAATGGATTTGAAACTTAAATTTTGAGTCCAAGGATCATTAAAGCTGATATTTTGAAGTGGGAATTAGTCGTGCACTCGAAAAAATGGGAATTACCAGAGGAAAGGGATGCGGACGACGAAATGGCAGAGGAAAAAGATGAAAAAGGATGAAATGATGAATGTATAGGCACATAAAGTGAAAAAGGTGTTGCCTCGAAAGAAAAAAGGGATGACTGTCGGTCAGTCCAAATATAGAGGCTCCAAAAAAGATTAAAAAGGGGATTTATCGCATAACAGAATCAAAATGATTAAAAGGACTCACGAAAAGTTATGGCATGGTTTCTAGTCATTAGTCAAGAGTCCAACAAACGTGATCACCACAATTGGTCCAACTGGCAGATTTCAGATTTGAATTTGTTAAACATCGTTGTTTGAGACAAATTGGTAACAAGCAAAGGTCCCTTGAATATTCTTCTCTTTTGGGGGGAATATTGTGTGAGAAAAGTGTATAAATGCAATCAAAATACTCTTGCATATGGTTAGAGTTTGAATTCTTGAGAAAAAAATTGAGAAAGGCAGCTTCCCGAGAGACCAAAGCCGATATAACCTGTTATTTTCTTTTGTGTTAGATTTTCTATCGTGTATAGTTGGTTGCATATGTATAGCCATTGAGAAGCACCGAGATTGCTCGTAAGCTTTTCCTTGCTGATGAATGCAAGTAATTTAAGAATTAATTTGTGTCTAATCTCTAGTAAATTGTGTCTGCTTTTGTTTGTAATGTTTGTAAATAGTTTTTTTCATTCACATTGCAATCTTATATTGAAATCTTTGTGAAATCACACATGGTCTCATCCCGTGACAATTTAATGGTATTTGCAATTTCATTTCAGACGATCCTTTATCTTGGATGAGATAAAAAAATTAAAATCAATTCACCGTCATTTGTTGATAAAGATTGTCTCGTAAGTTTTGGGTGTACCTTAGACATGATTAATCAAAGAATTTAGTGTTTAATTGAGTCTTTCAATTCGAACCTTCATGTTAGAGTCTCAAATATTATGTGAAAACATGTTGATCTAGGCATCTCGTTAAAGCACACCTTCTGGTTGAGGGAATGTCTTAACTATTCAGAATCTTTTTATTGTTCAATTCTTTCACTATTGTCAATTCCCTCTTAATATATGGTACAATAAAATTTATCCTACTTCATCTCCCACAAAAATCATTTTAAAACCATTGATCCACCCCGAACTACCCCTGTTTTCCCTATGTATCAACAAAGGAAAAAAATCTACTTGCAAAATAATGCAGAACAATCAAGATTTCTTAATGTCTTCAGTGGACTTAACCTTGTGTCAAAAATATCTCCATCGTTTAGAAGTGACAACTCTTAAGAGATAAATCATGGAGTATTGACCGTATTTTCCCAAGGTTCTCTTCATAGAATTTTTGCAAAGGAAGAATATCTCCATCTCCTTCACCAAACAGAGGTCACACTAAGGGTCCTCTCACCCTGATCGAAGAGACAGAGCCTAAGGTAGTGAGGACATGTCAAATCCTCTTAAAGGTGTTATCCATCTCTCCAAAAATATGAGTAATAAAGGGTTAGTTAGATCTCATCCCCGGATACAAAAAGACACACGCTATGATCTATCTAGCTCTAAGCTCCTAGTCGAATCTGTGGCCGCTTGGCTTGAAAAGGAGAACGAATTTGGATACCAACTAATATCTGCAAAGCGTGAAGGAAGAAGATATTTCTTTGCCAAGGACCCTAGTAGAAGGTTATTTTAAGATCCGGGAAAGTCTAATTCGGAAGGAAGAAGAATTTGGAAAGTCATTGGAAATCAAGCATCAAGAAAATAGATATCCATTGGTGAAACCGATCATCCCGTGATTCGATATTACAAAGATTTCCTCAAGTGCTTCTAAATTAGGTAGCCTCTCTGTTGAATTAAATTCTCCATATGAAGAGGGTCCATCATCTATATTTGAAACATTTTCTTTACACCGCTCCCCGTATTTTCAAAATCTAATAGATTTTTCCAAGAGACAGAGCCTTTAGAGTGAACTCATTCGGAAAAATTGTATCCATGTACCACACATACCCTCACTCCTCAAGATTATGTTTCTCCTGTAAGATCACATCGATTTTAGAGGTATGACTAGCTATCCACATGCTGCTCACAGGATGTAAGAAACAGATTGCCTAAATTTCAAGGAAATAATGTAATAACTAGTGATCAAAGCACTTGAAACTCTTTGTCAATATGGAGTATTTTTAAATAGAGTGTGAAGATGAATACATTAAATTAGTTATTCATACTCTAGAAGAGGATGCAAGGGACTGAGTATAAATCTCTAATGAGATAATTTTATCGACTCTGAGACATGAGATGAATAATGCCTTTAGAATGTAGTACGGTGATAAAATAGACCCTAGGTTTCTTTTATCGAGTTTGAAAGTATAAAACATAATTCTAAGGAATCATTGCATTATTTCAACACTATATTTAATAAAAACATTGAGAAGACTTCATGTTAATTTGAGGCCATTTGATGAATCATGTCTCGATAAAGTATTCAAATACATTTGATAAGAAAGTTACTTACTATTTGAGGGATAAGAACCCGGGACTTTAAGCAATCCTTTACCATGGCTCTGCAAATTGAGAACAATATTAAGGTAGTTGGAAAACCTCCTAAGAGGTAGGGTATTAAAATGATCAACCCCATGAAGCCTCAATCAAGTAAGGTTGTGGATCTTGAGGAAGTCAGAAGGACTTTGGCCAAGGATGTCAAAGAAATATCTTACAAGTGGCCAAGGTAGAAAAAGGAATTAGACAAGGTTCTCTGGGGGCAGCTTGGGCAACAGGATAACACATACTTGCAAATCATCCTAGAAATGATCGAGGTCCGGTGACAGAGGTAAAGGACCCATGTGAGATATACAACCCCAAACTAGGGAGAATAGAGTTGTGCTTGATCCTATAAATGCTAGATTTGTTGTTGTTGAAGAGACAAACCAAATGGATTGGTGTGACAAATGGTTCGTACCCCACCTACCATGTGAATTCTATCAAGCAAGTTGGTTGCATATGTATAGCCATTGAGAAGCACCGAGATTGCTCGTAAGCTTTTCCTCACGATGAATGCAAGTAATTTAAGAATTAATTTGTGTCAATCTCTAGTAAATTGTGTCTGCTTTTGTTTGTAATGTTTGTAAATAGTTTTTTTCATTCACATTGCAATCTTATATTGCAATCTTTAGAAATCACACAGGTCTCATCCTGTGACAATTTAATGGTATTTGCAATTTCATTTAGAGACGATCCTTTATCTTGGATGAGATAAAAAAATTAAAATCAATTCACTGTCATTTGTTGATAAAGATTGTCTCAGTAAGTCTTTGGGTGTACCTTAGACATGATTAATCAAAGAATTTAGTGTTTAATTGAGTCTTTCAATTCGAACCTTCATGTTAGAGTCTGAAATATTATGTGAAAACATGTTGATCTAGGCATCTGTTAAAGCACACCTTCCAAGTTGAGGGAATGTCTTAACTATTAGGAATCTTTTTTATTGTTCAATTCTTTCACTATTGTCAATTCCCTCTTAATATATGGTACAATAAAATTTATCCTACTTCATCTCCCACAAAAATCATTTTAAAACCATTGATCCACCCCGAACTACCTGTTTTCCCTATGTATCAACAAAGGAAAAAAATCTACTTGTAAAATAATGCGTAACAATCAAGATTTCTTAATGTCTTGATGGACTTAACCTTGTGTCAAAATATCTCCATCGTTTAGAAGTGACAACTCTTAAGAGATAAATCATGGAGTATTGACCGTATTTTCCCAAGGTTCTCTTCATAGAATTTTTTGCAAAGGAAGAATATCTCCATCTCCTTCACCAAACAGAGGTCACACTAAGGGTCCTCTCACCCCGATCGAAGAGACAGAGCCTAAGGTAGTGAGGACATGTCAAATCCTCTTAAAGGTGTTATCCATCTCTCCAAAAATATGAGTAATAAAGGGTTAGTTAGATCTCATCCCCGGATACAAAAAGACACACGCTATGATCTATCTAGCTCTAAGCTCCTAGTCGAATCTGTTGTACATTCGCTTGGCTTGAAAAGGAGAACGAATTTGGATACCAACTAATATCTGCAAAGCGTGAAGGAAGAAGATATTTCTTTGCCAAGGACCCTAGTAGAAGGTTATTTTAAGATCTGGGAAAGTCTAATTCAGAAGGAAGAAGAATTTGGAAAGCTGTTGGAAATCAAGCATCAAGAAAATAGATATCCATTGGTGAAACTGATCATCCTGTGATTCGATATTACAGTATTTCCTCAAGTGCTTCTAAATTAGGTAGCCTCTCTGTTGAATTAAATTCTCCATATGAAGAGGGTCCATCATCTATATTTGAAACATTTTCTTTACAATCTGCTCCTGTATTTTCAAAATCTAATAGATTTTTCCAAGAGACAGAGCCTTTAGAGTGAACTCATTCAGAAAAATTGTATCCATGTACCACACATACCCCTCACTCCTCAGTATTATGTTTCTCCTGTAAGATCACATCAGTTTTAGAGGTATGACTAGCTATCCACATGCTTGCTACAGGATGTAAGAAACAGATTGCCTAAATTTCAAGGAAATAATGTAATAACTAGTGATCAAGACTTGAAACTCTTTGTCAATATGGAGTATTTTTAAATAGAGTGTGAAGATGAATACATTAAATTAGTTATTCATACTCTAGAAGAGGATGCGAGGACTGGTATAAATCTCTAACAGATAATTTTATTGACTCTAGACGAGAGATGAATAATGCCTTTAGAATGTAGTACGGTGATAAAATAGACCCTAGGTTTCTTTTATCGAGTTTGAAAGTATAAAACATAATTCTAAGGAATCATTGCATTATTTCAACACTATATTTAATAAAAACATTGAGAAGACTTCATGTTAATTTGAGGCAATTTGATGAATCATGTCGATAAAGTATTCAAATACATTTGATAAGAAAGTTACTTACTATTTGAGGGATAAGAACCCGGGACTTTAAGCAATCCTTTACCATGGCTCTGCAAATTGAGAACAATATTAAGGTAGTTGGAAAACCTCCTAAGAGGTAGGGTATTAAAATGATCAACCCTATGAAGCCTCAATCAAGTAAGGTTGTGGATCTTGAGGAAGTTGTAAGGACTTTGGCCAAGGATGTCAAAGAAATATCTTACAAGTGCCAAGGTAGAAAAAGGAATTAGACAAGGTTCTCTCGGGGCAGCTTGGGCAACAGGATAACACATACTGCAAATCATCCTAGAAATGATCGAGGTCCGGTGACAGAGGTAAAGGACCCATGTGAGATATACAACCCCAAACTAGGAGAATAGAGTTGTGCTTGATCCCGTAAATGCTAGATTTGTTGTCATTGAAGAGACAAACCAAATGGATTGGTGTGACAAATGGTTCGCACCCCCCGCCATGTGAATTCTATCAGCCAAGTTGGTTGCATATGTATAGCCATTGAGAAGCACCGAGATTGCTCTCGTAAGCTTTTCCTTCATTGATGAATGCAAGTAATTTAAGAATTAATTTGTGTCTAATCTCTAGTAAATTGTGTCTGCTGTTTTGTTTCGAGAATGTTTGTAAATAGTTTTTTTCATTCACATTGCAATCTTATATTGCAATCTTTGTGAAATCACACGAGGTCTCATCCCCGTGACAATTTAATGGTATTTGCAATTTCATTTCGTGACGATCCTTTATCTTGGATGAGATAAAAAAATTAAAATCAATTCACTTGTCATTTGTTGATAAAGATTGTCTGTAAGTCTTTGGGTGTACCTTAGACATGATTAATCAAAGAATTTAGTGTTTAATTGAGTCTTTCAATTCGAACCTTCATGTTAGAGTCTGAAATATTATGTGAAAACATGTTGATCTAGGCATCTCTGTTAAAGCACACCTTCTCAGTTGAGGGAATGTCTTAACTATTCAGAATCTTTTTATTGTTCAATTCTTTCACTATTGTCAATTCCCTCTTAATATATGGTACAATAAAATTTATCCTACTTCATCTCCCACAAAAATCATTTTAAAACCATTGATCCACCCCCGAACTACCCCTGTTTTCCTATGTATCAACAAAGGAAAAAAATCTACTTGTAAAATAATGCGAACAATCAAGATTTCTTAATGTCTTCAAAGTGGACTTAACCTTGTGTCAAAAATATCTCCATCGTTTAGAAGTGACAACTCTTAAGAGTTAAATCATGGAGTATTGACCGTATTTTCCCAAGGTTCTCTTCATAGAATTTTTGCAAAGGAAGGATATCTCCATCTCCTTCACCAAACAGAGGTCACACTAAGGGTCCTCTCACCCTGATCGAAGAGGCAGAGCCTAAAGTAGTGAGGACAGGTCAAATCCTCTTAAAGGTGTTATCCATCTCTCCAAAAATATGAGTAATAAAGGGTTAGTTAGATCTCATCCCCGGCTACAAAACGACACACACTATGATCTATCTACCTCTAAGCTCCTAGTCGAATCTGTGTTGCTGCTTGGCTTGAAAAGGAGAATGAATTTGGATACCAACTAATATCTGCAAAGCGTGAAGGAAGAAGATATTTCTTTGCCAAGGACCCTAGTAGAAGGTTATTTTAAGATGCGGGAAAGTCTAATTCGAAGGAAGGAAGAAGAATTTTGGAAAGTCTGTTGGAAATCAAGCATCAAGAAAATAGATATCCATTGGTGAAACCAGATCATCCCGTGATTCGATATTATGTATTTCCTCAAGTGCTTCTAAATTAGGTAGCCTCTCTGTTGAATTAAATTCTCCATATGAAGAGGGTCCATCATCTATATTTGAAACATTTTCTTTCTTTACAATGCTCTCGTATTTTCAAAATCTAATAGATTTTCCAAGAGACAGAGCCTTTAGAGTGAACTCATTGAGAAAAATTGTATCCATGTACCACACATACCCCTCACTCCTCGGTATTATGTTTCTCCTGTAAGATCACATCAGTTTTAGAGGTATGACTAGCTATCCACATGCTTCTAGCACAGGATGTAAGAAACAGTTGCCTAAATTTCAAGGAAATAATGTAATAACTAGTGATCAAAGCACTTGAAACTCTTTGTCAATATGGAGTATTTTTAAATAGAGTGTGAAGATGAATACATTAAATTAGTTATTCATACTCTAGAAGAGGATGCAAGGGACTGGTATAAATCTCTACTAGATAATTTTATTGACTCCTAGACAGAGATGAATAATGCCTTTAGAATGTAGTACGGTGATAAAATAGACCCTAGGTTTCTTTTATCAGAGTTTGAAAGTATAAAACATAATTCTAAGGAATCATTGCATTATTTCAACACTATATTTAATAAAAACATTGAGAAGACTTCATGTTAATTTGAGGCCATTTGATGAATCATGTCCGATAAAGTATTCAAATACATTTGATAAGAAAGTTACTTACTATTTGAGGGATAAGAACCCTGGGACTTTAAGCAATCCTTTACCATGGCTCTGCAAATTGAGAACAATATTAAGGTAGTTGGAAAACCTCCTAAGAGGTAGGGTATTAAAATGATCAACCCTATGAAGCCTCAATCAAGTAAGGTTGTGGATCTTGAGGAAGTTGTAAGGACTTTGGCCGAGGATGTCAAAGAAATATCTTACAAGCTGGCCAAGGTAGAAAAAGGAATTAGACAAGGTTCTCTGGGGCAGCTTGGGCAACGGGGATAACACATACTTGCAAATCATCCTAGAAATGATCGAGGTCAGTGGTGATGAGGTAAAGGACCCATGTGAGATATACAACCCCAAACTAGGGAGAATAGAGTTGTGCTTGATCCTATAAATGCTAGATTTGTTGTTGTTGAAGAGACAAACCAAATGGATTGGTGTGACAAATGGTTCGTACCCCACCTGCCATGTGAATTCTATCAGCAAGTTCAAGAATCTGATGACGATGAAAACATTGATGATGATGCATGTATGGTGGACTACTCTACAAGCTCACATCAAGACACAACTTCAATCGAGGTAATAAGTGCAAGAAGCTGTGACAAGTATTTGGGATCTGCATTCACCAAGTACCTCTTCTTCTTCCCTCTCATGGTTTAGAAATAGATATGGTACAAGCATTTGAATTTTCTAATAATTATTTTGAGTACCTAAGAGCTCTAATGATTAATAAGTACGATGGAGGAATCCCATCGAGAAGAGGATATATAAGCTGTTAGTGAATGTTGTTGTGGCCCAAGAAAATCGGTTTAATAGAAGAAAGAAAGTTGTCAAAGGGTTAGGGCCTCTAGCCAAAACAAAGACCCCACTTCTCACCAATGTCCCAAAAGAGAATCCAAAGAAAGATGCACCCTGAAAAATGTCATGTTGTCTCAAGTAGAACCAATGTTCCCATCCATGCCCAAAATGTTAAAAACCTTGTGCCATATGATGAGTTTGTTGACCTTTCTCCAAATGTTGCTTTTCCCAAGTACATTCCCTATGACATTGCCCAAGTCTTGAGTCAGATCAATATTTATGTCCCAATTGTAGAACTGCTTAGGATTCTTGACCATAAGAAGAGGGCTTATGAGTCTTTGAGATTGGGGAAGATAGGAGTGCCTAAGGCATAAATATAAATAATGTAAACACTCCTCCTTCAACCATTGCAGAACTAGAAAAACCACCAACATTAGAGGAGATTGGTGAACCACTTGAAGTATACTTGGGGGCATCTTTATTTGAGCCTCGAGTTAAATGTTGATCCAATTTTTTCAAAGCGATTATTAAATCCAGCATCATTGCATAATTGTATGTTTGACTCTGGAGCATCATGCAATGTTATGCCTCTAGAAATAATTAATGAATTAAACATTAAAGTAACAAACAGATTATGGCAAGTGTACTACTGATGGATTCTATAGAGGTCCCGGTTGTAGTGTGTGTGAAGGTTTTTGTGGTGCAACTTAAAGCTTATCCAAGTAAGAACCATAAACTTGATGTTGTCGTTGTTGATTGTCTTGCCAAATGGGGCATGCTATTATCAAGAAAGTGGGCTGCAAGTGTTGGTGGAAGTGTTGAGATGGATATGTCTTTTTCCACCATTCCAATTAATGGTAGCCTTGTAAAGATGTATGGAGAGAAGAAATGTTGCGCCACATTAAAGATCCAAATAATTATTCTTATGAAGTGTTATATGTTGATGTAGATGTAGATAACTTTGTGGAGTTTGCTGATGGAAAGGATAACAAGATTAATAAGTGCAAATTTCTTGATCAAGTGGGTTTTTCTTGTAGTAGAGGAAAGGGAAAAGAGAAGAATGAGCCAATGAAACCTCTTTACATCCTAAGCGACATGATGAATAATCATATAATCTACTATCTTATTCATTCAATGTATACCATTACAACGAGGATAAAATATATACAAGGAGAATACGGTTCCCCTCCAAACGGCTCCCTACCAACCATAACCAAATACAATGTAATATATTTTAAATGCTAACATTCCCCCTTATTACATTGTTCATACAAATATACATTTCTTGATCTGGATATTCCCCCTTAAAGAGAACACCGCAGAGAGGGTCTTCACACGAGCATGTGCCTACATGGTATCGATGCACATGGTTTTTCTAAGGTTGACCATAAAATTAGAGGGATAGGAGCACTTTCCAACTATTCACCTCGGTGGTTTACAAAGGCGTACCACGAACCAAAGAGGATGATACCTCGGTGGTTTTACGGGATTACCACAAACCCAACCCGAGTACCATGCGCTTCTTTTCTGTGTTTTTCTGCTCCCCATGATTCTCTTCATTTAGGACGTCCCAAATAGGAAACTATGCATTATCTATACTTTATTAAACAACCAAACAACACAGGAAAACAACAAACAATACTGACAAATATTCCACATTCACTTCTAAGAATCATAGCAATCATGTTCTTAGTTGTAGCCACTGATGTCGATTGTCGTTTAGCCAATCTTCAACAACAAAGGAAACAAATCACTACCACTGGATGTTTCCTTGACTAAGTTGTTTTCACCCATAATGTGAAATGTGAATACTGAGAAAGAAACTACATCAAGAAACATGCTATCGACTAGATCTCGCCACTTAGACCTTGTTGCACATGGTTCATGTTGCAAGTGAACGTATTCACAAGTGAACCATCTTCTTTTCGAAGCACGACAACTCAGAGGATCAATTCAAAACAAAGAACCATTGGCAAACAACTATGCTCCAGAGTAATCCATTTTCAGCATCCGATCACAAAACAATAGAACACGGAACAAAACAAAAATTGAAATAAACACAAACCAAAAATTGAGGAATAGGTCCTCAATACCTTATTCGCCACAATCTCTATCGGCGGCCTCGTCGCTTGCGGCTTGCAAGAGGTCATTGGATTTCCTCCAGCCTCTGTTATCCTCCGTCCTCCTGAGTTGCTGCTTACAGTACTAGAGATGATGTGAAGCCAATCTCATCAACAACTTCCTCACTCTCATCAGAATCTTGTGGATCTTCTATGTGAGCAAATTTAAGGCCAAATTGGGGCATCTTCTTAGAATAGGCAACTATCAATGTTGCATATATGATTTGTGCAACAATTTCCTTGTTACATACAATAAGTATATATTTTCTCATGTCAATAGGATATGAAGGAATACCAATACTAATTAATTGCACAATATGTGAAATTTATGGTTAAGGCTGACAAGGATATTGAATGCTCTCTTTTCTCCTTTCTTTGTAGGATTAGCATCTTTGGTCGGCCTCTTTTGGCATTCATCTCTATTGAAACCGAGTTTTCTCAACATGTGAACAAATCACTCCACATTTTCAAGGGTTTCACGCCTCTCTCAATACAGATGCAGTTCAGGGAAAAACAATGGCTATACTAATAACTTCCTTTAATTGATAATGGAGCAATGCAGAATCCTACTTGCCTTGAATTAACAAATGTCTGCAAAATCCTCCAAGTGTCGTTAGGACTGCAACACGTCCCTACCACGCTCCTACCACCTCACATTGCTCTAATCCAGAAATGCATCATCTGCACTAATGCATCAAGTGATGGCACCTTTGATCTTTGGTGCTGCAAACAGAACTCCTTCACGTCTACTCCTCCAAACGTGTCTCACCAAAACCGTTTCAGACTAACTGCAACAGGGTATATAAAAAAATGTCTTCTCCTTTTATCTCCAGCGCTGACAGCAAAACGTCTTCTTCTTTTATCTCCAACAGTTATACGTCAACCTTCTTGTGTCAATAACCAACTATCTTTATGCACATATCCACACTGGGGACACCCACATGTCTGCAATACTTTCTAATCAGTTGTCTTCAAAAAAATGATGTGCATCTAGTGGAATTCTCAAGTATTGATGGGAAACTCATTTCTGTTGACAGTCTTAGGTTGTGCCACATTGATCAATCCACACATTTGAGGTTGAAGGTGCCATTTACATACACTACTCCAGACTATGACACACCTTGGACGGATCCCCCTTATAACTACATGGGCTTCTCACTCCACGTGGGACAGCTACTAGATCCAGATGCTCCTAACCTCGGCTCCACGTTGTTGTTGTGTCTAATGGATCCCTTTTCCACTAGGCCATGGAAGATATGGCACTCTGATACCAATGTTTGTAGTAGAGGAAAGGGACAAGAGAACAATGAGCCAATGAAACCACTTTACATCATAACCGACAGGATGAATAATCATATAATCTGCTATCTTATTCATTCAATTGTATACCATTACAGCGAGGATGAAATATATACATGGAGAAATATGGTTCCCCACCAAACGGTTCTCTACCAACCGTAACTGAATACAATGTAATATATTTTAAAAACTAACAGGTTTACCTTCGAACTTGTTATTGGATGGAGCCTGTTCAGGCCTGGAAATTGACAGGCTGTAGGCCGTTTTTTTATTTTGACCATATATTACAAGGCAAGTTTTTTTGAAACCGGTGACAATGATAGGCTGCAATTTTTGAAAACCGTATGTTTTTTTAAGTAGTTTATATAAAAACATAATGCCTATTTATATATATATAAACAGATTATAGATATATCTATAAAAATTACTGGAATTTACAGCCACTTAAAATAGCTAAGCCGTCAACAAATTTTGATTTGACAGGCACAGATAATTTGAAATTCCAGGCCTGAGCCTGTTTCAAGATTGGAAATGGTGCTGGCATTTTCTTATATCCCCGAGCCAAGAAGAGTTTGTCTTTTCTTTCGAACTTTCTTGAACGTTTCTAAGCCTTTACACCTACCAATAGAATTTTCTTGTAGGTTTCTAAGCCTTTTCAACAGACACCTTACATTTCCCTCCCTGCAATCTATCCAATTACTGCTAAATTTATAATGTTAACTTGGTTTCAGCGTGGGTAATTCCTCGGGATCTCCAACTTCTGCACTCACTGTAATTATCCAATTACTGATAAATTTTTAGCACCAACTTGGATTGTAGTGTGATGAATGCCTCTTGATTTCAATAGAGTGCATGTACTATTATGCAGGGAAAATGAGAGGTTTGGGTGTCGTGTGGTTTCCTATTCCTTTCCACAGCTCCCTCCAGATGTCACCATGACATAGACCACCATCCTTCACCAACCCCTTTCAATTCTGCCACCGCCTTCCCCACCAACACATTCATTTCCCCCCCCTTTTTTATAATTTAATTTAATTAATATATTTAATTATTCATTTATTTATACAGGCACCACAAAGTGTGTTCGCACAATTCTGATATTGATTATATAATGTTAAAATTTATATTAAAATAATTATGAGTCTTGGAAGTTATAGGTAAATGTATCATGTTTTATTGATTTTAATTATAGTTTGTTCAAAAATATGTGATGTTTAAACTATTTTAAGAAATATTTATTTGTAAAAAGGTATTCACAACATTATAGAAAAGATAAAATAACAATTATGTACCAATAGTATAATTGGTCATTCTCATAAATGTTTTGATAAATATTTGAAAACCTTAATGGAAAGAGTATCAATTGAACTTGGATATAACATTTGTAATTGATTCTTGGATAAATGATTGTATGTAGAACCACCATTACATGTTTATGTAATCTCATGTAAAGAAATTGATTTTAATAAGCTAAAAATGCATTATTGAGTTTGTTAAAATAAGCTCTTAAGGTGGATATAACTATATTAATTACAATTTTTTGAGAAATGATTTCACCAATAACATAAGCTGCAAACCAGATTTATACTTAAAAATAATTAACAGGAAGACATTTCAATAGTTTGAATATATGTAGATTGGTTAATAAGATGTAATTGGAGTGAAATATGGGTAATACACCAAATTTATAAATCCCGCTATATTATTGTATGACTCTTAAAATGTCCACAGATAAATAAATCCCAAATTCAGAATGATTAAGGAGCTTCCCTTTATTCCACAAATGGATTTTATACAAATCCGTAAGAATAAAAATGATAGTGACGAACATGATGAATAACATCCCACAATTTTAATACGACTTTACCAAGTAATACTTGATTCCACCACATATTTCTAAATATCTAAATATTTAGTGACGCCATATTTAGTTGATCTCCTTGCAATTTCAGCGGTGAAACCCTCTCTTGAAGCACTTGACCCATGAGCACAAACACAAAGAAAAATTTCACGAATATGTTTAGATAATCTTTGACAAAAAAAAATTGTTACCCTAGTCGGATGAATAACACGAAATAATATAGGCGATCCAAAGAAATTCCATATTTGACATAATACGGAAAAAGTGGTGATGTGAAGGAAGAATAGGGCAATACCTAAATCATCTGCGGTAGTGGAGCTCGGATCATGTTCGATTTTCACTCTTTTCTTTCCGCTATCAAGGTTAACTTTTCCAACCCGTGTACGACTTCGAAAGTGAAGTCGGATCTTCGTTTCATCGATCTTTGGATCATATTCCACCGAACATTAAGAATTGTTTTCCGCATGCGACATCGTGATTATTATGTCTTAACCTCCAACCAACAATTAAACTTTGAGATGATGATATTTTCCTTTTGAACACAAATATATTATAGTAACAAAAAGCAAAGTGTATGATCAATAGCGAAAATGCGGAGGATTTGCAAGGAAACCCCTATGAACGCGGTAATTGAATGAAAATGTGCTTCTTCTCACATGCTTCTCATTTTAATTAGCCATTCTACTCGAAAGTGGAAGAAACCAACCTTTCAAAGGTGACGATTTTTTTATCACGCAGCAGAGCGAGAAATTTCGTAGACCGGTTTTGCCTCTGTAAAACCAATGTTTATAAGGAAAACGAAGTTTATTGTGCAAGAAAAATGAAAGAATAGTGAAGTTGTGTGTTGCTCTTACTCATCAAACGCGTTCGAGTGATTTTGAATTTCAATGCATTAAATGACAATCGCGGTATTCAACATTAATCGTCCATAATACTGACATTAAAATCAAACAATTTCTCAGTGAGGCACCTCGGTTGTATGAATTTGTTCATTGTATGGGTTTTGTTGAGAAATAACACAATGAAAATTACTTATAGACTATGAATTTCCATGGGTTTTCCTCTGTCGTGTTATTTTTGTCGATGCAACACATACTTTTGCCATTTTCGCGCTTAAAACTTATTTCCCTCAATTTTTAATGATGAAAGTTCCGTGCGGTTTACGGTGTGCAAGCATCATGTTTATATTTTTGTGAAAACATTTGAAATCACATTCGAAGTTGTATTCATATCTCACATAATCTATAATCTATAGGGCATATCTCGCGAACATGGTCATCGGTATATATCTTGATCTGGAATGGGATGTATTCCAACATCTAATAGTTGGGTAGCTTAAAATGTTCAAATTATTGTCTTTGTATTTTAAAACTAATCTAAATTCATATCATTTGTGTATGATTCACCTCTTTTCAAATAGTCTAATTGAAGCTATAATTACATAGCTCTTTTAAAATCACACATTGTATTGAATTGTCAAAAAGGCACTAATTTTTCTATTTTATGGGTATATCTTTTAGATAGATATATCTATGTTAGTTTATATGTTTTATTTATATAACAAATCTAAAAGTAAAAACGAAAACAAAACTAACTTAAAAGATTAATATCTCTCGCACTAATTATCTTGAGTTTACTTCAAGTAATATCATCACACATTCACGAGTAATATCTTTATAATATTTGTAGTTAAGGAAAATGTATGTTGTTTCAAAATAGTAGAAATCTAAAAGATAAAAATTGACCAATTAGACTCTTCATTGGTTGAAAAAATAAATTTATCTAATATTAAATAATTGGGAATCGATAAAACCTTACAAGAATTTCTACATTAGCAAAGTTTGATTCATATCTTGCTCTTATATTTCTCTAAAACATTTGATGAAAGAAATCAAAATGTATTATGTATGCTTCACCCGATTTCCAATATTGTAATAAAAGTATAAGTACAAATCTCTTTTAAAATCCCACGCTCTATTGAATCATTCTTAGTATCTAGTTCTTCAATTTTGTATCTAAACCAAGAGAAGAAAACTGAAAGTAGATCAAACTCAAAAAAAAATTATAAAGCTTGAGCTCTTTACAATTGAATTAATGGAAGATCTTTGTTTTATTTCATGTCTATTCTAAAAATAGAATAAAAAATAAAATTATAAATAGAATTTCATAAAAGATGATTCCAATGAAAATAGAATTAACAATATTTAATTATCCCACACAACTTTCAATAAAACAAACCAAATAATCTACCGAAAATATTATACAATAAGAATATATATATATATGCAAAATAAAAATTCAAAGTATGTGGTGAAATGTGATGAAACTAGTTGTAGAGTAAATCAAATGGGTCAATAGGTTGTGTGGATTTGTCAAAGCATAACTAGCTTGAGGTTGGGATTTGTCAACATAGGGGATGGAGGTTGGGATTAGATAATCCAACACTCCCCCTTTGATAATTGAACCCTATTTCTAGAAGATCCAAAGACTCAAATTTGTAGAAGCATGAATTAATCAATAATCTTCCATTAATCAAATAGTAATTGACCATATTTTCAAGTATTGAGTAAAACACCCATGCAAAACCCTAATCACTTTGGATCTCTGGATTTGGTAAGGGAAAAAGTGGCAACGGCATTCGAGGCTATCATGGAGTGGTATCGAGAGCCCTTTTGTGTTTTCTCAAACTCTTTGGTGGTTTCTAAGCAAAGTGCTTATTACCGGTGCAAATAGCGAGATCTATCTTCCGTGGGAGACGTTGTTTTTGAGATGGTGGTTCCGCTCCCATATCCCCCCGGTGATGGTGTGAATGGTGCGAGTTACATGGTGGCTCGCCCGGATAAGTGCGCTAGGGGATCATCTAAGACAACCGAGGTTCTCAAGGGGTTTTTGACCTCGAACAATGTGCATCTTGAACATCACGACTTTATTGGTGTTTACTTTCATAAGGGTCTCCTACTCTCCAAACCAAAGAAACGTGTTGTTCACATCTTTGGTGCTTCTTTCTATGGGTGTATGGAACTTTATGAACTTATTCCGGAGGTAGGATTGGAGAAAAATCAGACCCTTTAATTATAGGGTAAGATGAGTATATTGAATGATAAACCCCTTGTTCATAGAATCTTTCAAGGATGAATTTTAGGTGAAAGGAAATAGGAATAGAAACTTTCTAGATTCCAAGAGTTACAATTCGATGGCTTATGAAAAATCTACCCCATCAGTTTGGTTTAGTGAAGAGCTAGTTGTATCCGAAGATGCTTTCAAGAGAAATGGTTTGATATGCATATTTAACAAATTTTATCCAAGTCTTTTAGTTCTTCATGCTTGAATATTTAGGCAATGGGGTCCATTCATGACAGGAGTAGTTTGGATCTCTTTCCTAGTGGTAGGGGTTTTTCATAGTTTCTTTTTCGATGGTTCGGATAGGGATCTTATTTTTGGGAAAGTTTGGGAATTTGAATCCCATATGCTATTGATGAAAATGTGGGTTCATTTGTTTAACCTAGTTTAGCATACCTTTTATGTAAAGCTAGTGTTGATTCATCTACCGTATTTACCCCTCCAATTTTGGTTGTAGATCCGTTTAGCTGCTATTGGTAATACTTTAGGGAAATGTTTGTCTATTGACCTAAAAATAGAATATTTTGAGCACACAACATATGCTATAATATTGGTAGATATGGATACTTCGGTTGATTTCCTTCCATTATTGAACTAAAAGTTAAGGATATAATTCGATTCAAAATATGCACTATGAAGGGTTTATCTTTAGGTGTAGAACATGTTTTTGTCTTTGCCATTTAGAGTTTTATTTTATTTTTATGAGGAGCTTATTGAGGAAAATAAATAGAGATTAAATATCTCTTACTTAGTCTTATTTAATCAAAAACACATAAAATATTTATAGGGACGTGTACAAACAATACTCCCTAGAATGGATGGAGTTACTCCTGGAATGGATGGAGTTATTACTAACAATAAGAGTGAATAATGGAATAAACAACAACTAGCCTAATAATAAAATACTACGTAGACTATGCTAACATTCCCCTGTTATTACATTATTCTTGTAAATGTGACCCGTGCAAAGCTCAAATTTCACTTTGCCAAGATATTATGTGATAATATCATCAACTTGTGCTTCTGTAAGATAGTATTGGAGCTGAATGTGATGGTTCAAGACATTCTCTTGAATGAAATGACAATAAATCTCAATATGCTTTATTCGTTCATGAAAAAAATAGATTTTGCATGAGATTCAACACACTCTGATTATCGTAATAGATTATAGGTGATTATTTTTTAGGAATGCCCATGTCATCCAAAATGTGATGTAACCATATCACTTAGCACACATTTCCTCATGTGGCACAATATTATGCCTTTGTGGATGAGATAGAAAACAAAATTTGCTTCTTTCTTATCCACGAGATAGGTCCAAATCTAGGATGAAATATGTATCATGTGGTTGACTTCCTATCATCAAGAGATATGGCGTGGTCGAGTCGACATATCCCCGTTGTTGGTGCTCAGATTAGTCTAGCCCCGTTTGTCATTGAAATTCCTCGGTTGTGGCCCTCTGTAATGTTTTCTATATCCTCGTGTTGGTTCTTGAATACTTTGTCCTCCATTTGGTTGCAATGGTAAATCCCTTTCTTGGTCGAAGATCACTTAAAGATCCAAAATGTTTTTTTTTGTTTCTCTATCCATCTGAAGGAGTCTGTAAATTGGAAGTAAAATTTGGGTTGTTCCTTTCTTTCCATTTTCCATAGTCATATTTCATTGACCCTACTAGTTTTGTCCCAAATACTACTAGAAACTTGATTGAATGTAGCATGGAGGATCATGTTTGAACCTTATAACATTTCCAAATTCTCTATCCTCGAAGAAAAATTCATCTTTGAGCTCAAATGGTTGTTTTCCTGCATTTTTCGGTTTGGCCGGGTGTGTTTTTCTTGTCAAATTTACATCTCAAAGCATCGGTGGAAATGTGGCCCTTTTTTGTTAGATATGTCTCGACAGGGAACTCCAAAACTCTATGGCTCACTTCAACCCAAAAATTATCCATGTGGAGGAATGACGCTCATTTGAAAATTGACCTTTTGGTTTGGCCTTGGAGTTGCACCTAAGGGACATGTGGAGGATTCATTGCTTTGCATTATTCTTTCGAACTTGAAAAAAGAAATCATATAGATGGTACATTTTTGCGAGCCATGGACACGCGGAGGGTTGGTGCTCAATTGAGAATCGCCTCGTGGTCTTACCTTAACAATTACGGACGGGGAGACATGTGGAGGCTTCAATCGGCTCAGCTCTGCTTTGTACTTAAAATTTTCAAATAAATTTTCTAAGGCTTGGGACACATGGTGAGACCGCGCTCATTCAAGGTCTCCATTCTTTGGCACAATCATGAAGTTGCGCCATAAAGACACATGGAGGCTTCGTCGAGTCTTCCCATATTTAGACTTTCCAAGCAACTTTCTGAAATCCTAGGACACATGGAGGGACCACACCTTTTTGGGGATCGGCCCCTGAGTTTTATTTTGAAGAAGCTGTGAGGAGGAAACTTGGAAGCTTCTACTCACTCTACCCTTTTTCCTAGACTTTTCAACAATGTAGAGAAGAAAAGTGTCGCGGACCCTATGGACGCATGGCACCTTTAAATTTTTAATAGGCTCTTGGAATGAGACACATGTTGAGCCCGCACTTTTTGGGGTCTCTACTTTTGGGGACTATAGGCGCACTAAAGATGTTTTATATATTGCTATGTTAGATAATACAAAGATCACGCCTTTATATAGGCCATGGGAAGGAGGCGCGTAGGAGAAACAGTTACATAACTGTTTATTAACAAATACAAACAAAAATGTATTAATGCGCTAACATTCCCCCCCTTAATACATTGCTCTTACAAATGTACCCCCTAAACAAATCAAACTTCACCTTGCCGAGAGGCTTGGTGAGAATATCTGCAACCTGAAAATCAATAGGGCAATACTGGAGCTGAATTTGGTGGTTCAAGACTTGTTCACGAATGTAGTGACATTCGACCTCAATATGCTTTGTTCATTCATGGAAAACAGGATTCTTCACAAGCTTCAACACACCTTGATTGTCATAGCAATGAATGATGGGAGGTTTCTCTTCAGGAATCCCTATATCTGCAAGAATGTGATGTAACCAAATTGCTTCGCACATAGCTCCTCATGCAGCGTGGTATTCAACCTCAGTGGATGAGAGAGAAACAACAATTTGCTTCTTGCTAATCCACGAGATAGGTCCAGATCCGAGATGAAAAACATATCCTGAAGTGGATTTCCTGTCATCAACGGATCCTGCATAGTCGAGTCAGTATATCCTGTAAGAAGAAGCTGAGTGTTCTTTTAATACCAGACAAAGTCAATGTACCTCGAACATATCTCAACACATTCCTTGCTGCTATCCAATGACATTTCTTCAGCTCTGTATAAATGGCGAGATAGCTCACTGCAAAGAAAAGATCTAGTCTGGTATAAGTCAAGTAAATGAGACTCCCCACAAGCTACCTGTAGTGAGTGCCATCTACCTGTGGTGAATCCTGGAATCTAGATAATTGTAAACCTTTTTCCATAGGTGTGGACATTGGTTTACAATCTGACATCCCATACTTTTCTAGGAGTGTCTTGGCATATTTCATCTGGGAGACGAAGATATGATTCTTCTTCTGCCATATCTCTAAGCCAAGACAATAGTGAAGTAGCCCCAAATCAGTCATGTCGAAGGATTTCTTCAGATCATTCTTTACATCATCTACAAGATTGTCAGAACTTCCTGTGATCACAAGATCATCTACGTACAAAACCAGAATGAAAATCTTTGTTCCTACCTTCTTGATATACAAATTTGTATCTGAGGGGCTACGAGTGAATCCATGCTGCAATAGGTGATCATAAATTTTTATATACCATGCCCTAGGTGCTTGTTTGAGTCCATAAAGAGACTTTATCAGATGACATACCTTTTGTGGTTGATGCTCGTCTACAAACCCTTCAGGTTGGGCCATGTACACTTCTTCTTGTAGATCAGCTGTTTAGAAAAACACTCTTGACATCCATCTCTTTGAAGTTTCCATCCATTTTGTCTTTGCCGATTGCACATACAACTTTGATGGTTTTGATCTTGCGGTGGGTGCAAAGGTCTTGTCATAGTAAATTCCTTCTTCTTTGAGCATAACCCTTTGCAACAAGTAGTGCTTTGTGTTTGTCGATTGAACCATCGCCTTATATTTTGTTTTGAAAATCAATTTGCAGCCAATGGATTTCTTACCGAGGCGATTGACAAGTTCCCACATCCGATTCTGAATCGGGAATCATATTCAAGCATCCATATCCTGTTTCCACTTTGTGGTTGGTCTAATGCCTCATGAGCAGTGTCGGGTTCGGTGCTCTCAACAACCGAACTCATGAGTGCAAAATTTACCTCATGTCTAGCTTGACTTCATGTTCTAACTCTCGTAGAAGTACGAAGAAGGAAGTTCGGGTGAGCATCCCCGATAGTAAGACTGGACCCATTTGAGACGTTGGTGCTCTTTTGATGTGAAGATGTATTTTCCAGTGTGCCAAGATCAACGAACAAATCTCCACTAAGCTCTTCTTCTCTCTGAGAAGAATCATCTTGCTCATCATCTGGATGTGTGAGCAATCTATGTGACGAGGTCGGTACTGGATCTCCATTGTGTGGCAGGGAGTCAAAGGACGACTCATCACATACCACATCTCGACTCTCGTAGATCTTCTTTGTCTCAGGATCCATGAGACGATATGCCTTTGAGGTAGTACTATACCCCAAGAAAAGACATGGCAGTGTCTTTGGATCGATCTTCTTCCTTCTCTTATCTGGAACATGCATATATGCAGTACAACCAAAAACTCTCAAATGATGAATAGAAGGTTTACGACCAGTCCATACCTCTTCCGGTGTCTTGTTCTGCAAGATCTTCATGGGTGCCTGGTTGAGTAGATACACTGTTGTCTAGACTGCTTCTACCCAAAACTGATCCTCCAACTTGGCGGTCGAGAGCATACAACGAGCCATCTCCATGACAGTCCTGTTGTGGCGCTCGGAAATCCCATTCTGTTGGGGCGTGTAGGGTGCAGTCAAATGTTGTTGAATGCCATGCTGCTTCAGGTATGCTAAGAACTTCTTTGACACAAATTCCCCCCCTCGATCTGAGCGGAGGAGAAGAAGAGGCTTCCCAGACTGCCTGGTGGCTTGCTGGTAGAAGGTTTGGAAATTTGCAAGTGCCTCACTCTTCTTCCGAAGGAAATATACCCACATTTTCCGTGAGTAATCATCAATGATAAGCTGGAAGTACTCAAAACCTTGGAAGCTAGCCGGAAAGGGTGCACATTAGATCGGAGTGAACAACACGAAGATGCTCGTAGAATGATAAGAGCTCTATTTGAATGGTCTATGTTGTTTTACCGCAAGACATCCTGAGAAAATAGGAAGGAATGGGAGAGTGGAGGAAGCCCTCTTACCATTTCCTTCGCACTGAGTGACGAGCCTCGGCGAGAAAGATGACCATATCGAAAGTGCCAAAGTGCGGTGGACTCGCCATTGATGCGAGGGAGACAAGCAATTTTGGATGAAGTGACCGCATCCAGTGCAAATGCTTGAGCAATGACCGACTCTCCCCTGCGAAATGATGTAGGACTTGACCCGATTCTCAACAAAGAATTCAACCTACGAATTCGATGGTTAAGAAGTTGACTTACAGACAAAAGATTTGAAGTCAAACCTGGAACATATAGCACCTTTGTGAGTGTACATCTTCGTGTTCCAAGAGGAATGATGACATCACCAATCCCCCATGCAATATACTCTTGATTGTCTGCAATGGTGATCCGATCTCAATGGGCGGTCACTTAGAGTATGGAACAACTTCTTATTGAGTCATGTGTTTCTTTGCTGCACTGAATCAATCAACCAGACATCTTCTAACGGCTGCGAAGTCTGTGAGACTAGAACAATGTCAGAATGAGTCGTGTCTAGTACCTCTTCATCGGAGGTGGCATCCTACTGAGTAGCAATGTGGCCCTTCTGCCTCTGATTACGAGCATGCCATCGAGATTTCTTGGAATATCCTCACCTGAAGTGCTCTCTTCGCTAGAGTTTCCATACTTGCGACCGTTGTAATAATAGTTCGCAGTCATGTGCGTATCCGTGGAGCAAATGTGGCACCACCGATCCACCTTGTGATTATGCTACATCTGGGTTGGCCACTTTGTGGTGGACACCGTGAAGATATCTTTGTTGAGGATGCCGCTTCGATTCGGTGGGTGATTGCCCTTTTCGAGGCTTATGTTTTTGCCTCGTGATGAGAGCCTTGTCTTTGAAGGCTTCTTGTACATTTTGCATGGCTTCTTCCTGCTAGAGATAATTCACCAAGGTGGCAAAACTCACCTCCTGTTGAGTGATTGTCAACGTGGTGATCAGTGTCTGAAACCGGGAAGGAAGAGCTTGCAAGGTGAGCGGGACTAGCATATTGTCGTCCACTAGTTCACCAAGAGTAGAGAGTTCTGCACGTAACTCGCCTACACACCGCAAGAAGGCTTCTACCTTGATTCACCATCATGCATACTCATCGTATGAAGCTTTATGCAAGTGCAACTTTGTCGTCAGATTCTTAGCTTCATAGATGGTACACAATGCGCTCCATGCTTGAGAAGAAGCGGTTGCTTCCCGAATGTATGGCTGCACCTCATCAGAAAGAGTCAAGGTGATAAGCATTAGTGCTTTCGCATCACCTTTTCATATTTTTCCAATTTCAGATCTGTGTGAGGGGTGTCTTTGCTAAATGATCCCCAAAGATCTTTGAATTGAAGAATTGTCCGCATTTTGGTTTTCCATGTGGCGAAATTTGGCCCTTTCAAGAGTTGGGCATCGGATAGCAATATTTTTGGAGCAGACATTTTTAAAAACTCAAAAATGTATTTTATTTATTTATTTATTTTCAAAAATGGCTACAATGCTTACTGAAGGAATCTGTCCCGAAGATGGGCTCTATAGGCTCATGCAGTGAGACGTCGATGCTCCTGTGGGCATTCTATTTCGCGTTCATCATCTGCATCATAACCACGTTCAAGTTCTGCACAAATCCACCATGCTTGACATCGAACGTCGAACCAAAAATATTCCAACAATCCTCGGTGCACAATCTCGTCAAAGAGAATATTCCCAGTGTTGTGTAGCTCGTTGACCAAGGCAAAGAACAACCCAGTGGTGTCTTCGTTGTCACTCAATGCCCAAATATTTGGTGCATTGCTCGCGGTGCTTTGTGCATCAGAAATTTGTGACATACGCACACACACTGTTTCAAAATTTGTAGGCTTTCTCCACTTGCACAGTTTAATGGAGCAAAGAAGAACAAAAAGTGATCCTCTGAGGGCTCCTACCACGCACAATTTTTTCTCTTCTTCTTGTCTTCCACTCTCCACGCTAATGTTCCTCCACACACGAATATCGGTGAGTCTCCACGCATAGCACGGCGATGCACACTTCTCCTTCCACGCAGCGGAGGATGCACTAGCAAAGAACAAGAAACGGATAGACAAGTAAACAAGCACTCTGAATCTCCATGCACAGGTTCACCTCCACGCCAGCAAGTTCACGGACTTCCTTGTTCGTTCCAAAGGCACACAGCAAACAAAGAAATACGCCAAAAACTATTTTCTTGCTCCAAAAAAAAAAACTAGCACTCCAATCTTCCACGCAGAAATAGAACGAGAAGAAGGTTTCGTGCTCCACACAAGTCGTTTTTGCTGGTTGCTTCTTCACGCACGCAGTGCAGAGATAGATCAATCTTGCTCTCCTCCACACATAACAAAACCCGCTCTGATACCAATGTAGGCACACCAAAGATGTTTTATATATTGCTATGTCAAATAATACAAAGATCACACCTTTATATAGGTTGTGGGAAGGAGGCGCGTAGGAGAAACAAGTTACATAACTATTTACTAACAAATACAAACAAAAATGTATTAATGCGCTAACAAAGGACCATCTCAAAATGTGCCATTAAGACACATGGAGGCTTCTATGGCTCCTTTTTTCACCGAGACTTTTCAAAGGCCAAAAGGCATTTTTCTTGGGCCCGGGGTACATGGAAGGCTCATGCTTGTTTGAGACTTGCCTCTGTGCTTCTCCTTTGTAGTTGCGCCAAGGAAACACTTGAACGATATAAAGTGGAAAAGGAGCAGAGCAATGGTTGTTGTGCATTTCACTTGTTTTTCTACCATTTTTGCTCCAAGACTCTTGGAGACATGAATACGCACTGTTTTTCATCATTCTTTTATGAAATTCTTTACCATCTCTATCGAGTAAGGTGACATTTAATGGATTTAAAACTTAAATCGTGAGTCCAAGGATCGTTAAGGCCGATATTTTGAAGTGGGAATTAGTCGGGCACTTGAAAAAATGGGAATTACTAGAGGAAAGGGATGCGGGCAGAAATGGCGAGAGGAAAAAGAGGGGAAAAGGATGAAATGATGAATGTGCAGTGCATACTGATGAAAAGGTGTTGCATCAAAAGAAGAAAGGGATGACCTATCGAGTCCAGCTATGCAAAGGTTCCAAAAAAATATTCAAAATGGGATTTATCACATGACCAAGAATAAAAATGATCAAAAGGACTCCTAAAAATTTATGGCATGGCATCCTAGTCATTATTCAAGAGTCCAACAAATGTGATTAGTTCACAAATGGTCCAACCGCGATTTGGATCCGAATTTTGTAAATGTCATTATCTCTCGAGACTAATTGGTAACAAGCAAAGGTCCCTCAAATATTCTTCTCTTTTGGGGGAAAATTGTGTGAGAAAAGTATATAAATGCAATGAGAACACTCTTGCAAATGGTTGAAGTTTGAATTATTAAGAAAAAATTTGAGAAAGACATCTTCCCAAGAGACGTAAAGCCGAGAATATAACATGTTATTTACTTTTGTGTTATATTTTTATATCGTGTATAGTTGGGTGCATATGTATAGCCTTTGAAAAGCACTTTGAGATTGATCGGAAGCTTTTCCCTGCTAATGAATCTAACCAATTTATGAATTAATTTGTGTCTAATCTCTAGTAATTTGTGTCTGCATTGTTTGAGAATGTTTACAAATAGTTTTGTCATTCACATGCAATATTATATTGAAATCTTTGGGAAATCACAGGATCTCATCCTGTGAAAAGTTAATGGTATTTGCAATTTCATTTCAGACGAGCCTTCATCTTGGATGAGATAAACAAATTTAAAATCAATTCACTATCATTTGTTGATAAAGATTGTCTGTAAGTCTTTGGGTGTACCTTAGGCATGATTAATCAAAGACTTTAGTGTTTAATTGAGTCTTTCAATTTGAGCCTTTGTGTTGGATTCGACGGATTAAGTGAAAATGTGTTGATCTAGGCCTCTGTTAAAGCACACCTCCTAGTTGAAGGAACGTCTTAAGATTCTCGAATTTTGTTGTTGAATTTGTTCATTATTGTGAATTCTCTCGAAGATATGGTATAATCAACTTTATCCTACTTCATCTCCTACCAAATTCATTTAAAAACCATTGATCCACCCTGAACTACCCCTTTTTTCCCTGTGTATCAACAAAGGAAAAACATCTACTTGCAAAATAATTTCAAGAATCAAGATTTCTTAATGTCTTCAATAGACTTAGCCTTGCATTGAAAATATCTCCATCGTTTAGAAGTCACAACTCTTAAGAGTTAAATCATGGAGTATTGATCGTATTTTCCCAAGGTTCTCTTCATAGAATTTTCGCAAAGGAAGGATATATCAATCTCCTTCACAAAACAGAGGTTACACTAAGGGTCCTCTCACCCTGGTCAAAGAGGTAAAGCCTAAAGTAGTGAGGATAGGTCAAATCCTCTTAAAGGTGTTATCCATCTCTCCACAAATATGAGTAACAAAGGGTTAGTTAGATCTCATCTCTGACTACAAAAGGACACACACTATGATATATCTTCCTCTAAGCTCCACGTTAAATCTTGTGTTGCTGCTCACCTTGAAAAGGAGAACAAATTTGGATACCAATAATCATGGAACCGTTACCAGGACTCTTTAAAGTATTTGAATAAAGGTGTATGCATACAAACCATGGTATTGCTTTTTACAGATTTTAAAGTACAAATACATTGCTGAAACGTCATTATTTTCTCGATTATGTAAGAATTGTTCAAGGTTGTGTGTTCGAGTGGAATATTTCCATCTTATACATTTATTGTACTAGGATTTCTATCATCATTGATAAATTTGGGTAAAAGAAGAGAAAATCTTTTAAGCTTCTAATGAATCTAGTATTGTGGACATTGGATAGGTCTTTCATAGTTCATTTGCACAAACTAAGGTGAAAATCCTTAGTGGCGACTTTGTATTGTTTAAATTCTTTTTAAATACCATTGTCTTGAACATATATCAAGTAAGATTTGTAACTAATATCTACAAAGCATGAAGGAAGAAGATATTTCTTTGCAAGGACCCTAGTAGAAGGTTATTTCAAGAAAGTGAGGGAAAGTCTAATTCTGAAGGAAGAAGAATTTGGAAGGTCATTGGAGATCAAGCATCAAGAGAACAGATATCCATTGGTGAAATTGATCATCCTATGATTTGAGATTGTAGTACTTCCTCAAGTGCTTACTGGATCAGTAGCCTCTTTGTTGAATAAAATTCTCCATATGAAGAGGGTCCATCATCTATATTTGAAACATTTTCTTCTCAATCTGCTCCTATATTTTCAAAATCTAATAGAGGTTTCCCAGAGACAGAGCCTTTAGAGGGAATTCATTTAGAGAAATTTTATTCTTATACCACAGACCCTCACTCAAAGCATTATGTTTCTCACCCGTAAGATCACCTCCTTAGAATAATATGGTTGAGCCTCAATCTAGACCTCCATTTGTCGTTAGTAATTTTGGTCCCATCGGTTTTAGAGGTATGGTAATTGGCTATCCGGATGTTGTGCCACACGATGTAAGAAATAGATTGCCTAAATTTCAAGGAAATAATGTAATAACTGGTGGTCAGCACTTGAAACTCTTTGTTAATATGATGCATGATTTTAAAATAGAGTGTTAATATGAATCCATTAAATTATTTATTCATACTCTAGAAGATGATGCAAGGGAATTGTATAAATCTCTTCTAGATAATTCTATTGACTCCCGGACAGAGATGAAGAATGCCTTTAGAATGCAGTACGGTGATAAAACAGACCCTAGGTTTCTTTTATCAAAGTTTGAAAATATAAAAAATAATCCTAAGAAATTAGTGCATGATTTCAACACTAGATTTAATAAAACATTGAGAAGACTTCCTATTAATTTGAGGCCATGTGATGAATCATGTCTGATAAAGTATTCAAATGCATTTGATAAGAAAGTTTCTTACTATTTGAGGGATAAGAACCCTGGGACTTTGAGGCAGGCCTTTACCATGGCTCTGCAAATTGAGAACAACATTAAGGTATTTGGAAAACCTCCTAAGAGGTAGGGTGTTAAAATAATCAACCCCGAGAAGCCTCAATCAAGTAAGATTGTGGTTCTTGAGGAAGTTGTAAGGACTTTGGCCGAGGATATCAAAGAAATCTCTCTACAAGTGGCGGGGAAGAAAAAGGAAGTGGACAAGGTTCTCTCGGGTCAGCGTATAGCACGGGGATAACGTAGACTTGCAAATTATCCTAGAAATGATCGGAGGTTTGATGACAGAGGTAAAGGACCCATGGGATATAGACAACCCCAAGCTAGGGAGAATAGAGTTTTGCCCGATCCTCTAAATGCCATATTTGTTGTTGTTGAAGAGACAAATCAAATGGATTAGTGTGACAAATTCTTCTTACCCCCTTCCATGTGAAGTAGATCGAGAAAGTGGAAGAATTTGATGACAATGACAACACTGATGATGATGCATGCATGGTGGAGTGTTGTACAAGTTCACATCAAGGAACAACCAATTGAGGTAATGATTGCAAGAATTGTGCAAGTTTTTGGACTGCATTCACTAGGTACCTCTTCTTCCTCCCTCTCATGCTTTAGAAATAGATATGGTACAAGAATTTGAACTTCCTAATAATGATTTTGAATACCTAAGAGCTCTAATGATTATGATGTACGATGGAGGAATCCCATTAGAAGAGGATAGATAATGTTAGTGAATGTTGTTGTGGCCTAAGAAAGGAGTATAATAGAAGAAATAAAGTTGTCAAAGGGGTAGGGACTCAAGCCAAAACAAAGACCCCGGGTTCTCACCAATGTCCCAAAAAGAGAATCCAAAGAAAGATGCACCTAAAAAGGCCGTGTTGTCTTAAGTAGAACCGATGTTCCCATCCACACCTAAAATGTTAAAAACCTTGTGCCATCGATGATTTTGTTGACCTTTCTCAATTGTTGCTTTTCCCAAGTACATTCCCTATGACATTGCCAAATTCTTGAGTCGAGATCAATATTTATGTCCCAATTCTGTAACTACTTAGGATTCACGACCATAAGAAGAGGGCTTATGAGTCTTTGAGATTGGGGAACATAGGAGTGCCTAAGGCATAAATATAAATAATGTTAGCACTCCTCCTACAACCATTGAAGAACTAGAAAAACCACCAACATTAGAGGAGATTGGTGAACCACACTGAAGTCTACTTGGGGCATCTTTATTTGAGTCTCGAGTTAAATGTTTAACCATTTTTTACAAAATTGATTATTAAAGCCAGATTATTGCATAATGTATGTTTGACTCCGGAGCAAAGAGAAATAAGAAGAGATTAATTTATCTCATATTATTCTGAAGAGAACAATGCACACGTCCAGTTTATATAGGACAGAAGAATGAACTGACTCCCTAACTATGCTGGGAAGATCCACAAAAGTGGCAGAGAATAATGTGATAAAAGATAACAGGATAAGAATAGACAACTAAGTAAAAACCAACGTATCCTATATCTAAGAACCAGCGTATCCTAACATTCCCCCCCTTATTACATTATTCTTGCAAATGTGACCTCTGAAAGATTCAAATTTCACTTTTCCAAGAGATTTAGTGAGAATGTCAGCAACTTGTGCTTCAAAGAGGGACAAGATCGAGCTGAATTTGATGGTTCAAGACGTGCTCTCGAATGAAATGGCAGTCAATTTCAATATGCTTTGTTCGTTCATGAAAGACTGGATTCTGCACGAGCTTCAACACACTCTGATTGTCGCAATAGAGAATAGGTGACTATTTTTCAGGAATTCCTAGGTCATCCATAATGCGACGTATCCATATCACTTCGCACACAGCTCCTCGTGCGGCGCGATATTCTGCCTCTGTGGATGAGATAGAAACAACATTCTGCTTCTTGCTTATCCACGAGATTGGTCCAGATCCGAGATGAAATATGTATCCTGTAGTTGACTTCCTATCATCAACAGATCCAGCATGGTCCGAGTCGACATATCCCTGTAGGAAGAATTGATCATTCTTTTTATATTCCGCACCATAATTAGTTGTTCTGACATATCTCAAAACATGCTTTGCTGCATTCCAGTGACATTTCTTTGGCTCTTGCATGAACCTGGAAAGATAGCTGACAGCATAGCAGAGATCTGGTCTGGTGTATGTCAAATAGATGAGCCCTCCAATCAATTGCCTGTAGAGAGTAGCATCTACTTGAGGTGAGTCCTGGAATCTTGAAAGTTGCAAGCCTTTTTCCATGGGAGTGGATATAGGTTTACAATCAGACATTCTATACTTTTCCAGGAGTGTCTTGGCGTACTTTGTCTGGGAGACAAAGATGTGATGCTCCTTTTGCCATATTTCCAAGCCAAGACAATAATGTAGTAGCCCCAAATCTGTCATGTCGAAGGTTCTTTTGAGATCATTCTTTACAATATCAACCTGATCTTCTGAACTACCAGTGATCACAAGATCATCTACATAAACAACTAGAATGATAATTTCTTTGCCTACCTTCTTTATATACAGATTTGAATCTGAGGGACTACGAGTGAACCCATGCTGCAAAAGGTGATCGTTGATCTTGATATACCATGCCCTGGGAGCTTGTTTCAGTCCGTAAAGAGATTTGATGAGACGACATACCTTTTTAGGCTGATTTTCATCCACAAATCCTTCAGGTTGGGTCATGTATACTTCTTCTTTCAGATCACCATTTAGGAAAGCACTCTTGACGTCCATCTACTGAAGTCTCCATCCTTTCTGTGCTGCAAGTGCACAAACTACCCTGATGGTCTTCATCTTCGCAGTGGGTGCAAAGGTTTCTTCATAGTCGATGCCTTCTTTCTGAGCATATCCTTTGGCTACAAGTCGTGCTTTATGTTTGTCGATGGATCCATCTCGCTTTATATTTTGTCTTAAAGACCCATTTGCAGCCTATGGGTTTCTTTTCGTATAGGCAGATCGACAAGTTCCCATGTCCGATTTTTCATGAGTGAGTCATATTCTGTTTCCATAGCTTCCTTCCACTGAGTTTGACTGAGTGCTTCACGAACATTATCTGGCTCGGAGCTATTCATCAGTGAACTCATGAGTGCAAAGTTTACCTCATTTCTTGTTTGACTCCTTGTTTTGACTCCGGATGATGTATCTGGGAGTTGTTGTAAATTTGAGTCCTTGATAGTTCTTTGTACCCACTTCGGATGAGAACTTGACTGCTTTTGAGAAGAACTGTGTCGTTGCCGTGAGGATTGATGTGGAGTCACATTCTGCAGTTCTCCAAGGTCAACAAATAGTTCTCCTGGTAGCATTTCTTTTCTCTGAGTAGTCTCCTCCAGCTCATCATCTGATTCAGAGACTAATCGGTGAGATGTGTTTGGAAGTGAATCTTCTGTTGATACTATTGAGTCAAAGGATGACTCATCACAAACCACATCCCGACTCTCGTATACTTTCTTTGTCTCAGGATCCATGAGACGATACGCCTTCGAGGTAGTACTGTAGCCAAGAAGGATACACGGGAGTGTTTTTGGCTCTACCTTCTTTCTCTTCTGAGCTGGAACATGCATGTATGCTGTGCAACCAAATACTCGCAAATGAGAAATTGATGGCTTTTTACCACTCCATACCTCTTCTGGCGTCTTGTTCAGTAGAATCTTTGTTGGTGCCCTGTTGAGAAGATATACAGCCGTTTGTACTGCTTCAGCCCAATAGCGTTCTCCTAGCTTAGCATAGCTGATAGCATGCAGTGAGCCATCTCCATCACTGTGCGATTGCGACGCTCAACAATGCCATTTTGCTGGGGCGTGTAGGGAGCAGTCAGGTGCTGCTTAATGCCGTGATGGTTTAGGAAGGCCAAGAACTTCTTTGATGTGAATTCCCCCCCTCGATCTGAGCGGAGTAGAAGAAGTGGTTGTCCTGATTCTTTCGACAACACGATGATAGAAGTTCAAAGTGTCAAGAGCCTCACTTTTCTGCTTTAGGAAATATACCCACATCTTGCGAGAGTGGTCATCCACGAACAACTGGAAGTATTTGTATCCTGAAAATGAAGCAGGTAATGGGCCGTTCAGATCGGTATGAACTATCTCCAGACACTTCTTGGCATGGAAGGTGCTCGCTTGAAACGGATCTCTATGTTGTTTTCCTGCAAGACAACCAGGGCAAATAGGCAAGGAACTGGACAATTTGGGTAGTCCACGGACCATTGCTTTTGAACTCATCTGGTGCAGTGAACCGACCGACAAGTGTCCATATCTATAATGCCATAAGGCAGTTGATTCTATTGTTGAAGCAGATAAAGCTACTGCAGAAGATGAAACAGTATCTAAAGCAAATAACTTATCTTTTACAAAGGCTTTAGCAAGAACCGTACCTTGTCGGGAGATTAAGCATGATTTAATGCCATTTTGAACAAGAAATTCAACCTTAAGGTGATGATTCAAGAGCTGAGTAACTGACAAAAGATTGCTAGTCAAGCCAGGAACATATAGTACCTTTGTAAGTGTACATTTTCGTGGCCCCAGAGGAATGGTCACATTCCCTATTCCTTCTGCAATGTACTCTTTGTCATCCGCTATCCGAACTCGATCTCCAGTTGGCTCTTCGCGTAGTGAATCAAACAGCTTCTTGTCACCTGACATATGCTTGCTTGCACCAGAGTCTATCAACCAGACTTTCTTCGTGGGCTGAGAAGTTTGAGAGACGAGTACAAGATTCTTACTACAATGGGCTCCTTCTGATGTCTCCTCATCAGATTCATCATCCTCTTGTTGGGCTGCAAGATGTCCTTTTTGCTTTCTCCAAATGGGACGCTGCTTAGACTTTTGAAAATCTTCGCGCCCAGATGTGCTTGTATGGCTTGAAGACCCTTGTTTCAGGCTGTTGTGCCAACAGTGATCAGTGTCGTGAGTATTGGTTCTGCAAATGTGACACCATCTCTTTGACTTTTGATCTTTCTCGTTTGATCATACCGGATTTGGCTTCTCTCGGGGACCTTTCCGATTCTTCTGGCCACGATTAGGCTTTGAGAACAAGGCTTTGTCCTGAGACTCCCCATGCGATGAAGTGATAGCTTCTTCCTGCTGCAGCAAATTCACAAGCTCTTCGAATGTCACTGTTTGTTTAGACACATTCAGTGTTGTAACAAACACTCGAAATTGAGAAGGGAGTGCTCTCAAGGTGATTGGGACGAGTAGTTTATCGTCTACCATTTCACCGAGCGCCAATAACTCCGATCTCAACTCAGCCACGCGACGCAGGAATTCCTCCACTTTCTCGTCAGACCCCATAGAGAGGGTGTGCAGCTTCGACTGAAGATGAAGAATCTTTGTCTGATTTTTGGCTTCATAAATGGTTGCCAACTTGTCCCAGGCCTCCTTGGGTTTCTCCGCATTCCGAACATGCGGTTGCACATCATCACTGATACTGAGCATTATCAGCATCAAGGCTTGAAGACTAGCCATGTCATATTTTACTAGTTCATCTGGGGTCGTGGGAGCAGGATGACCGTGATATTCCCTATAATCCTTCAAATCAAGGATTGTCTTCATTTTTGTCTTCCGTGCCGCAAAATTAGGCCCTTTGAGCAATCGAGCATCGATGTAAGTAACTTCTGAGCAGTATATGTAATAAAAAATATTTATTTATTTGAAAAAGTTATTACAATTTGGACTCACTGTCGAGAATGACTGGCTTGTAGATGCTCGCGATATTCGCGTGCTGTGAGACGGCGACGCTTTGCAGGGCGTTCTTCTTCGTCGTCACAATCTGCGTCGTATCCGGCTTCTAATTCTTCCCGTACTCGCTTTGCTTGGCAGCTGACGTCGAAAAGAAAGTACTCAAGGAGTCCTTCTCGAACAAGTTTGTCGAATGCAAGATTGCCGCAATTTTTAAGCTCGTTCAGCAAGGCAAAGTAGAACCCGGAGCTCTCAGGAGCTTCTCCACGGTGTTCTCTGGCTGGCGAGTTGATGTTGTGGCTTTCAGCTGTGGCGACCGTGTTGTTGACGCTTTCAATCGAGTTGTCTACACTCGACATTCGATGTAGTGTAGAAGAGACTGATTGTAGACTCAAAATTACCTCGAAAACGTGCACGTGCTGCCTTCCTTCAGCAGGTGACTGAGTAACTCTCCACGTCCGCAGCAAAGCAAGATTGTTTTATTCAAAGACACTCTTCCACGCAAAGAAGAATCGTCTCCACGCAAGCCAAAGCACTGCCTACGCTGTAAAGCTTCGTGCAAAGCTGCGCTCCAAGTTCTGGATTGATCTTCAGCTGGATCAATCACACCGGCCGCATCTTCTTCAGCCTCGACCTCCTTTGAACAAATCAGACACCCGTTCTCAGATCTCTGGCTCTGCTGGCTGCTTGGCGGAAATAATCCGCTGGGAATTCCAATCAACCAGACTCGAGCTTTGGCCCTCCACTGCCTCTTCTCACAACTGCAGGAAACAAACATTCACTGACATGTACGATGGATCACGCACAGCGCCTGGAAAACCCGCGTGGAGGTGAAAATGCTGGCTAATGGATCACGCGCCTCCTGCGCATCTGCAAACCGCGTGAGGAAAAACAATAGCAAAGTGCAGTCTTGTTCAACTCTGCACCTTTGCGCACCTTCTCCAGCAAACACTGACGCACTCTGAGCTCCTGGACTGCAAGATTTGCGCCGTGTCTCGACTCAAACGCAACATATAAGTAGGTGTTCCAAGGAATCCCTTGAGGAGCACTGGTCTACACTTCCACTTTCCACGTTTCACACGCGGGATGCAGTGCTGGGATTCCTCACGTCAATCTCTACAATGAAGAAGATGAGCAAGTTTCCAAACATGCCAAAATAGTCACTGGTCTGAGAATCTTCCACACAGGGCGAAGGATATTGATGCTGCTCTGATACCAAACTGAGAGCTACAGAAAGAGAAATAAGAAGAGATAGATTTATCTCATATTATTCTGAAGAGAACAATGCACACGTCCAGTTTATATAGGACAAAAACAATGAACTGACTCCCTAACTATGCTGGGAAGATCCACAAAAGTGGCAGAGAATAATGTGATAAAAGATAACAGGATAAGAATAGACAACTAAGTAAAAACCAACGTATCCTATATCTAAGAACCAACCATAAACTTGATGTTGTCATTTTTGATTGCCTTGCCAAATGGGGCATTCTATTATCAAGAAAGTGGGATGCAAGTCTTGGTGGAAGTGTTCAGATGGATATGTCTTTTACCACCATTCCAATTAATGGTAGCCTTGTAAATATATATGGAGAGAAGAAAATGTTGCACCCCATTGAAGATCCAAATAATGCTTCTTATGAAGTGTTATATGTTGATGTAGATGAAGATAACTTTGGGGAGTTTGTTGATGGTAGGGATAAGAAGATTGATAAGTGCAAATGTTTTGATCAAGTGGGTTTACCTTGGACCTTGTTATTGGATGGAACCTGTTCCAAGATTGGAAATGGTGTTGGTATTTTTCTTATATCCCAAGAGCTAAGAAGAGTTCATCTTTTCTTTCAAACTTTCTTTAAGGTTTCTAAGCGTTTACACGTACTCTCCAATAGAATTTTCTTGAAGGTTTCTAAGCCTTTTCAATAGACACCTTAAATTTCCCTCCCTATAATCTATCCAATTACTACTAAATTTATAATTTTAACTGGTTTTAGCATGGGTAAGTCCTCGGGATCTCCAACTGCACTCATTGTAATTATCCAATTCTTGATAAATTTTAGCACCAACTTGGATTTTAGTGTGATGAATGCCTCTCAATTTCAATAGAGTGCATGTCTTATTATGCAAGGAAAATGAGAGGTTTGGGTGTGGTGTGGTTTCCTATTCCTTTCCCTGACTCCCTCTGACGTCACCATGACATAGACCACCATCCTTCACCAACCCTTTTCAATTCAGCCACCTCCTTCTCCACCAACACATTCATTTCCCCGTCCTTTTTATAATTTAATTTAATTAATATATTTAACTATTCATTTATTTATACAAGTAACCACAAAGTGTGTCTACACAATTTTGATATTGATTATATAATGTTAAAATTTATATTAAAATAATTATGTGTCTTGAAGCTATAGGTCAATGTATCATGTTTTATTGATTTTAATTATAGTTTGTTCAAAAATATGTGATGTTTAAACTATTCTAAGAAATATTTATTTGTAAAATGGTATTCACAATAATATAGAAAAGATATAATAACAATTATGTACCAATAGTATAATTGGTCATTGTCATAAATGTTTTGATAAATATTTGAAAACCTTAATGGAAAGAGTATCAATTGAACTTGGATATAACATTTGTAATTGATTCTTGGATAAATGATTGTATATAGAACCACCACTACATGGTTATGTAATCTCATGTAAATAAATTGGTTTTAATAAGCTAAAAAATGCATTATTGAGTTTGTTAAAATAAACAATTTTGGATATAACTATATTAATTACAATTTTTTGAGAAATGATTTCTGATAACATAAGTTCTATGACCAGATTTATACTTTAAAATAATTAACAAGAAGACATTTCAATAGTTCGAATGTATGTATATTGTTTAATAAGATGTAATTGGAGTGAAACATGGGTAATACACCAAATTTATAAAGTAACATACTTTGTATGGAAAGTTTTGTGAAGTTAAAAGAATAGTTTTATTTGGGAGAAGAAGAGAAAAATCATTTGGGAGAATTCGCATTAGCTTAAGTCTGGACTGGTTTTGTTGAAAGAATTCCTTCATTTTCAAGTTGTTATTGTATGCATGAATGAATTTTTGTGCAGCTGTAGCTGCTATTCATTCCTCAAATATATATGTATTTGTTGAAGTAATTTGTTGCCCAAAGTGAATGTTTTTTATTTGCCCTATTCAGCCAAGTGTGTGTGTGTGTGTGTGTGTGTGAAGTAAGTGTTATTGTTATTTTGTTGTTATAAATTTTTGTAGCTTCTCCTTTTTCCCCTATTTTTGCATCATTTAAATCTACTGCATTTTATTTTCTATTTATGTAAAAATTCTATAGATTCCATAGATTCTAGTAGATCCTCATATTCCCTTCATCTATTATCAGATCCAGGCTAAACCCTATTTTTATTTCTTTTCTAGGTTTTTTTTTTCATTTGGCAGCCATTAATGGCTTCTACATCTAGCGCATTGTTGGTTAGTGTGCAAACTCTGATTTTCACATAGGAAAGAACTATGAGTATTGGTCTTTGACCATGAAAGCTTTGTTTTGGTCTCAAGACATTTGGGAAATGGTTGAAAATGGTTACCAGGAACCAGCAGACTAGGCAACATACAATGCTCTTACACAAGCTCAAAAGGACATCTTAAAGGAACAGAGGAAGAAGGATGGGAAAGCACTATTTTATATCCATCAAGAAATGCATGAGAGCATACTCCCAAGAGTTGCAGCAGCAAAGCAAGCCAAGGAAGCATGGGACACACTCCAGATTGCATATCAAGGTATGGACAAGGTTAAAACTACTAAATTACAACTCCTTAGAAGAGAATTTGAAAATTTATCAATGAGAAACTCAAATTCAATAGAGTCTTTCTTTACTCATGTTGTTGGTCTGATAAATCAAATCAAGTCCCATGGAGAGGTCATAGAGGATAGGAAGGTTGTTGAGAAGGTACTTAGAAGTCTCCCTACTAAATTTGATCCCGTAGTTGTGGCTCTAGAGGAAACCAAAGATTTGAGCCAGTTTAGTGTTGATGAACTACATGCCTCTCTTATCAATCATGAATATAGATTGAATAGATCAAATAGTTTAGTTGAAAATGCATTTTCATCTCAGATTTCTATAAATCATGGAAGAGGAAGGAGGAGTTTCAGTCCTAGAGGTAGAGGGAGAAGTTCTCCTAGAAGTGGACGTAGTAGCAGTTATGCAAATGCTAGTGGTAGAGGTCAAAATCAGAATTTCAATCACCCAAGTGGCCAAAGATTTGACAAATCACACATTCAATGTCACTATTGTAAGAAGTTTGGGCATTATGCTCATGAATGCAAGAAAAAACAATATGATCAAGTAGAAGCAAGGTCAAAATCAGTCAAGTAGCACTCCCTCAGGTAGCATGTTCATTACATGCATGAAGATTGTTGAAGCAATCCCTACAAACTCTCCAGTTGAGTGCAATGTTGTTCAAGAAAGCCCATGTGACATATGGTATTTAGATTCGGGCTGTAGTAATCACATGACAGGTAATAAAGATTTGTTTTCTAGCTTGGAAGAATCAGTTCAAACTGATGTTACACTTGGTAACAACAACAAAGTCATTGTTTTGGGTAAAGGTACGGTTAATATTCTAACCAAAAAGGGGAGCCAAAATTTATGCCTGATGTATATTATGTTGCTGGTCTAAAACACAACTTGATGAGCATTGGACAAGTTGATACAAAAGGGCTATAGAGTGTACATGGAAAACAATGAGTGTGTTATTTTGGACAAGCTTCCAAGCAATATGCTTATTTCCAAGGTACAAATGACTATAAACCACATGTTTCCATTAAAAATAAGGCCGGCTATGAAAGGAAAAACAGCTCAAGTTGTTCATGAGACACATACTGTAAATTTTGGAGCAGCTTTTAAGGTAGAAGATACAAAATCAGCAGTAGCCAAAGACAACTATGGAAATGTTCAAAACAAAAGTTCAAGACAGCTACGAAAATTTTCAAGACACTACGGAAATGTTCAAAAACTACGAAATGTTCAAAACAGCTACACAAAATGGAAGGTTCAAGACGAGCATTTCAATCGGTGGTAAAAATTTTCAAGATAGACATTACTACATATGAAGAATATGGAAATGTCCAAGATAGAAACGGAAAATGTGAAATGGTATTATGAAAACAGCTTATTTAATATAATTCTCACGTATCACAAATGGTTTCTCCATAAAAAATGCCTACACCTACCGTGTTTATATTAGAGAAACTACAAAAATGGCCAAAACAACTACAAAAATGGAAACTGTTTCAATCAGTGGTAAAGGATGATTCTTGGCTATGGCATTTTAGATTTGGGAATTTATATTTTGGAGCACTAAAATTACTACATATGAAGAATATGGTAAAAGGTTTGCCATTAATTGAGAAACCGGAAAGAGTTTGTGAAGGATGTATTATGGGCAAACAACATAGAGAGTCATTTCCGGTTGGCAAGGCAAATAGAGCTACTGACTCCACTTGAGATTGTGCATTCAGATATTTGTGGGCAAATGCAAACACCATCTATAGGAGGCTGCACTTATTTTCTTACTTTTATTGATGATTTCACAAGAAAAACTTGGGTTTATTTCTTGAAACACAAATATGATGCATTTCTTATTTCCAGCAGTTCAAGGCACTTGTGGAGAAGCAAAGTGGCCACTACATCAAGGTTCTAAGGATGGATAGAGGTGGTGAATTTATATCTAATGAATTTATAAATTTTTGCAGATCTCATGGCATACACAAGCAATTTACAGCCCGCTATACACCTCAGCAAAATGGTGTGGTGGAGAGGAAGAACCGAACAATTATGGAGATGGCTCGTAGCATGATGGCAGCCAAACATCTACCAAATGAATATTGGGTTGAGGCAGTGGCAACTATTGTTTACATCATGAATAGGTGCCCAACAAAGAGCGTAAGAAACAAAGTCCCTCAAGAGGCTTGGACAAGAAGGAAACATAGTGTTTCTCATATGAAGGTATTTGGATGCATAGCATATGCACATGTTCCAGATGAGTTGAGAAAGGAAGTTAGATAATAAAGGACAAAAATGTATATTTGTTGGTTACTCAGAGGAAACAAAAGCATATAAGTTGTTTGATCCTATCAATAGGAAAGTTATAATCAGCCGTGATGTTCAGTTTGTGGAGGATGAAGCATGGGATGGAAGCATAGAGAGGACTGTCAGAATTGCAGCTGCTGTCCCAAATGATAATATGGTGGATGAAGTGTTTCCAACACCAAATATAACTCAAACAATAGCTCCTTCCAATCCCAGGATGGTACCACAAGTTGCAGCTCAAGCTACACCTTCATTCACACCAAGGAGATCTTCAAGGTTGCTGTCCACACCAACAGGACAACAAACTTCACAAGCATCTACACCGGCATCTACATCAATCAGTATCCTTGGAGCAACACCATCTAGCACTCCAAGTAGTTCTTCATCTCCGGATCCAACTCTAGCAAGCATGATGCCATGAAAAACAAGGAGTTTGAGTGAGTTGTATAATGTTGACACAACTAATTCATTTTCAGCTTTTGCTTTATTTTCTCATATTGATGATCCATTAACATTTTAAGAGGCACGTGAGTAGTGATGATATGGTCAAAATCCATGGATGAGGAGATTGAATCCATTGAAAAGAACCAAACATGGGAGTTGTTGATTTTCTAGAAGGAAAAGAATAATTAGTGTCAAATGGATTTATAAGACTAAACAAGATGCTGATGGGAAAGTGAAAAGCATAAAGCAAGGATAGTTGAAGGGGAGTTTTACACAATAGCCCGGTATAAAACTTCAATGAGACATTTGCTCCGGTTGCTTGGTTGGATACAAGATTAGGAATGTTTTAGCTATTCTACCCACAACAAGTGGCTCGTATATCAAATGGATGTAAAGTCTACATTTTTAAATGGCTATTTAGAGGAGGAAGTGTATGTGGAACCCACAAGGCTATGAGCTACCGGGTCATGAAGACAAGGTGTATAGGGAAAAGAAGGCACTCTATGGATTGAAGCAAGCTCCAAGATCTTGACCAGAATTTGCATTCACTCCTATCTCATTCAAAATGGTTTCCAAATAAGTGGTTGTGAACCAACATTGTACATCAAGGTCAACAAGCAAGGTAACATTTTGATTGTTTGCTTGTATGTGGATGATCTAATCTTTACCGGTGATCTAAACATAAATTCTTTCAAATCAGTAATGAAGAATGAATTTGAAATGACTGATTTGGGTCTTATGAGGTATTTCTTGGGGATTGAAGTCCATCAATCCAATGATGGTATATTTATTTCTCAATCTAAATATGCAAATGAAGTTTTGAAGAGATTTAATATGGAAAAGTGCAAGGTATCCCCAACACCGGTTATGACAGGGATGAAGTTAAGCAAGGAAGATGATGGAGCATGTGTGGATTCTACATTGTTCAAGAGGCTGGTTGGAAGCCTTATGTACTTAACAACCACAAGGCCGGATATTATGTATGGTGTAAGTCTGATTTCAAGGTTTATGGAGTCTCCAAAAGACTCACATTGGCAGGCCGGTAAGAGAATATTGAGGTATGTAAGTGGTACGGGTCAAAAGGATTTTGGTATTTTTATTCCACTTCAAATGATTAACTAAGTCTTGTTGGGTACTTTGATAGTGATTGGAGGTAGCATAGATGATAGGAAAAGTACTTTGGGTATACTTTTCACTTTGTACAGTGTTATGTCATGGGCATCAAAGAAACAACCCATTGTGATTCTTTCTTCAGAGAAGTTGAGTATGTGGCAGCCACTAGTGTTGCGTGTCAAGCTATTTGGATGCAAAGGATGTTGAAAGATTTGATGCATGATCAAAAGGAAGCCACTACAAAGATTTCGTGATAATAGTTCAGCCATAGCATTATCTAAAAATCATGTGTTTCACAAGAGAACTAAGCATATTGATACGAGGTATCATTTTATCGAGAGAGCTTGTAATTAACAAAGAAAATTGTCTTGATTTTTGCAGTCCGAAAGATCAATTTGGTTGACATATTTAAAAAGCATTGGAAAAAGAGACATTTGAGTACTTATGAAGTGGCTTAGAAGTATGTGACTTTGCACAAGTTAGCAGCTCAAAAGCTGTTAGTTAGCTACGGAAATTTTACAATAGTTTCGAGAACAAATGTGATTCATATTTCTAATGATCTAGAAGTAGTTCATAATTAAGGGGGAGTGTTGGAAATTCAAATCAGAATTTATTGAGCATCTAATATTTGTCATTTCCCTAGATTTAGAATTTGATGACATATCAGATTTTCATTTAATTATGATAACAATTGCAACATTTCCTTTTTGGTTGATTATTCTCCCTAATTACCTCTCATTGTCGAGGAGATTTTGTGTTGACTTTAAGACAAATATTTTGTGTATGTATTTATTATTAATGCATTTTGACATTGTAATTAGTCGTTAAGAAGAAAAAGAGCAGAAAAGAACCAGGAAGAAGAAACAAAAGATGAGGAGAAAAAGTAGATTTGGGAGAAGGAGAAAAGTGCGTAGTTCCAGCTCAAGTCTGGATTGTTTTTGTTTAAAGAATTCCTTCATTTTCAATGTTGTTATTTATGAATGAATGTTTTGTGTGAATAGTTTGTAGCTTATTCATTTTGAAAAATATATATGTATTAGTGAAGCAATGAATCCCAATCTGTGTTATTTGCAGAGAGTTGAATCTTATTGAAAAAGTTATAAACATAGCTTCTCCTGATTTGTCCCTAAGGCAAGATTTAAATTAGTGTGCATTTCATTTATCTAAACCAAGATGCTGATTGAAAGTGCTGTAGATGTAAAGCAAGGCTAGTTCCAAGGAGATTTACATTCCCTTGATTTAGCCCAACATTCAATGAAAAGGCACAAAAGCGTATTCGGTTGTAAGCTTTTGAATTTCACTAGCGTATTGATACCCACAATCTCTCTGTATATCAAATGGGTAATGTAAATCAGTTGCATTCTTAAAAGGATATTTAGAGGAGGAAGTGTATGTGGAACGGAAGTGGATCTGCAACAAACAATTATTTTAAGCTAAAACACTACCATCATATACAATTTAGGTACCTAAAGTCCAAAGGCCTTTTGGCCACAAATTTAGTGCCGCATTTCTATCTCATCTAGAAATGGTTTAAGTACATGGTGGTTTCATGAACCGACAGTTTTTGTACATTTGAGACCAACAAGCAAGCCTTAACATTTTACACTTGTTTGATCTTTTGGATGATCTAATATTGAATGAATTAAACATAATTCCCTTCATTTCAAATCAGTAATGAAGAATTCCATTTGAAATGACCTTTAGGTCAAAGACATGAGACCATCTTAATTGGAGTCCATGATCAAGGAGAGTATATTTAATTTCTCAATCTAAATATACCAATGAAGCATTTGAATGAGATTTAATATTAAAGACATGCAAGGTATCAACATAGATAAATCCTATGGACTAAAGGGAGGTATGCTTGAAAATGATCCACATACCCCACATTTTAAGATTTATCTAACTCTTATGTTTCTTTAAATAATATAAGATGCCTTATTAAGAAGTAATAAATAGTGGGAGGAATGTAACATACCAAGGTCGGATATTATGTATGGTGTAACCTGAAAGGTTTATGGAAGAGTCTCCAAATGACTCACATTTGGCGAGACGGTAAGGATGATATTGAGGTATGTAAGTACAAAGGATTTTGGTATTTTGTATTCCACTTGATGATTTCAAAGCTTGTTTTACACCGATAGTGGATTGTTTATTAGCAATCTAGATGATAGGAAAATTACTATTGGTATACTTTTCACTTTGGTACAGTGTTGTGTCATGGGCATCAAAGAAACAACCCATTGTGACCCTTTCTTCAGCTGAAGCTAAGTATGTGGCAGCCACTAGTGCTACGTGTCAAGCTGTTTAGATGTGAAGGATGTTGAAATATTTGATGCATGATCAAAAGGAAGCCACTACAGTATTCTGTGATAACAATTCAGCCATAGCATTATCTAAAAATCATGTGTTTCACAAGAGAACTAAGCATATTGATACGAGGTATCATTTTATCAAAGAGCTTGTAAGCAACAAAGAAATTTGTCTTGATTTTTGTAGGTCTAAAGATCAATTGGCTGACATATTTACAAAAGCATTGGCAAAAGAGACATTTGAGTATTTATGAAGTGGCTTAGGAGTTTGTGACTTTGCACAAGTTAGCAGCTCGGAAAAGCGTCGATTAGCTCTTGAAATGCTACTTGAGTTTATGAAAAAACTGATTCATATTTCTAATGATCTGCATGTTGTTCATAATTAAGGGGGAGTGTTGGAAAATCAAGTTAGAATTTATTGTGCAGCTAATATCTGTCTTTCCCAGATTTAGCTCTCTGACATATCATATTTGCATTTAATTATGACTGCTGCACATTTACTTTTTGGTTGATTATTCTCCCTAATTATCTCTTGTCAGAGATTTTGTGTTGACTTGTAAGGAAAGTTTTTGTGTAGGTGTTTATTATTAAAAGCATCATGTTTTATTGTAAGAAGAAGAAGAAAGAAGAGAGGAGGAAAATCAGATTTGGGAGAAGAAGAAAAATGCGTGAGTCCCAGCTCAAGTCTAGACTGGTTTTGTTGAAAGAATTCCTTCATTATCAAGTTGTTATTGTATGCATGAAAGTTTGTGTGTGTAGCTGTTGTTCATTCCTCGAATATATATATGTATTGCTGAAGCAATTTGATGCCCAGATCTGTGTTATTTGCAGCCAAGTGTGTTATTTTATTTTGCTGTTATAAATTTCTGTAGCTTCTCCTTTTTCCCCTATTTTGCATCATTTAAATCCACTGCATTTTATTTTCTATTGCTATCTCGTAGTTTCTGTAGATTCTACAGTTTCCGTAGATCCTCGCATTCCCTTAACGAGTGAAGTCGTATCTTCATTTCATTATTTTTGGAGCATATTCCCTTAACATTAAGATTTTTTTTCCACAATGACAACATCGTGATTATTATGTCTTAACCTCCAACCAACAATTAAACCTTGAGATGATGATATTTTCCTTTTGAACACAAATATATTTATAGATCAAAAAGTAGTGTATGATCAATAGCAAAAATGTAGAGGATGTGCAAGAAACCCCTGGCTTGCGGTAATTGAATGAAAGTGTGCTTCTTCTCACATGCTTCGATTTTAATTATCTATTCTACTCGGAAAGTGGAAGAAACCAACCTTTCAAAGGTGACGACTTTTTTTTATCATGCAAAGAGCGAGAAATTTTGTAGACCATTTTTGCCTTTGCAAACCAATATTTATAAGGAAAACAAAAGTGTATTATGATAAAAATGAAAGAATAGTGAAGTTGTGTGTTGCTCTTACTCATCAAACATGTTTGGTGATTTTGAATTTCAATGCATTAAATGACAATGTGCCCTTATTCAACATTAATCATTTGTAATACGTTGACATTATAATCAAACAATTTGAGGCACCTTCAGTTTGCATGAATTTGTTCATTATATGGGTTTTCTTAAGAAATAACACAATGAAAATTACTTATAGAACATGAATTTCCATGGGTTTCCTCTATCGTGTTATTATCGTTGATCTGATGAGATACTTTTTACCATTTTTACGCTTAAAAATTCTTTCCCTCAATTTATAATGATGAAAGTTCCATGCGAGTTTAGGGTGTGCAAAGACATCATGTTTATATTTTTGTGAAAACATTCGAAATCACATTTGAAGTTGTATTCATATCTCACATAATCTATAGGTCATATCTCATGAACATGGTCATCGATATATCTTGATCGGAATGGGATGTACATCTTACGGTTGTGTAACACACACATTTTACACAAAAAATACAATAGTAAAAACATCATGATGATTTTTTTACGTACATTGTTCACTACACAACACCACAAGGGCTCCAGTAGAAAAACTCAACAACGCATAAGACACTTACATAAGTCATCAACTCACATAGACACATGACAACACCACATACAATTTGATGTCCCGATTTCCCCAAAGAACAAATGATAGCCATAACCCAACCACAATATAGGGACTCAAGAATTGGCAAACCCACGACACATTATTACCATGATTACATCTTCGTTACAATTAACATTGCAAGAACATTATTATGTAAGCATAATGTTTTCCTTTTTCCACCTACAAATTCTTAAATTCATTTCACATTCAACTTACTTTGTTCAACCATTTAAGTTTTCTCATTATCCCTTACGACAATCTCCATAACCTACATAATTATTTTTCATATTTAATTTTTCATACAAAGTTCCTAATTCTCTCATTCTTATGTTAAAGGTTTGTTTCTTAAAATATGTTTAGTTGACATTTAATTTTACCCTCATTAAGCAAGGGGACCAACAAGAAGTTGTCGAGGGAAAATAATACGATTCAAAGGAGGTGAAGGTTCAAGTTTCCCTTTCCTATAAACTTCCTTCCATTAGAAGCACATTTGTGCTCGTACTATGGTTAGTTTAGTTCCAAATTTCGTTTGAGTCAATTAAGTATTTACACGTCATAATTTTATTTTATTTTATTTTTAGTGGACTCAATATTGGCCCAAATTCCTAGTCCCACCAAGAACAATTTTTATCCATTCTTAAAAAATGTCAATGCTTAAATCAACCATAAAGACTTCAAGTGAAAATTTGTTCCTAAACCATTATCACATATAATCTTGTTTCTCATCTCGTTTACATTGTTTCGGAGGTATCTTATTAGCGTCACTTTATAACAAAAAGAGTTACAAAAGTACTTTTCTAACATCTTTAAGATGTATATGATTAGAACATTATAACTACACACAAACCACAAGTTAACCTCCTAATCAAGTTCATGAGGTTTGGTTTAATTCCAATTTACACTCAGGGCTCTACACCCCATTATAGATCAGATTAAGGTGTAAAAACATATTTACCCTATAAAGCCTCTAAAAATACCAAGGAACTATATTTTCACTCGCCAAGGTAACATATTTAGTTGAGAGGATCTAAAGAGATCATTAACAAGAGTTTAAGTCATAGTATAACTATTTCACTAGCTCCATTGTGTCATCTGGATCCCATAAGGAATTCCTTTCAATCTTCGTAAGACTATGTAGTCCACTAGGATTCTAAGGAAGTGTTAGTTTTGCTTACACCAAAATTAGTTGGACCATGTCATTATTAACCATCAGGTTTATGAAAATTTTATTAAACATATCATCAATGACGATAACTCAAAATCAACTCTTATTTACTTAAACGAGAAGGTTTCATCGAGTGCAAAGTTTAAGTTCATTATACAGTTTCAATTTCTTCTATGGTAAGAAGCATCAACCATGAAGCAAATTTATGCACAAATCTTATACTAGGGTTGAGTGTTTTTCTTAAATATTTTTATTACATTTACAAGGTAAGAATACAACATACTAATTAATTAATCGTATATTCAAAAGCTGAAATGCACAATAAGATTTTAAAGTCAAATCCATTTAGCATACATATATAACTTTTACAATAGAAAATTTGAGGATCAAGATAACACCCATGTGTAGAGGAACATTTCCCTTAAACCCTAGCATCTAACATTTTACAGAACTTCAATTATAAACCTTTTCATACTTCACAAATGTTGAAATATACTCTACAATTTCATTTAACATATATATATATATATATATATCCAACCTTTACCATACATAAATATGAATTAAAATTGCACCTATGATTAAATGCTCATTTCCCAAGGTATCCCTAAAACTAACATCTCATACATATTACCAAATTTCAGATATAAACATTTTTGTGACATGGCAATACATTATACATATATACATTCTACAATGACCTATATAAATTGCAATAATAAACAAAGAATTACAACTTTGTACCATTTCGTCATCTTTCTTGCATCCTACAAAAACATGTGAGCATGAAATAGATGATAAATCGTTGACATGGCATCTACCTAGATCTAGCATAGTTAAGGTTTTGGTTTCCATTTACATACTAATAACACTTTGTATTCAAAAGGAGAGGGTTAGAGACACATCTTTATTTCATTTCACTTTACTTCATTTTTTTAAAACCAAGGATAGAAAAAGAAATAGGGAAGAGAGAGAAACACTATTTTTCTAAAAGTTCATTTTCACACAAGTCACATGATAGAGTTTCAAATAGTTATTTACAAGTGAAAACAAGTTTCCATGGTTGTTTGGTAAACCAACATCGGTCCTACAAATTTTTGTTTTACGTTTTCCTGCTAGTTGTAAAAACATTCAATTTAGGATTGAAGGATAAGAAACCACTTTCAAACGTTATCTTCTGGTGAGAAAACATACCAAGGGTAAGTTTCTATGTGAGAAAACAGCAACTAAAGAAATTTAATCTTTTGGCGAATGGTGTATGATTAGAGCAAGGTTTATGAGGCCATCGGTCATGAGTGGCCTAGTTGTAAATGATCAAAAGTTGGCTCAAGGGCTTAGAAAACCACGTCCAAAACTAACACTTGAAGGATGAACATACAACAATAAAATTCCTACATGTTCCCTCATATATGGATAATTCACGGTTGAAGGAACTGAAAACTACTAAATGGTTTTCAAATGGCGACATGTTTTCTGGAGCCACCGGTCATAATTGGTCTAGTTTTGACCTAGTCAAACTACGACTGGAGGCCTACAAAATTCCTTTTCCAAACTATCAAGAAGAATTTTTTTCCCAAACTGAAGGTCCCGGGTAGTTGTCTAGTAAATTTATTAGTGGTTTGCGAAGTCGGGAAAGTATTTCTTTTCTCGGGGTCCAAACAGGTGTGATACTGAAACCAAAGATTTAAGTTTTAGTAGCTTGAGAGTGAAAAAATGGGTGACGGGACTCCTAGAGTAGTGGAGAAGAGAGTACAAATAGTCAAATTAGGTCAATCTAAAGGTTTATGTGACTCTCCTCATATCAAGGACCACATATTGCACTTGATCTCTCTTTTATGGGGTTCAAAAGGTTCTTTAACAAGTCTCTAAATGTGTTGTTTTTCCAAATTTACAAGTAAATAAAAAGGTTGTGTTTAGTGACGATACATATAACTCTCGATAATCTTAGTAGACATGATCACCTGATTTGAATGCCTAAGTTGCATTGAATGAGGTTATGGTGGCAACCACAGTTGATGTTCAAATGGTAAAAGCAGGTTTTGAAAATCAAAAGGTGGGGTTTTTTTCTTTACACTATTTAAGTTTGGTTACATATCCAATTGTAAAATTATTGAGTGGTTTAATGTTTCTAATATAATGTAAATGAAGAACCAAATTATGAAAACAAAATAGCATGAAGGTAAGGATACCATGCATGTCCATGAATGACATGGTGAAAGGTGGGTTCTGTCGAGGTCTACCATTCCATGAGACTCAAATTTCCTTTAGGCATTCCGACAGTGGCTTCCTACTTCTTATATGCTCTCATGCTTGAATATATGACTACCGGGAAAGTCACCTCTCCATCTACAAATTTTCATCTTTCTTGTTGCTTTATGGGAGCCCATACCTTATTCTGAAGCTCTGAATTGGCACAAATAGAAATGAGGCTCACAAAGGTCTGAAATTTCATCTATAAATATTCCAACAGTATTGAATTCAATCCCTATGTGTTCTTTTGGACAAACATGCAACTGTGACTTTTTAGCAAATGAAATCTGGAGATTGATATGCTTTGAATGGTGTCCATGATGGGACTTAAAGGATTTTCTAGAAACGTATCACACATATATAATCTGCTGAAAATTCATAGTTGCATGTTTGTCCAAAAGAACACGTAAGGATTGGATTCAATACCGTTGGAATATTTGTAGATGAAATTTTAGAGATTTGTGAGCCTCATTCTATTTAGAGCTTCATAATAAGGTATGGGCTCCCATCAAGCAACAAGAACGATGCAACTTTGTAGATGGAGAGGTTAATGTGTCTGGTAGTCATTTATTTAAGAATGAGCGCATAGAAGAAGTAGGCACCCATTTTTCGTAGAATGCCTAAAGGAAATTACATATTATGATTATTTTCATGTAGTTTCTCACATAGTTTAGTGGCCTACCTATTTTTTCCCACAATCTGCATCCATGGTAACATCTAACAAAAGCCTCCATCTCATTTTACGAAATGGATGTCTACACCTTATTCGAGGCCTCTTATTTTGACACAAGCGGGGAGGGTCTTGGAAAGGTTTGCGAAGTGATGCTTTACAACTGCCCGATGCATTTTATTAAAAGTTTCAAAGGCCTTTACAACAATCGCATTTCATACAGATCCTATAGTTAGAGTTATCCACAAGGCCATTGTAAACCATTTCATTTATGTGGATGGCGAGATATAGACGCCCCCTTTTCGTTGAGATGTTTTACCGAATAGAGGACATGCCTTGTGGGTGTATCCACATTTTGAAACATATCTACTAATAATTTGTAACTACAACATGTTGGTGTTTAGAATGGTCTCACCCCATCTATGCCTTTGAAAAATTATTCATTCACGGCCTCTGTCATTTTCTCCTTCCATGTATAGCGCTTGGTCGAGTCTTATTGCCATTTTTAGACTACTCCTGGGTCGAGGATCATGTGTGGGTCTGTATTTGTCTCATGGTTCCTTTGTTCCTCTGAAAAATCTTTGTATTTTGGGTCTCCCATGCTCTGTTCCTTCAAAACTCATGTTTTCCCATTTCCCCCATTTTCCACAGTCAAGATCTGTTGTCCTTGTCATTTTTGACCTAAATACTTGAGGAGAAACAAGTTAATGTGTCCCTAAGGATCGTGTTTGAGACTTGCAATAGTTTAAATTCTCTATCCTTAAAGAAAACCTCATTTTCTAGCTCGAATGGATGTTTCTCTATGTTTTATGGTTTGACAGGTGTTTCTACCGGTCAAATTTGCATCATTCATTCGACAAGGAAATGTGGCACCTCTTGGTTGGATGTGGGTCAACTTAATACTTCAGAAATTCTATAAAAATCCTCAACTTTAAAATGTGTCCATGTGGAGGAACGATGCTCATTTGAGAATCAACATTTTAGTTTGTCTTTGAAGTAGCACCAGGAGGACACGTGGAAGGATTGTAGGAAAGAGACACATGGGGACTTCCACTAGGTTTCCAATACACAAATTTTGAAAGGTTTTCAGGAATTCCAAGACACTGGAGGAACAATGTTCATTTGAAGATCTACTTTTGGGATTTGCATTCGAATAGCGTTGGGAGGACACGTGGAGGCTTCATTGCTAATCCCATACTTAGACAATTTTTATGCGGTTTGAGCGGTTTGGCGGAATGGGACACGTGGCGAGATTGCGCTCATTTAAGGTCTCTGCTTTGGACACCATTTTGAATTTGTGCCATGGGGACACATGGAGGAACTGCACATGTTTGAGGACCAGCCCTTGAGTTTCATTCTAAAGAAGTGCCAGGCTGACACGTGGAGGCATCCACTCACTTTGCATTTTACTTAGAATTTTCAATGGCAAAAGGAGACTACCTCGAAGCATGACACGTGGCACCTTCCACTGATCTTCAAACATTCAAATGGACCTCACCGGAGAGCGGAGGACACGTGGTGAGCTTACACTCGTTTAAAGTATCAAAATTTTGGGACCATCTCAAGGAGCGTCATGGTGACACGTGGCAATTTGAAAAGTCATAAGGGCGGGGAAGCGGACCATCAGAGGTAATTCAAAATTTTCACCTCTTTTCTTCATAAAGGTTAAAATAGTGAAAATGGCCCATGAGCCCGATGGGAAATAGTCAATGTTTTGCCCCGGTCAATGGTGGAGGTGTAGACCCATGGAGGAAAATTTGAAAATTTTCCTTTTGACAAAAAATAGTTAAAAGTAAAAAGGAAGCATAGTTCTACTGGGACCCACATTGGTACACATTTCAAAAGTATTTCTTAAGGGAGGAGATGTGGGGAAAACTTGGAAAGTTTTCCTTTTTCCAAAAGAGAGTCAAATGGCAGAATTTCTCCACGTTTCCTTTAGGACCCACCTCAAGACACGTGGCGGGTCCATTTTCAGAAGTGGAGGTGTGGTGCATAATGGGAAATTTTTTCCATTTTTTCAAATGGGTTAGAAAAGGTCGAAGGAAGCCCTTGAGCTGTTTTTGCATCTTCCACGTGGACGAACCATGTTCAAAATCAAAGATCAACGGCTATTGAGCATCTAAATATGATTTTCCACACATGTTTTCTGTAAAACTCTTGGGAGTGTGAGTCTTCATGATTTCTTGCTATTTTCTACACGTCAAACAAAGGAGTGAGTTAATTTTGATATCTAGAGTTTGGTTTGAGAGATCGAAGACTTCTTTCACCATTAAAATGATCTGACTCTCAAGCCCGATTTGGTTTTCTATTTTTCTTCTCCTTAGCACGCAAGGGGTCAGATTTGATTGATATGAGGCGGAAGTGGTTGGCGAATGGGTGGAGGAGCATTTTTCCGAGAAAGGAGTTGAATGCGAGAAGAAATTTTCCCTCGAGCACTGAAGATTTTTGCAGATCGATTACGTGAATCACGAAAGAATCATGGCAAAGCACTTTTGCATTTAAAGTTTTTGTCTTTTCAGAGGAAGGGGATCTGTTGGAGATTCTATAAAGGGCATGAATTCATCATGCAAATGGTTGGGATTTTTTCGAAAGATCAAGCAGATTTTCTCGGAGAGCGAGAAAAAGCTTGATAGAGCCCATTCATTTTGAGAAGTCATCTAGAGAAGCATGTATGTCTCTCTTTGTGTGAAATTTTATCATGTCAAGGTGGTTGCAAGTGTACAACCATTGACAAGCTTTGAGATTGTTCTCAGGAAACTTTAAACTTGGCTGATAAATTTGATCAAACATTGAGTTTTTCTATGTTAATCTTGAGTAAAGTGTATTTATTTCATCTCTAAATGCATACGAGTAGGTTTTCTTGTTTCTATTGTAATCTTGTACCAAAATAGGGTTCAATCACATAGGTCTCAGTCCTTGTGATAGGTTAGTGGCATCTACAATTTCATTTCTCAGAAGAGCCTTCCTCTAGGAGTGGGATAAATGGTTTAAAATCACTTTTCTTTCATTTCGTTGATCTGATTCTTTGTAAGCCTCACGGGTGTACCTCGGGTGTGACTTGGTTTAAATCTTGGTGCTTTATTGGGTCCTCTAACTCAATCCTTCATGACAGAATCCCATAGGTTGTGTGAAAGAGTGTTGATATGGGCCTCCATTAAAGAACATATTCTAGTTGAGGAAAAAAATTTACTTTTTGTGGTACTTTGTTGATTGAATCTTTCCATTTTTTATAATCTCTCAAGGATTTGGTGAGTCAAGTCCATCCTGTCTCCCCTCCCACAAAAATTTATTTAACAACAACCAATCCTACCCATACTACCCCTGTTTTTACTCTGTATACCCACACTAGACCAAAATCCTTTTACTAAAGTATGAAAACAGATCAGCTTTCCAAATGTCTTTAGTAACCTTTTCCTTGTGAGAATATCTCCATAATCTGGAAGTGGCAACTCATGAGAGTGAGATTTGGTGTGTTGATCATATTTTCCCAAGGCCTTCTCTATAAAATTTATGAAAAAGAAAGGTACTGTATCTCCTTTCAAATAACATAGGTTACACAATAGGTTCTTTTACCTTGGTTGAAAGGAACAACCTAAAATTATCAGGATAAGATCACATCCTTTTGAGGTGTTATCCATCTCTCCACAAATCCAAGTAACAAAGGACATATATATTTCTCCCGGCTACAAAATGACATACACTTATGATTTATTTTCCTCTAAACTCCTGTTGAATCGTATTGCTTTGCTTGGTTTAAAAGGAGAACAAATTTGGGTACCAACACTTGTGGCACCATTTAGGGGACATTCTCATTCCATTCCATACTCGGACCTGTTTCAAAGTCACAAGTGTTGTATGCAACTTCTCTAGTTTACACAAGTTTAGCAATGGTATTTATTGATAAATTTTTTTAAAGAAAGGTCAGATATTTTCATTTCTAGATTCTAGTGCTGACAGACACTTGATAGAAATTTTTTAGTGCATTTGCACAACTAAGGTGAAAATCCTTAGTGGTAACTCCTTGTTGATTTGATTCCGATAAGGATCAGTGTCTTAAACCTCTTTCAAGTAAGATTTGTTACTAATATTTGCAAAGTTGGAAGGAGGAAGATATTTCTTTGCTATGGATCCTACTAGGAATTGTTTCCTGAGTTAAGAAAAGAAAAGTCGGAGAAGGAAAAAAATCCTAGAGAGTTGTGGGAGATCAGCAAACAAGAAGAGGGATCTCCATTGATGAAAGTGAATGGCCTATCATTGAAGACTACCATTCAAGTGACTCTGAATTAGGTAGCCTCTTTGTGGAACTGAATTCTCTAGTTGGAGAAGGCTAATTTGATTTTGAAATATTTTCTTCACATTTTGCACCTATCTTTTCTGAAGTAGATAGGGATTTCCAAGAACCAAGGCCTTTGGGGGATCTCCATTTTGAAAACTACACTCTTGTGTTCCAAGGACCCTCTGCCCCTCATCAATTTGTCACCCCTCTAAGATCACCTACTCAAATCAATATGGCTCAACCCAGACCTCCATTTGTTGTAAACACCTTTGGACCTATAAATTTTGTGGGAATGGTTGGTTACCCAAATGTAGTGCCTCAAGATGTGAGGAATAGACTTCCAAAGTTCTAGGGAAACAATGCTATTACTGGTGACCAGCATCTAAAGCTCTTCCTCAATATAATGGAAGATAAATTGAGATTGAGCATGAAGATGTATACATCAAGTTGTTTGTTCACACTCTAGAGGAGGATGCTAGGGACTAATATAAAGCATTTCAAGATAACTCTATTTACTCTTGGAATGAGATGAACAATGCATTTAGATTATAATATGGTGATAGGACTGACCCTAGGTTTCTTCTATCAGAGTTTGAAAACATCAAGAAGAATCCCAATGAGTCAGTACATGATTTCAACACAAGGTTCAATAAGACCTTGAGGAAATTGTCTATTAGGATAAGGCCATGTGATGAGTCATGCTTAATCAAATATACTGATGCATTTGATAAAAAGGTTTCTTACTACTTGAGGGACAAGAACCCTACCAACTTGAGGAAAGCATTCACCATGGCCCTATAAATAGAGAATAATATCAAGGAAATTGGGAAACCTCCAAAGAGGGATGGTGTGAAGCTGATTAACCCAGAAAAACTCCAGACAAGCAAGGCTACTAATTTGGAAGAAGTGGTGAAAAAATTGGTACGGGATGTCAAGGAGATCTCCTATAAGCTAGCCCAAGTGAGAAAGGAGCTAGGAAAACTTCACAAGGACAACACAAGAAACATGGCCAAGACAGGTTTACAAATCATCAAAGAATTGATGACGAGAGGAAAAGGAGATTTTGATTTGGGAATAGGCAGCCTCAAAGTAGAGAAAGTAGAATGATACCGATCCTTTGGTTGTCGGAGTTTACGTGGTGGAAGAGAAAGAAGTTGTTGATTGGTGTGACAGATGTTTCATGCCCCATGCTCCTAGTGAAGAAGATCAACAAGAAGAAGTAACTGATGATGATAAGAGTGATGATGATGTTTGCATGATGGGATGCTCCACTATCTCACAAAAAGGCCAACCTCAACTATGGTGATAAGTTCCGAACTACTACCACTTTTTGGGACTGCATTCATAGATTACATATTCTCCTACCTCTCATACTTTAGAAGTATGTAATGTACAATCATTTGAATTGCCCAATAATGACTTGAATATTTAAGGGATTTAATGATAAAAAAGTATGATATAGGAATCCCATCTCAGGAGGATAGGCAATTATTAATGAATGTTTTTACGGCTCAAGAGAAGGAATATAACACAAGAAGTAAGGTTGTCGAAGGGGTAGGGCCTCAGGTGAAGCCAAAATCTCCCTTACTTTCTAACATTCCTAAAGAGGCTCCTAGGAAAGATCCATCTGCCAAAATCCCTGCATTTCCAAGCAAAAATCATACCCCTCGTTATGCTCAAACTATCAAGAATCCTATGCCACCCAATGAATGTATCATCTTTTCTTCCAATACTTCCTTACCCAAGAATGTCTCATATGACATTGCCCAAGTATTAAGTCAAATCAAAGTCTCTATCCCAATTGTTGAGTTGCTTAGGATTCACGAGCACGAAAGAGAGCATTTAATACTTGGGATTGGGTGAAGACAGGGCTTGCCTTGGGGAGAAATGTGAACATTGTGGAGAATCCTCTAGCCATTGAAGAGTCGAGACACCATCAGCATCATAAGAGTTAGTTGAACCACACGAGGTTTATTTGGTGAAATCTTTGGTAAACTCTCCCTTTGAATTTGGATCCATTCTTCACTACTTTGATCATCGAGGACGGAGGTTGCTCCATAACTACATGTTTGACCGAGGGCATCATACAATGTCATGCCTTTGGAGGTCATGAATGAGCTGAATATTAAGGTAACAACAACATATGGGAAGTGCACTACCATGGACTTTAGAGAGGTACCAATAGTGGTATGTGTGAAGATTTTGGTGGTGCGACTTGTAGCCTACCCGAGTAAAAATTTAAAGCTTAATGTTGTCATAGTTGATTGCCCACCAAGTGGAGTATGTTATTGTCAAGAAAATGGGCTACAAGTGTTGGTGGTAGTGTCCAAATGGACATGTCTTATGCCACCATCGTATTTGAGGGCAGCCTTGTCGGGTTGTATGGAGAGAAGTAAATGTTACACCTTATTGAGGATCCCAACAATGCGTCCTATGAAGTATTATATACAAATGTTGATGCTGACAACTTTGTGGGATTTGCTGAGGGAAAAGAGCACAAGATTGAGGAGACTAAGTGTCTTGAACAAGCGGGATCTCCTTAGACTCTATTGTTTGAATGAGCTTCCTCTAAATTTTGAAATGGTTCCAGTGCTATCCTAATTTCTGCAAGCCGGGAAATGTTTTTTTTCCTTCAAGCTTCGGTTTGAGTGTACTAACAACAACTTGTTGAGTATGAGACATTGTTGTTAGGTTTAAGAATTGCTTGTAAGTATGGTGTCGGGGACATCATTGTCAAGGAGAATCAGATTTAGTTGTCAAGCAGTCGAGAAAACTATATGCCATAAAGAATCGGTGGTGAAATAGTACAAGCATGTAGTTTGGGACTTCATTGAGATGTTTGACTCCTTCAACATTGTACATCATGATAGGAGGTTTAATGACTTATCGAGACAAGCTTTTAGTGTTGGGGTCTTAGTTTGACAGTTTTGCAACATCCCCTTATTGTGAATATGAGGTGGAGGTAGTGACAAGACCCTCGTCACGACAATATAAAACATTGGCGGAGTTTTTATGATGAGGCTCAGTCGAGAAGGTTCTTGCAAAACAATGGAGATTTTTTGATCAAAACATTGATTGGGAGCCAATGGTCTATACAACAAAGGGGAAGGAAACCTTGTTTGGAAAAAGGAATCATCCGGCTAAAGACTAACATCATTCCTATGTTGATTGCATTATTAATAAGCACATGATAGTCTCAAGGGATGTTGAGGAGCATGACCTTGGCACGAAGGAGAAACCAAGGAAGATTTGGTTGGGCAGCAGTCTTAGCAAAGATGAAAAGTAGTCATACATCTAGTTGTTAAAGAAGTACCAAGATTACATGGCTTTGACCTATTCGAGCTCAAAGCATACAGAGCGGACCTTTTCGGCATGAGATTCCCTTGGAGCCTAGAGAAAAACCCTTCGGGGAAGAAATAGAGGCCAATTAATCCTCTATTATCTCTCAAAATGCAAGAGGAGCGGAAGAAGCTAAGGGATGGAGGAATTATCCAACCCACGAGGTATTCTTCTTGGGTTGCCAACCTAGTGCCAGTAAGAAAGAAGAATGGTGACATCAGGTTGTGTGTGGACTTCAAGAATCTAAACAAGGCCTCAATGAAGGACAACTATCCTTTACCTAACATGGAGCACATCTGCGGTTGGTGACTGGATCTCGAGTTTCTTTCTACTTTAGATGGCTTCTTTGGTTATAATCAAGTCATGGTGAAAGAATCATAAAGGATCAAGATCTAGCCTTCACTACTCCATGGGGAATGTATGTATATATTAGGATGGTCTTTGGTATGATGAAAGTTGGAGCCACTTTTGAGAGAGAAATGGATGTTTCTTTTGCTGGTTACATCAATGGTTGTTTACCAAGATGATGTAATAGTGTTTTCAAGAAGGAGAAGTGACCATTTGTTGCACTTAGAGAAGATGTTGATCAGATGTAGGGAATATGGAATCTCACTCAATCCAAAGAAATGCCATTTTGGAGTGTAGAAGGAAAAATTTCTCGGTCACATTGTGTCATAGGAAGGAGTGATGATTGATCCAAAAAGAGTGGAGGCCATCAAGCAAAGTTCCAATTCTAAGAACCAAAAAGGAATTCAGTCCTTCTTTGGGCAGATAAACTTCATTAGAAGGTTTATATCAAACTTTGCTGAGTTGACTATCCCAATCACTTCCATGTTAAAGAAGGATCAGATCATCAAATGGGAAGAGGCTACCATCTAATTTTGCAATGGAATCAAAGAGGCATTGAAGCATGCCCTATTTTAGCAGCCCCTTATTACAAGAAAACTTTCTAGCTATTTTCTTTCACCTATAGAATATACTATTGCTTTTGTCTGCTCTGAGAAGGATGATGAAGGGGTTGAGAGGCTCATTTCCTTTTTCAGTAAGGATTTGCAAGGAGTAGAACTGAAATACACCATCATGGAAAACCAGGCATTTTCCTTGGTCAAAGCAACAAAGGTTTTTAGGCCTTATATTTTAAGTTCAAAAGTTGTTTCTTATGTTCCCCATACCATGGTAAAAGACATCCTGATCAAAGATGGAAGTCTCAAGTAAAATATGTAGATGGGTGAAAAAATTGCAAGAGTATGATATGGACATCCAAACCACGAATTTGGTGAGAGTTTTGGGGTTAGCTAAGCTCATGGCTGAGAGAAAATTGTAGACCATTGAGGTAAATGAGATTGAGGAAGAAAGGGCAGTTGTTTTTGAAAGATTGATGAGTTCTGAGTGGTACAAGGATGTGATGTTCTATCTCAGACACTTAAACTACCTTGAGCATTTGAATAAGAACCAGAAAAGAGATCTTAAGTTGGCTTCCCAAAAATATGTCATTACTGATTTTGGGTTGGCATGGAAGAACCCAGAGGGATTCATCTTAAGATGCATCACTAAAGATGAAGCCCCCAAAATAATTGTTGATCTCCATGGAGGATTTTGTGGGGGGAATTTTTCTGCAAGATTCACAACACATAAGATCCTAGGGTTAGTTATTGGTGGAGAACTCTTTTCAAGGATGCAACCATGTTGGTTAGAATATGTGAGAGTTTCTAGTGTTTCTCTGGAAGGATGAAGGCTTTAAGCTCCCTACCTTTGCAGTTTGTATCAATTGAAGCCCCATTTAAGGAATGGGGAATGGAATTTATTAGTGAGATTTTAGACCCTTCATGTGTTGGCCATAAGTGAATTCTTGTAGCCACTGATTACATTACCAAGTGGGTGGAAGAAATCCCCACAAAGAAGGCTACACACCAAGTTTTCAAGGATTTTGTGCTAAATAATATTATTTACAGGTTTGGAGTACCAGTCAAAATCATAGCTGATAATGCCATGAGTTTCAGGGCTAGACCTCTAGTGGAAATGTGTAAAGGATATGGGATCAATCTGACATATACCTCTAATTATAATCCCCAAGGAAATGGACAAGATGAGTCCAACAATAAGAATTTGCTAAATATTATCAGAAGAACCTTGGAGTTGAACAAGAGAAAATGGGGTGAACAATGAAGTTTGTTATCTGGGATGATAGGATCACTGTCAAAAGAGCCACTGGAAAGAGTCCATTTGAGTTGGTATATGGGACTTGGGCCTGCTTTACCCCTGCATATGCAATTGTCTTGTATCGAGTTCATTCAACAACTGGAAGATCAAGAAGTGAGTCCTCATGATGCCCACATCAACCAAATTGTTCGAGTTGATGAAGAGAGGAGGGCATCTCACGAGAGGCATATAAGGTTAAGAGAAAAGATAAAGAAACTTTTTGACAAGAAGGTCACTCCTAGAGCCTTCAATATTGGAGATCTTATGCTATTATGGGATAGCTAGGCATGAGGCTAAGGGCAAGCATGAAAATTTTGATTCTTTGTGGATGGGCCCTTACTCCATTTCCATCATAATTGGTGAACACACCTTCTTCTTGAAAGATGCATAAGGTGAATTGCTTAAACTACTGTTAATGGTAGGCATCTGAAACATTTCTTAGATTAATTCCTCTGAATCAAGGTAAACACCTCTTGTACAGTGTATAGTCATTGTTTGTTTCTTGTTTTGTGTTTTGGTTCGTCGTGGTCCTTGATGACCTATTTTTTTCGCTTCTTTGTTTGTTTTTTGAGATGGCTTTGTTTCTCTGCTCTACGAGCTGACTCTGTCACCCAATGGATATTTTGGCACTTGGTCTACTATTATTCTTGTGGCACTCACAAGGAGTGCCCATCCCCGAGTCGGAGCCAATGTTGGTGCTCAGAATGGTCTCACCCCATCTGTGCCTTTGAAAAATTATTCATTCATGGCCTCTGTCATTTTCTCCTTCCCTATATGGTGCTTGGTCGGTCTTATTGCCATTTTTAGTCTGCTCTTGGGTCAAGGATCATGTGTGGGTCTGTATTTGTCTCATGGTTCCTTTGTTTCTCTGAAAAAGTTGTGTATTTTGGGTCTCCCGTGCTCTGCTCCTTCAAAACTCACGTTTTCCCGTTTCCCCTATTTTCCCAGTCGAGATTTGTTGTCCCCTGTCATTTTTTCCCTAAATACTTAAGGAGAAATTTGTTGATGTGTCCTTAAGGATCGTGTTTGATCCTTGCAATAGTTTAAATTCTCTGCTCTTGAAGAAAACCTCATTTTCTTTCTTGAATGGATGTTTCTCTGTGTTTTATAGTTTTGAGGCATTTCTCGGTCAAATTTGCATCATTCAGTTGATAGGGAAATGTGGCACCTCTTGGTTGGATGCGGGTCAGCTTAATACTTTGGAAATTCTATAAAAAGCCTCAACTTTAAAATGTGTCCACGTGGAGGAACGACGCTCATTTGAGAATAAAATTTTTTGTTTGGCTTTGAAGTAGCGTCGGGAGGACACGTGGAGGGCTGGTAGGAAAGAGACATGTGGAGACTTCCGCTGGGTTTCCCATACTTACACAAATTTTAAAAGGTTTCGGGAAGTCCAAGACATGTGGAGGAATGATGCTCATTTGAAGATCTAATTTTGGGCTTTTCCTTGGAGTAGCAGAGAGAACACGTGGAGGCTTCCACTACTTAGCCCGGACTTAGAAATTTTTTTATGTAGTTGAAGTAGTTTGGCGAGAATAGGACACGTGGTGAGCTTGTGCTCATTTAAGGTCTCCACTTTAGACACCATCTTGAAGTTGTGCTATGGGTACATGTGGAGGAAGCTGTGCATGTTCGGGGACCAGCCCTTGAGTTTCATTTTTAAAGAAGTGCGAGAGTTGAGATGTTGAGGCCTTCACTCACTTTGCATTTTACTTAGACTTTTCAACGCCAAATGGATATCGCCTCGGAGCATGACACGTTGCACCTTTCACTAAGCTTCAAACATTGAAAAACCTCAGGAGCATGACATGTAACGATCCCGCACTCATTCAAAGTATCAAAATTTTTGGACCATCTCAAGGAGCACCATGGTGACATGTGGCAATTTGAAAAGTCATAAGGGGTGGGGAAGTGTACCATCGGAGGCAATTCAAACTTTTCACCTCTTTATTTCATAAAGGTTAAAATAGCGAAAATGGCCTGTGAGCTCGATGGGAAATAGTCAATGTTTTTCCTTGTTCCACAGCAGAGGTTCAGTGACGGAGGAAAATTGGAAAATTTTCCTTTTGAGAAAAAAAAGAGTTTAAAGTAAAAAAGGAAAGTGTAGTTCTGCTGGGACCCACATTGGGACAAGTGTCAAAAGTATTTCTCAAGGGCAAAGCTGCGGGGAAAACTTGGAAATTTTCCTTTTTCCAAAAGAGATTCAAATGGTAGAATTTCTCCACGTTTCCTTTGTGACCCACCTCAGGACATGTGTCGGGCCCATTTTCAGAAGCGGAGGTGTGGAGCAAAATGGGAAATTTTTCCATTTTTCAAAAGGTTTAGAAAAGTTCAAAGGAATCCCTTGAGCCTATTTTTGTATCTTCCACGTGGACAACCCACATTCAAAATCAAAGATCAACGGTTGTTGAGTGTCTAAATATGATTTTCCCCCTTTTTTCTGTAAAACTCTTGGGAGTGTGAGTCTTAATGATTTCTTTCTATTTTCTACATGCCAAACATAGGAGCAAGTTAATTTTTATATCTAGAGTTTAGTGGGAGACATCCTGGAGACATATTTCACCATTAGAAACGATCGACTCTCAAGCACGATCTGGTTTTCCATTTTTCTTCTCCTTAGCACACAACGGTTGATTTGATTGATTTGGGGCAGAAGTGGTTGGCGATGTAGGAATCAAATAGATCCTGAGAATAATGTGGAGTGAGTAACTCTCAACACACTTATTTTATTATGAAGAAGTACGTACATTATATAGGAGAAATAATCAACTACATTCCCCTAAACTGAAGGAGGAAGATTTGGATGAAGGAGAGAATAATGGAATAAACCAAGGAAGAGAAAATAAAGGGTTAAAAACAAAACAAACACTCCTAAAATATGAACTATGCAACTTATGCTAACATTCCCCCCCTTATTACATTATTCTTGCAAATGTGACCTCTAAAAAGTTCAAATTTCACTTTTCCAAGAGATTTAGTGAGAATGTTGGCAACTTGTTCTTGATAGGAAGATCCTGGAGCTGAATTTGATGGTTCAAGACATGCTCTCAAATGAAATGGCAAGTCAATTTCAATATGCTTTGTTCGTTCATGAAAGACTAGATTCTGCATGAGCTTCAACACACTCTGATTGTCATAATAGAGAATAGGTGACTATTTTTCAAGAATTCCCAGGTCATCCAAAATGTGACATAACCATATCACTTCACACACAGCTCCTCAAGCGGCATGATATTCTTCCTCTGTGGATGAGATAGAAACAACATTATGCTTCTTGCTTATCCATGAGATAGGTCTAGATCTGAGATGAAATATGTATCCTGTAGTTGACTTCCTGTCATCAACAGATCCGGCATGGTCCAAGTCGATGTATCCCTATAAGAATAATTGATCATTCTTCTTATATTCCAGACCATAATCAGTTGTTCCTCGGACATATCTCAAAACATGCTTTCTTTGGATTCAAGTAACATTTCTTGGTTCTGCATGAACCTAGAAAGATAGTTGACAACATAGTAGAGATCTAGTCTTGTATATGTCAAATAGATGAGCCCTCCAAAAATTTCTGTAGAGAGTAGCATTTACTTGAGGTGAGTCCTGGAATCTTGAAAGTTGCAAGCCTTTTTCCATGGGAGTGGATATAGGTTTACAATCAGACATTCTATACTTTTCTAGGAGTGTCTTAGCGTACTTTTTCTAGGAGACAAAAATGTGATGCTCCTTTTGCCATATCTCCAAGCCAAGATAGTAATGTAGTAGCCCCAAATCTGTCATGTCGAAGGTTCTTTTGAGATCATTCTTTACAATATCAACCTGATCTTCTGAACTGCCAGTGATCACAAGATCATCTACATATACAACAAGAATGACAATTTCTTTTCCTACCTTCTTTATATACAAATTCGAATCTGAGGGGCTACGAGTGAACCCATGCTGCAAAAGGTGATCATTGATCTTGATATACCATACCCTGGGAGCTTGTTTCAGTCCGTAAAGTGATTTGATGAGATGACATACCTTTTAAGGCTGATCTTCATCAACAAATCCTTCGAGGTTGGGTCATGTATACTTCGATTTGAGATCTTGCCATTTAGGAAAGCACTCTTGATGTCCATCTGGTGAAGTCTCCATCCTTTCTATGCTGCCAGTGCGCAAAAAACTCTAATGGTCTTGATCTTTGCAGTGGGTGCAAAGGTTTATTCATAGTCGATGCCCTCTTTCTTAGCATATCCTTTTGCTACAAGTCGTGCTTTATGTTTTTCGATGGATCCATCTACCTTATATTTTGTCTTGAAAACCCATTTGCAGCCTATGGGTTTCTTTCTGTAGGTAGATTGACAAGTTCCCATGTCTCGATTTTTCATGAGTGAGTCATATTTTGTATCCATGGCTTCCTTCCACTAAGGTTGACTGAGTGCTTCACGAACATTATCTGGCTCGAATATATTCATCAATGAACACATGAGTGTAAAGTTTACCTCATTTCTTGTTTGACTCCGGATGATGTATTTGGGAGTTGTTGCAAATGTGAGTCCTTGATAGTGCTTTGTACCCACTTCGGATGAGAACTTGGCTACTTTTGAGAAGAACTGTGTCGTTTCCGTGTGGATTGATGTGGAGTCACATTCTCTAGTTCTGCAAGGTCAACAAATAGCTCTCCTGGTAGAATTTCTTTTCTCTAAGTAGTCTCCTCTGGCTCATCATCTGATTTAGAGACTAATCGATGAGATGTGGTTGGAAGTGGTTCTTTTGTTAATACTATTGAGTCAAAGGATGACTCGTCACAAACCACGTCTCAACTCTCATATATTTTCTTCTTCTCGGGATCCATGACACAATATGCCTTTGAGGTAATATCAGCCAAGAAGGATACACGGGAGTGTTTTTGGCTCGACCTTATTTATCTTCCGAGTGGGACATGCATGTATGTTGTGCAACCAAATACTTGTAAATGAGAAATTGACGGCTTTCTACCACTCCATACCTATTCTAGCATTTGGTTCTATAGAATCTTTTTGGTGCCCTATTGATAATATATACAACCATTTGTCTTGCTTCACCCCAATAGTATTCTTCTAGCTTTGTAGTTAATAGCATGTAGCGAGCCATCTCCATCACTTTGCGATTACAACGTTCAACAATGTGATTTTGCTAGGGTGTGTAGGGAGCAAGAAGGTTTGCTTAATGCCTTGTTGATTTAGGAAGGCCAAGAAATTCTTTGATGTGAATTCCCCCTCGATCCGAGTGGAGTAAAAGTGGTTGTCGAACTCTTTGACAACACGATGATAGAAGTTATGCAAGTGTTTAAGAGTCTCACTTTTCTTCTTTAGGAAATATACCCACATCTTGCGAGAGTGATCATCCATGAATAGTTGAAAGTACTTGTATCCTCGAAAACAAAGCAGTGCATGGCGGGCCATTCAGATCGGTATGAACTACCTCCGACACTTCTTGGCATGGAAGGTGCTCGCTTAAAATGGATCTATGTGTTGTTTTCTGCAAGATGCCCAGGGAAAATAGGCAAGGAACTGGACAATTTTGGTAGTCCATGGACCATTGCTTTTGAACTCATCGGTGTAATGAATCGAGTCGAAAAGTGTCCATATCTAAAATGCCATAGGGCAAGTTGATTCTATTATTGAAGCGAGATAAAGCTACTACAAAATATGAAACAATATCTAAAGAAAATAGCTTGTCTTTTACAAAAGCTTTAGCAAGAACCATACCTTGTTGAGAGATTAAGCATGATTTAATGCCATTTTGAACAAGAAATTCTACCTTAAGGTGATCATTCAAGAGTGATTAATTTACAAGAGGTTGTTAGTCAATCCAGGAACATATAGTACCTTTGTAAGTGTACATTTTTGTGGTCCCAGGAGGAATGGTGACAATCCCTATTCCTCTGCAATGTACTCATTTTCATTTGTTATCTCGAAATTGATCTCGAGTTGGTTCTTCGTGTAGTGAATCAAACAGCTTTTTGTCACCTAACATATGCTTGCTTGCACCGGAGTCTATCAACCAGACTTTCTTCATGGGTTGATAAGTTTGAGAGATGAGTACAAGGTTCTTACCACAATGGGCTCCTGTTGATGTCTCCTCATTAGATTCATCATCTTCTTGGGCTGCAAGATGTCCCTTCTACTTTCTCCAACGGGGACGTCATTTGGAATTTTGAAAATCTTTGTGCCCGGATGTGCTTGTATGGCTTGAAGACCCCTGTTTCAAGCTATTATGCCAGTAGTGATCAGTTTCGTGAGTATTGGTTCTGTAAATGTGACACCATCTCTTTGACTTTTGATCTTTCTGTTGTTGTTTTGGTTGTGCTTGATTTGGCTTCTCTGGGGGACCCTTCTAATTCTTCTAGCCATGGTAAGGCTTTGAGAACAAGGCTTTATCCTGAGACTCCTCATGGGATGAAGTGATGGCCTCTTCCTACTACAAGCAAATTCACAAGCTCTTCAAATGTCACTATTTGTTTAGACACATTCAGTGTCGTAACAAACACTCAAAATTGAGAAGGGAGTGCTCTCAAGGTGATTACAATGAGAATTTTATCATCCACCGTTTCACCAAGCGCTAATAACTTTGATCTCAGCTCAGCCACGCGACGTAAGAATTCCTCCACTTTCTCGTTTGACCCCATAGAGAGGGTGTGCAGCTTTGACTAAAGATGAAGTATCTTCATCTGATTTTTGGCTTCATAAATGGTTGCCAACTTGTCCTAGGCCTCCTTGGGTTTCTCCGCATTCGAACATGTGGTTGCACATCATCACTAATACTAAGCATTATCAACATCAAGGCTTTAGCACTAGCCATTTCATATTTTATTAGTTCATCGGGGGCTATGGGAGCGGGCACAAACCTGTGATGATTCCCCACAATCCTTGGCCCTGAAGGATTGTCTTCATTTTTGTCTTCCGAGGCCACAAAATTGGACCCTTTGAGCAATCGAGAATCGAGACGTAGTAATTTCAGAGCAGGACATCATAATAAAAGGAATATTTATTTATTTATTTCAAGAGTTATTACAACTTTGACTCACTGATGAGAATTACTGGCTCATAGATGCTCGCGATATTTGCATGTTGTGAGATGGTGACGCTTTGTATGAAATTCTTCTTCATCATCATAGTCGGAGTCGTACCAGATTCTAATTCTTCCCGTACTCACTTTTCTTGGAAGCTGACGTCGAAAAGAAAGTATTCAAGAAGTCCTTCTCGAACTAGCTTATTGAATGCTAGATTGCTGGTATTAAGCTTGTTCAGCAAATCAAAGTAGAACCTAGATCCCTTAGGAGCTTCTTCATAGTGTTCTCTTGTTGGCGAGTCGATGTTCTAGCTTTTGGCTATGGCGACCATGTTATTAACGCTCTCAATTGAGTTGTCTACACTCGACGTTTGACGTAGTGTTATAGAAACTCCACGTTTCCTTGGTAGAGTATCTCTTCACAAAAATATCCTCTCTTTGCTTTGAATACTCCTTAACGCATTAGTCCCTTTTAGTTTCTCTTTCCCACGTAGCTACCTATAATTATTTTTTAATACGGTGAAGAAGACTCCTTGTCTCCACGTAGAAAAGTGACTACAACAAATAAATTCCATATTGAAATTGTTTTTAATTTGCTTCTATGTTGAGATTGTAGGTTGTCTGTTTGCACATGGATCTAGGAAAGGGAACTGAGGGTGTCGATGCCCAACAATTGTTGGTGACCTGGTGTACCAATCACACATTCTTGTGTATTACGCTTTGTCAGTTTTCTTTCCAGACGTAATGGGAATATTGAATTAAGCTTTTCTTAGAGTAGTAACAAGATGATTGTCCCTCTCCAGCCCTTTTAACAACAAATTCCTCCAACTTAAACCAGAGTCTGGTTTGAGATGAGTGAGAATCAGATCCGCGTCTCCCTTAAGTCCGTTATCTTGTGGTGTCACAACCTCGCCTTCACTCCTTACGGCATTCAAACCACTCTCCTCTTCTATTTGGAATGTATCTATTCCGACTGTGTAGTATTTTTCCTCTGAAGAAGTGCATTAAGTATTTCCATGCATGTGTATTTTCTCCTACGCATAGCTACACGCATCTCCTATCCACGCAGGTTGAAGGCTCCTTCATGCATAAGAGACAAAGCACGGGTTTCAAATAATTCTTGAAAAACTTCCATGTACATGCAGAACAATTATGTTTCACACAAATTCTAGTAAAATCTCCACGCAGCAACAAGAGAAGGACTCTCAAAGACAACAAATTTTCTTCATGCAGCAAATTCTATCTCCCAATTACCATGCAGGAGACTAGAAACTTATCCTTTCCACATACGCAGGTCTCAGGAGGAGTGCTTTTCCATGTAGGTATTCTTCTTTGTCTTCCACCGTAAAAATATCTCCTTCCTTTCCCTCCTTCTAGCGCCAATCCAACACGCAGGCTCTTCAACTCACACATGCCAGAGATTTGATGGTCTCGATACCAAAAATGTAGGAATCAAATAGATCCCTGAGAAGAATGTAGAGTGAATAACTCTCAACACACTTATTTTATTATGAAGAAGTATGTACATTATATAGGAGAAATAATCAACTACATTCCCCTAAACTGAAGGAGGAAGATTTGAATGAAGGAGAGAGAATAATGGAATACACCAAGGAAGAGAAAACAAAGGGATAAAAAAACACTCCTAAAATATGAACTATGCAACGTATGCTAATAGGTGAATAGGTGGAGGTGTGTTTTTCCCGAGAAAGGAGTTGAATGTGGGAAGAAATCGAAGAGATTTTCCCTCGAGCACCTAGAGACTTTTACAGATCTGATTCTGCGAATCACGAAATAATCATGGCAAACACTATGCATTTAAATATTTTTCATTTTCAGAGGAAGGGGCTCTATTGGATATGCTATAAAGGGCATGAATTTATCATATAAATGGTTGGGAGTTTTGGAAAGATCAGGACTAATTTTCTCTAGCAGAAAAAGCTTGACAGAGCCCATCCATTTTGAGAAGTCATCTAGAGAAGCATGTATATCTCTCTTTGTGTCAAATTTGATCGTGTCAAGGTGGTTGCAAGTGTACAGCCATTGACAAGCTTTGAGATTGTTTTGGAAACTTTCACTTGCTGATAAATTTGATCAAACTTTGCATTTTTCTATGTTAATCTTGAGTAAAGTGTCTTTATTTCATTTTTGAATGCATACGAATAGTTTTTCTTGTATCTATTGAAATATTGTACCAAAATAGGGTCCAATCACATAGGTCTCGAGTCCTTGTGATAGTTTAGTGACATCTATGCAATTTCATTTCTTAGAAGAGCCTTCATCCTGGGAGTGGGATAAACGGTTTAAAATCACTTTTCTTTCATTTTGTTGATACTGATTCTCTGTAAGCCTCAGGTGTACCTCGGGCGTGACTTGGTTTAAATCTTGATGCTTTATTTGGTTGTCTAACTCAAGCCTTTTGTGAGAATCCCATAGGTTGTGTGAAAGAGTGCTGATATGGGCCTCCATCAAAGAACATATTCTAGTTGAGGAAACAATTTAACTTTTTGTGGCATTTTGTTGATTGAATCTTTCCATTTTTCATAAGCTCTCAAGGATCTGGTGAGTCAAGTCCATCATATCTCCCCTCCCACAAAAATTCATTTAACAACCAATCCTACCCATACTACCCCTGTTTTTTCTCTATATACCCACACTAGACCAAAATCCTTTTACTAAAGTATGCAGAATAGATCAGGTTTCCAAATGTCTTTAGTAACCTTTGCCTTGTTGTGAGAATATCTCCATAATCTGGAAGTGACAACTTGTGAGAGTCATATTTGGTGTGTTGATCATATTTTCCCCAAGGCCTTCTCTATAAAATTTATGTAAAAAAAAAGGTACTGTATCTCCTTTCAAATAACAGAGGTTACACAATAGGTTCTCTTACCTTGGTTGAAAGGCACAACCTAAAATAGTTAGGATAATATCACATCCTTTTAAGGTGCTATCCATCTCTCCACAAATCCAAGTAACAAAGGGACAGCTAGATTTCTCCCCGGCTACAAAATGACATACACTCATGATCTATCTACCTATAAGCTCCTGTTGAATCGTGTTTCTGCTTGATTTGAAAAGTTGAAAAAATTTGGTACCAACACAACATCGATAAAACACCCATCTATTCGCCATTTCCTTAGTATAAGTCTATGTCATGTTTCCAAGCTCCCATTTAGCCACAACAAGTTTACAAGATATTATAATAATCAAATTGGATAAGAAAAATGGGATTTTAATTTACTATTTTGATGGATTCAAGTCCTCTATCTTAAATGGTGAAGTGATTAGGCTCCCATTTTTGTGTTGGCGCAGAGAGTGCTAGAGAAGGTTGAAACTCAAGAAAATACTCAACACAAGCCAAATGACATAGAACGAGTTAAACATTAAGCATACAACGAAAGATAGAGAAGGAATGGTGAGTTTAGACAGATTTACTGATGGAAATGGCCATGCAAAAGAGTAACAAACCGATCTCGTTAAGGATCTTAATAGTAAACCATATATCTATTCCCATTTTGCACCAATGCGAGAGAATAGATCTTTTCAAATCAGATCGAGTAAGCTACAAAATCCCCATCTCCACCATGATAGCTCAATGCAACACAATAAAGTACAATCCTAGATGGTGATAAGCAATAGATCCAAATATGAAGGGTTCGAGCTCAAATCTCTCTAGCAAAATATAAATATAAATCACAAATCCTTGAACAAGAACCCAAACTAAATCTCGAACTAGCACAACAAGGGTGAGCTAAGAAAAAGAATATCACAAGGAAAGATATCCAATGAAACAAGAACCCCTAATAGCACATAAAACCTAAGCTGAAAGCATCGATCTTTGCAACTATCCCATTCTTGCTGTGATTACAATATTAACTTGGGTTTCATCTTTGTTTTGTCCTATGGATCTCAAATACGGTGCTTGCATTATTATGCAAGGATAATGATAGGTCAAAAGGGTGTTTAGGCATTCATACCTGTTAGCTCCTATTAAAAATTTAATATTTACATGGATAATAATATTTACATGTGGTAAATATTTGGTAATTGTAAATGAGTTGTATCAAACTCATATATTTAAGTTATATTGGTTTGATGTAATATTGTTGTGTATAACAACAATAGTTTGGATATAGATTGTCGAGATATATTGTTGTAACAATATATCGTCGAGGATATTCTTGTGAGAAAATGGTGGAGAGATAATAGGAATCACATTCCTATATATTTGTATTGTATCCAGCGTTCAAAATTGCACTATCACATGACCCTTCCTAGGGCTTCCAACCCGTCGAGAGAAGGGCAGGTCAAAATTTTCCTTTAAAAAGATTAAAACCTATAAATCATTTGACAAATTGTAAGTGTAATATTTTATTCAAATTGTCAAAAGAAGGTATTTGTGTGAAAAAATGGTCATCAACCACTTTGTCATTTTAATTTGTAAATCCCGATAAAATATTTAGTTGCAAACACGAAATTTGGATGTTGGGCACTGGGAATATGGGATTAAATATACTACAAACCTAAGTATATCATTTTTCTAAATTTCCATCCCATATATAAAATCATGTGACAAGTGATGATGTAGACATTTAAAGCACGAGTAAAGTCCATTAGAGTTTGTCATTGTAAACAACTATTTGCATAGCTTAGCGGCTTCTAGGTTCTAACCATAGTGATATTTGGCCATATTTCTCTTGGATTAATCAAAAGGATTAATAATTCAATTTCACTAAACAAAAAATTCTAAAAATGTGATTTTTTTGGGTGAAAAAATGGAAATAATTATAGCTTAGTAGTCACTAGCTAAATTTGTAATACATCAACAAGACCATGGTAAATTTTAGAGCTTAGAGATTGCTAGGTAACTTTGGCTATACCATGGTGAATTTTAAGATACAAGAAAATTTTATTAGATTTTTTGATTGTAAACAACTCTTTGCATAGCTTAGCCGCGCTACCCTATAACCATAGTGATATTCATTTTTAAAAAAATCTCTCAATTAAAAAATGTTCTTTATTTTTGTGACGTGGTTACTTAATCTACTCTTGTCATGCGAAGTGCAAAATATTTATACTACTTTTCATCATCGAAGGGTTGGTCCAATATTTACCCTTCACATTGAAATTCAGACCAGCCCTTCAAATTTGATCACCGATTGTATCACGATAAACTATAGATTGAATATACAAAGAATAATTAATTGTGTGCTTATATTTATTGTAGTTTATTATATTCATCTGTGCAAATCTGTCTATACCTTTATATTTGGTATCAGAGTAGGTATGGCTATGTGAGAGCAAGTATAGGGGTTGTAACATTGTGCTTCACCTCTTAGGATGAGAAAATATTTTTCTATGAGATTATGTGTGGATAAAATCATTTACTCCATGTCGTTTATTAATTTCTTTTTGTTGTGATCTCTTCCATTGTTATAGTTCTTAGTTTTAAGAATTTTAGATTGACATTTTTGTGTACATGCAATTCTCATTAATGATTATACACTTTACTGATGTACATCTAGAAAATATTGTATTGAACAATGGAGTGATTGGTTTATTCTGTTCATTCAAACCGTATCAACTCAGGTTATGATATATGAGGAAGATTCAACAGGTCAACACTGATTGTCAACAAAGGTGGAGAGAATTCACGCCTTGATCCCTAAAATTACTACATATCCAATTGTTTTGGTGGGTTGTATTCATATCCAGATTGGTGTCCATTCTCGAAAAATATGTATCATATTCTCCATATCCGTGTTAGTTGCATCTTTAATTTACTGTTGATAGAATCATCTCTCCACGATGCACCTTGTGTATAAGAGACTTTTTCGCACATTCAACCTCAACAACCAGGGCGCTGAAGGTAAAAATTAGATTACAATGGAAAGCTATTAACATTTTGGATATATAGATCAAATCTGTCACTTTCCTGCATGTACGATCGATCCATCTACGGAACAATTCTTCCACCTTGGATGGGATCAGATACACTCACGACTTCTCTGCTACAATATACATCTCCATTAAGATATTGTTATAAGTTGACATTTAAATAATTGAATTATGCTCTATTATATAACATGTTGATTCAGATCATGCATGGGCCGGCTTACACTACGCATCAACAACATACTGATCACACATCTCATTGGTATCCTTCTTCTTGCCACATCCTGAGCAAGATCTGCAGAAGACATATATTCATCAAAACAACTTTCTCCACCGCCCATTTGAAAAATTGAATTGATACACCAGTTCGTGTATTCTGAGCTTGTTCAATGTGTTCCAAATGTCACTATGTGTATACGTGGATAACATCCGTAAGTACTCAGCCAAACACATATTTTAGAGCATGTGTCATTTTTGTTAAGTCTCCATTAATTGTTATTTGTCAATAGGATATTTGAAAATACTAATGTCAAAAGTCCTTTTGTTATTATCGTAGTGTCACAAATTTTTTTAAAAAATTTATAAAAAGGGGTCTAGAAAGTAATTAAATATTACTTTCTTTGTCCAAAATTCGATTATAGTCATTGTCGTTTTGTAATTTATTGTGTCGACTATAGTCAAGTCACTGTGAATTGTAAGTTGGAAATTAAGGGTAACAAAAATAAAAATTCGAAGTCATTTTGTATTATTGTTGTCAGTAGTAAAAAAGTATTATTTGTTGAGTTTTCAACTAGTCTATTGTCTTGGAGTGAAAAATCTAAGTCGTCATTTTGCGTAAATATGTCATTGTAAGTTATTGTTGTAAGGACAATTGTAAAAAGTCCAAAAATGCCATTAGAGTTAAAAATCGTCAAATCATTTGTCAATTTTTCAAGATTGTCAAGTCAATTTTTGTTTAGTTAATGTTAAATTGAGTTGTTAGTCGTGTGTCATCTTTTTCAAATTCCTCTTCACACTTTTTCCCTAGGTAATTTTCTCTTCTTTACATCCCAAATATTCAAATGCCCTTTTCCTATGCTCAGGAATTCTAAGTAATTCAACAATGGGAATAGTAACTTTGATCTGGCTTAATATTTGGGCTATGTCACAAGGAATATATTTGGGTAGGGCAGTATTAGGAGGGATATTCACAACTTCTTCTAATAGAATGGGAGTTTTCATAGTATGGGCATGGGCATGAGCACCAGTTATATTTGGGGAAACTAGGCCTTTCCAGATGCACCTTTTTAGGAAGGTTCTTTGGGATATTGGTAAGAACTGGAACTTTGACTTGGGTTATGACCCTCCCCCTTTGACAACCTTACTTCTAGTGTTATATTCTTTCTCCTAAGAAACTACCGCATTCATCAACAGTTACCTGTCCTCTTTGGAAGGGATCCCTCCATCATAATTTTTAATCATCATGGCCCTTAAGTATTCAAAATCATGATTAGGCAGATCAAATGCTTGCACCATATCAATTTCAAAAGTATTAATAGGAGGAAGAGGCAATACCCGGTGAACACAATCCTAGAAATCTTCAGCAGTTCTGGCACTTATCAATTTAGTTGAGGTTTCCCCCTGTTGTGAGTTCACAGGGCTCTCCATCATGCACATATCATCATATGTCTCATCATCATCAGACTTCCTCAACTTCTTGATCTACATCACATGGGGAGTGTGGTAATAAAAACCTATCACACCACTCGATAACATTGGCCTCCTCCACAGTAGCAACCCTAACAGTCAAAGGATTAGGAACCAATCTATTTTCCCTAGGTTGAGGTTGTTTATTTCTTGATCCCACGAGCCCTTTCCCTCTGTCATCTGGTCTATGATCACCTCTGGGATGATTTCCAAATCTCTCCTCACTATGTGGCTTGTGCTGACCCTAGGAACGTTATCCTATCCCTTTTCTACTCTATCCATTTTATAGGATATCTCTTTAACTGCTCCATCCAAAAAATTTACATCCTCTTCCATATCCATAGCTTTTTTTGATTGAGGCCTCTCTAAATTGATTAACTTAACACCCTCTCTCTTAGGAGGCTTTCAAATTTATTTGATGTTATTTTCTATTTGTAAGGTCATGGTGAAATCCTACCTCAATGTTCCTGGGTTCTTATCTCTCAAGTAATAAGAAGCGTTTTTATCAAAAGCATCAAAATATTTTATCGAGAAAGACTCATCACTTGGCCTTAAGATTGTAGGTAGCCTATTCAAGGTCTTATTGAACTAGGTATTGAAATCATGGAAAGATTCATTTGGATTTTTATTTATATTTTCAAATTCAGATAAAAGGAACATGGGGTTTGTCTTATCCCCATATTGTAATATAAAGGCATTTTTCATCTCATTCCATGAATCTATTGAATTATCCGGTAAATCCTGTATGAGTCACGTGCATCCTCAAGAGTAGGAATAAAGAGTTTTATATACACATCTTCAAACTCAATTTCAAAATATTCCATCATATTGACAAAGAGTTTTAAATGGTGGTCACTAGTGATGGAATTATTCCCTGAAATTTTGGCAACCTATTTCTTACATCTTGTGGCACCATATTAGGATATCCATCCATACCTCTAAAATCTATAGGTCCAAAAGTGTTGACAACAAAAGGAGGTCTAGGTGGAGGTTAGGCCATATTGCCTTGAGGAGGTGATCTTGTAGGAGAATCAAAATGATAAGGGATGAGGGGTCTCTGGGGCACAGGAGTATAACTCTCAAAGTAAATATCCTCTAATGACTCAATTTCTTGGAAAACCCTATCAACCTTGGAATAAACAGGGGAAAAATGAGAGGCACACTTTTCAAACACAAATCATGGACCCTCTGTAGTTGGTGAACTCAAATTTATATAAAGATTACTTGGTTCAGAATCACTTGAAGACGTATGGTAATCTTTAACCACAGATTGATCACCTTTCAGAATTGATATCTCATTTTTTTATTCTTGATTTCCAACAACTTTCCAGACTTTTTTTCCTTCTGAATTTGCTTTTCTTAGTTCTAGAAATAGTGTTTTAGTAGGATCCCTAGTGAAGAAATATCTTCTTCCCTCCATATTTTCAAATATCGATGAAAAATTTCCCTTGACACGAGTTAAGACATTGGTAATCATCAAAATTTCAATTCAACGTGGAGTCGCCACTTAGGATTTTCACCTTAGTTGTGTAGATGCACTATAAGTAACTTTCCAATTGTCTATTAATGCTTAATTTGTGTAAATATTAATAGATCCGACCTTCCTTTAACCACATTTTTAAATATTGATACAAATTTAGTGTAATAACCACTAGAAACTAGAAATACTTGCACAATGAACTTGCAATCTTGCACAAATCTTACAAATCTCAAAAAAGCATGATGTTTAAAAAACTTATTTGTAATTAAACCATGTAAGAAACATTACTAGTCTCAAAGTGTTTTTCGCACACAAAAGATCCTGGTGTTCAAATAATCCTCTGTAATTCAAATAATCCCCAGCAACAGTACCACTTCGGTGTTGTTTCCGCACAAATAGGTCCCGGTGTTCAAATAATCCTCTGTAATTCAAATAATCCCTCAAAGAACGGCACCACTTTGGTGTTGTTTCCACACAAATAGGTCTCGGTGTTCAAATAATCCTCTACAATTCAAATAATCCCCAACAACAAAGCAACTTCAAAGGTGTTTTGTCACACAAATAGGTCTCGGTGCCCAAATAATCCCCAAAAATGGCACCACTTGGGTGTTGGTATTTAAATTGATTCTCCTGCAAGGGCTAAGTAGCATCACAAAATTGGTAGGATGCTTAGAGATAGACAAATCATGATATAAGTCATTTTATAGTCAGGGAGGGGATTCATCTAACTCCTTTTCACTCAAGCGTTGGGGAAATGAATAGCACCTTACTAAGGGTTTTATCTACCCTCACTACTTTAGGTTATGCCTTCAACCAAGGTGAGAGGACCCGTTCTGTAACCCGTGTTAGTGAAGGATATCAAGAGATCCTTCTTTGCACAATTTTCATGAGAACCTTGAGAAAATATGATCAATACAACACAATCTAACTCTCATGAGTTGTCACACTAGAGAGTGGAGATGTTTCTGGACAAGGTTTAGGTTAGAAAAGACAATATATCAAACCTAATTGTCTCTGCATATTTTGGTAGTGAAATTTGTTAAATCTTTGTGGATACATAGTACAAATAGGGGTAGTTCATGTAGGATTTATCATTTGAGAAGTTTTTGGTGGGAATTTAAGTAAGATAAAGTTGATTATACTAGATCTTTGAGAACCTTTAACATAAATTGGGAACTCACAGAACAAAATGCTTCAAAACAGCCAAAATATTCCTTCAACTAGAAGATGTGAATCAATGGAAGCCCAGAGATGCACGGTTTCACACATTCTTCAAGAATTCAACACAAAGGCTCATGTTAAAGACTCAATTAAACGTTAGAAATCCCTGGTTCGTCATGCCTAAGATACACTCATAGACTTACAAAAAATATTTATAAAGATAGTGAAAGTAAAGTGATTTTAAATTGTTTATTTGCATCACAAGATGAAAGCTCTTCTCATAATGAAATTGCAAATTCCACAATACTAACACATAGATGAGATCTTGTGTGATTTAGAGGATTCAAAAATAAGATTGAAACAAGAACATCAAAGACTATTTGAAGACATTCTGAAATAAAAGCAAACACAATTATCCTCATGATCAACACAAATTCATTTCAAGGTTCATTAGATTCATCAGCAGGGGAGAGTTTCTTTAACAATCTCAGATATTGTCAATGGTTGTACACTTGCAACCATCTTGACGTGATTAAATCTAAGACATGGGAAAATAAATATATTTCTCATACGGTCTCTCGAGAAAATGGTCTTTCTCAAATTTTCTCATAAAATTTAACCCCCCTTATGCAAGAGTATTCTCATTGCATTTATACAATTTCACTCGCTCACTCATCCAAACTTTCCCCCCCAAAAGTATAAATCTTCAAGAGAATATTCCTCTTTACAACATGTTGTTTAATCATGTTTTTTCCCTTGAAAATATCTTACTTTTGTTGCTAGGTGGATAAATAATGAATTGATTACATTTCGTAGTTCCTCAACTATGACTCATAACTTTTGACAGGATTTTTAATCATTCTTTTATTTTATCATGCAAGAAATCCCCTTTTCAATAATTCTCAGGTGGCTCCATATGGCTTGATCTAACAAGAAATCCTTTTCACCTTTAAGAATACACCTTGAGGAATAGATACCTGCATTTGTGCCTCTCAGAAATGAGTGTGCTCTCATGGATTATACCACATATCTACGCTATGAGTCCGAGTCGGCCAAGTGTAAAGAGGATCTAGCAGAAGCCACCACGTGTCTCCTTGGCGCAACTTCAAAGGTGAAGTCTAGAGGTAGGTTCCCAAACAATCACAGGCCCTCCACATGTTCATAACTTGAGAGAGTTACATCGGTCACTGAAAAGTACGAGCATGGGAAGGTCCAATGGAAGCTTCCACATGTGTGTTTGGTGCAACTTCAAAGAAGATGTCTAGAGGCAAGACCTCAAATGAGTGTAGGCTCTCGAAGTGCCTGGGCCCAAGAACATTGCCTTGGCCATTGAAAAAGTATTAGTATATAGTGGAGCTAGTGGAATCCTCCACATGTCTCTTTGGCACATTTTTGATATGGTGCCCAAAACCAGAGACCATAAACAAGTGTGGGCTCTCCATGTGTCAGGCCCAGAAAATTTATACCAACCATTGAAAAATTCTCAGTGTAAAGAGGAGCCAGTGGAAGCCTCCACGTGTCTCCTTGGCATAACTCCAAAGGTAAAACCCAAAGGTAGATCCTCAAATGAGTGTAGGCCCTCCACGTGGAAAGTATTTGAGTTGAAGTGGGCCTAGGTGTGCTTTTCACATTTTATATCACTTAAAGAAATTGTGTAATTTTGGATAATTTGGCCTGCCCATCCACTTTTGATATAGGCATTACACCTGGCTTTCCTAGGTGTCAATGGGGTTGTGAATTATTTATAACTTTACTCCTTTGCAAAAAAAAAAAAGCCAAATGTCCCAAAGTTCTCTGGTGACCCACCTCCCCTGCTTTGACTTTTCAATGTTGACTCAAACATGTGACATTATTTGGTCCCTAGTGGAATTGTGACTCATTTTATAACTTTTCTCCTTTTCACAAAAAAAGTCCAAAATCTTCAAAATGCTCCGATGATCCACCTCTCCACCTTTGAATTTTCAAACCGCCACGTGTCCTTTTGGGCCTTAGGCATTCCTTTTATATTTTCATTCCTTTCGCCATAATGCCTCAAAACACAAAAAGGGCCCGCCTTTCCACAACTACTTGATTTATGATAGGTGTACATCTTTGGGGTCAAAGTAAGAAAATTGCTTTGCCACTTCACATTGTTAAATAGCCAATTAGAAACTATGGGCCACGGGACCAATTTGGCATTTTTTACAATTGTGACAAAAGTGACAAGTTCACCAAATAGACTTGTTGTGCTTTGCACCCAATTAAATACAACCAAGTAGTTATGGACGTTGGAATAAAATTGACATAGAAGACAAGACTGTTGAAAAATAGAATGCGAGAGAAAACCTAAATTCACGCCCAAATTACAAATTTTTTCTCATGGACAGAGAAACTATAAACAATACCTGGCTCAACGTGATCCATGACCATAGAGATAGATTTACAACAAAACCCTAATAAAGATAAAAATTTTACGCATCCACACAAGGAGATAGAAAATACTTCAAACCGTGCAGACTAAAGAATTTAAAGGAAAAGGTTGAGAGATTAAAAATGAGCACCAACAGGATGAACGTAAAACAAAAAAATTCCTTCAAGTTCCCACATATATGGAGAATTTACCAAAGTCGTGAAATTGAGAACTAGTAAACGGTTTTCAAATGGAAACAAGTTTTCTTGAGCCACCGATCGTAATTGGTCCAGTTTTGACCTAGTCAAACTACAACCGAGAGGCCTACAAAATTCCTTTTCCAAACTATCAAGAAGAGTGTTTTTACCCAAACTGAAGGTCCCAGGAAATTGTCTAGTAAATATACTAGTGGTTTGCGAAGGTGGGAAAGTATTTCGTTGTTCAGGGTCCAAATGGCGGGCTGATACAAAACCCAATTTTTAAGTTTTAGTAGCTTCTTGAGAGTGCAAAAATGGGTAACAAGACTCCTAGAGGATTGGAAAAGAGAGTAAAAAAATCAGCTTGGTTCAATCTAATTCTTTATGTGACTCTCCTCATATCAAGGAACACATATGACACTTGACCTCTCTTTTATGGGGTTCAAAAGGTTGTTTAACAAGTCTCTAAATGTGGTGTTTTTCCAAATTTGCAAGTAATTAAAGAAGGTTGTGTTTAGTTGATGAAACATGTAACTCTTGATAATATTAGCGCAGACACGAGCATCTAATTTGAATACCCGAGTTGAATTGAATGAGGTTATGGTAGCGACCACATTTGATGTTCAAATGGTAAAAGAGTTTTGAAAATCACAAGGTGGGGTTTTATTGTTTTACACTATTTAAGTTTTTTTTTTATGAAATAGTCTATATTACTTAATATAAAATATTACATCCTATCCACAAAAAACTATGGGTGGTAATGGGCACACCCCATGATCAAACTAGCCATGACATATTCAATTGTAAAATTATTAAGTGGTTTAATGTTTCTAATATACTACAAATGAAAAACCAAATTATGAAAACTAAAGAAGATGAAGGCAAGGAGAACATGCATGTTCCTGAATGACACAGTGAAAAGTGGGCTCTGCTGAAGTCCACCAACATTCTATGAGACTCCAAATCTCTTTTAAGAATTTCGACAACTGGCTCCCTCGCTTCGTCTATGCTCCTATGCTTGAATATATGACTACTAGGACAACCACCTTTCCATCTACAAATTTTCACCATTCTTGTTGTTTGATGGGAGCCCGTACCTTATTCTGAAGCTCTCAATTGGTACAAATAGGAATGAGGCCCACAAAGGTCTGAAATTTCATCTATAAATCTACCAATGGTATTGAATTCAATCCCTATGTGGTCTTTTCAAAAATTATGCAAGCTGTGACTTTCCAAATGATAAAATATGGCTAAGATGTTTCTGGAAGGCATTTTGAGTCCCATCATTAACACTATTCATGTTGAGATTAGATGACAACCATTCCTCTTCTGGTGGATCAAGATCCTATTATTCAGCTTGCTTGTTGTTGTAACAAGACAACTTTAGTTAGAATATGGATAGGAACGCATTAATGAATTCAGTTTTGTGAGAATGCTATAAATCCATGTATGCCCATTGAGGCTAAACACACAAAAAAAATAGAGTTGTAAGAGGAAGAGTTGTGCTGATTGTAATTTCTAGATTTGAACAATAAGAGAATCGATACCATTGCTCGTGGATGTTTCCCTCTTGAGGGTTTTACCACGTAAATCTGTGTTTATGGTTTGTGTCTTTTTGGCTATTTAATTTCATTTACTCACTTTATATTTTGTTGTGCTTAATCTTTTCATGGCTATATAAGTTTCCAATAAGTGGTATCAGAGCAAGGTTGGAGGGAGGCCACGAGGGGCGAGTTTGAAGGGCGAATTCATTCGCTGCGTTGAAGCGTGATGGCAAAGACATAGAGTGCTAAATTTGAGATCGAGAAATTTGATGGTAGCAATAACTTCGAGTTATGGAAGGTCAAGATGCGGGATATACTGTGTGTGTAGGGTGTTGTGAAGGCGCTCGTAGGAAAGGCAAAGAAACTGCATGAGTATGGAAGATGATGACTGGGACGAGATGGAAACTCGTGCTCTCAGTGTTATTCACCTATGTTTGGCCGACGATGTATTATTCAACATCGTGTCTGAAACAACAACAGCAGGACTCTGGACAAAACTAGAAAGCTTGTATATGACTAAATCCTTGACGAATAGAATCCTCCTGAAGCGTCAGCTGTATACCTTGCGTATGAAGGAAGGTATGACAATTTCGGAACATTTAAATACTTTTAATACTCTTATTTGTAAATTGGACAGCACGGGTGACAAAATTTTGAATGAAGATAAGACGGTAACATTATTAAGTTCTCTGCTGAATCTTGGGATCATTTCGTAACCTCTATTAGTTTTAGTTCTAAAGAGGTCATTAGCTTTGATGTTGTTGTTGGAGCTATGATATCTGAGGAAACTCGAAAGAGATCTTCTCTGGAAACTTCGACAATAGAAGTTATGATGGCCAGAGGTAGAACTACTGAGAGGGGACAGCATTCGAAGGGCCCAGCTAGATCCAAGTCGAAGGGCAAAAAGAGCAAGTTGAAGTGTTGGTTCTGTAACAAATCAGGACACCTCAAGAAAGATTGTTGGAAACGTAAAGAGGCATCTAAGGAGGAGGACTCTACAAAGGAGGCTAACATAGCCGAGAAGGACTCAGGTATGGTTGATGAGGTATTATCTACGTCTATTGTCTCACAGTACCATTATGACTGGTTAATTGATTCTGGGGCATCCCATCACATGTGTCTGCATAGGAATTGGTATTCTACATATCAATCTATTGATGATGGGGTAGTTTACATGGGTAATGATGTTACATGTAAAACTGTTGGGATAGGGAGTATCAGAATTAAAATGTATGATGGGATTGTTAGAACACTGACAGATGTGAGACATGTGCCTGACTTGAGAAAGAATCTGATATCTTTGGGAGTTCTGGATTCTAGTGGACATAAGGGTTCAATTCAGGTGGAGTTTTGAAGATATCAAAAGGTATCTTGATAGTCATGAAAGCTAACAGAGTCGGGAACCTGTATAAACTTGAAGGAAGGACAGAAATTGATCAAGCAGGAGTCGCATCAGAGGATGTAGGTGAATCCACTCGCTTATGGCATCAACGACTGGGTCATATCAGTGAGAAAGGAATTAAGGTACTTGCTGATCGTAAACTTCTTCCTAGTTTAAAAACTATAGATTTAAAGTTCTGTGAGCATTGTGTTTATGGGAAACAAGCTAGATAGAAGTTTAAACCTGGAAAACATACAAGTAAAGGTATCCTAGACTATATTCATTCAGACCTATGGGGTCCAGCTCCGAAACTCTCATATGGAGGATCATCATATTTTGTTAGTTTTATAGATGATTACTTGAGGAAAGTTTGGATCTATTTGTTAAAGAGGAAAGCTGATGTATTTAACACTTTTAAACAGTTTAGAGCTTTGGTTGAAAAGAGCACAAGTAAATCCATTAAATGTCTTAGAACAGATAATGGAGGGAATTTACTTCTAAGGAGTTTGAGAATTATTGCAAGAATGAAGGGATCGGGCATAAAACCACTGTGTACACTCCACAGTCAGAATGGCATTGCTGAACGCATGAACAGGACTCTTCTCGAGAGAGCAAGGAGCATGCTCAGTAATGCAAAGTTGCAGCAGGAATTGTGGGGAGAAGCTTTGCTTACAGCTTGTTACCTAGTTAATCGATCACCATCGACAACAATTGACTGCAAGATTCCACAAGAGGTATGGACAGGTCAACCATGTAATTATTCTAGTCTTAGAGTTTTTGGTTGTGATGCCTATGCACTTATTCCGAAGAGTCAGCGTTCCAAGTTAGATCCTAAGTCACAGAAATTAGTCTTTGTTGGATATGGTGATGGTGTGAAGGGGTATAGATTATGGAATCCTACTGCCCATAAGATCATCATAAACAGAGATGTTATATTTGATGAAATTTCCCTCATGAAATCGGATGGAAAGAATGTTATGAAACAGGTTGATGTACCACAGTCACAACAAATTCAATTTGATATACATTCATCCACGGGTGAAAATCATGAAGATGTCCGTGAGCAGGATATTCATGAGGAAATCACTCAGGAGGATGAGCAGATTGAAACACCTCAGGAAATTGAGGAAATACCACAACAAGCTCTACGAAGGTCTACACGGATCAGATCAGTTCCAAGCAGGTATGATGATTTTGTCACTTCTGTTGCTTTAATTTCTAATGAAGGAGAACCAAGTTGTTATGAAGAAGCAATAGAGGTTTCAGATAGTGACAAATGGAAACATGCCATGAAAGAGGAAATTGATGCTTTGATTAAAAACAAAACATGGGATCTGGTGGAACTTCCTAAGAACAGGAAATCGGTTGGTTGTAAGTGGGTATACAAGTTGAAGAAAGGTGTTGATGATGTTATTTCAAAGTACAAGGCGAGGCTGGTTGCAAAAGGGTTTTCTCAGGAAGCAGGTATTGACTTTCATGAGATTTTTCGCCAATTGTAAAAATTGTTTCTATTCGTATGGTGTTAGCACTAGTTGCATTGCATAATCTTGAATTAGAGCAGCTAGATGTTAAAACTGCATTTCTACATGGAGATTTAGATGAGGAAATTTACATGGAACAACCGGAAGGGTTCATTCAAAATCGCAACAAGAGGTTTGTTTGCAAACTCAAGAAATCATTGTATGGCTTGAAGCAGTCTTCAAGACAATGGTACAAGAAGTTTGATTCCTTCATGGTGAGCCATAATTTTACCAGGAGTGAATATGATCATTGCGTTTACTTTAAAAGGTTAGATAATGGCATGTTCATTATATTGGTATTGTATGTTGATGATATGCTTGTTGCAAGCAAGAGCATGGTTGATATCAGCAGGTTAAAGGCTCAGTTGGCTAGGACATTCGATATGAAGGATCTAGGAGCAGCAAGACAGATCTTGGGCATGGAGATACACAGAGACAAGATGAAAGGCAAGCTGTGGTTATCACAAGAGAAGTATGTGGAGAAAATACTTCAGAGATTTGATATGGATAAAGTGAAACTAGTGAATATCCCTTTAGCTTCGCATTTTAAACTTTCTTCAGGTTTGTGTCCTAGTAATGATGAAGAAAAGGAGTATATGTCTCGTGTACCATATGCTAATGCAATAGGAAGTTTGATGTATGCGATGGTTAGTACTAGACTAGATATTTCACATGCAGTTGGTGTTGTCAGTAGATACATGGCAAAGCCAGGTAAAGAACATTGGGCAGCAGTGAAATGGGTGCTTCGGTATCTTAGAGGCACAAGCAGTTATTGTATCACTTTTGATGGTTGCAGTGATAAGGTTTGCGGTTATGTTGATTCTGATTTTGTAGGTGATTTGGACAAAAGAAGATCTACTTCAAGTTATGTCTTTACTCTTGCAGGTGGTCCTATTAGTTGGATGTCAAAGCTTCAAAGCATTGTTGCTTTATCCACTACTGAGGTAGAGTATGTATCTGCTTCACATGCTTGCAAAGAGGCAGTATGGTTAAAAGGTTTATTGGGTGAGTTAGGACAGGTTTCAGAAAAGTGTAAATATTTTTTGTGATAGTCAAAGTGTAATTTATTTGGCTAAGAATCCAGCTTACCATAGTAAGTCGAAACATATTCTAGTTAAATACCATTATGTAAGACATGTTGTTGATGAAGGACAGGTGATTCTTGATAAGGTCCACACTCAAAAGAATTGTGCAGACATGTTCACGAAACCGGTTATATTAGAGAAGCTGCGGTGGTGCTTGGCTTCTCTTGGCTTGCAAAAAAGGTGATGAGCAATGAACAAGGTATCAGGTTAATTGTTGTCAAGGTGGAGATTGTTGAGATTAGATGACAACCATTCCTCTTCTGGTGGATCAAGATCCTATTATTCAGCTTGTTGTTGTAACAAGACAACTTTAGTTAGAATATGGATAGGAACGCATTAATGAATTCAGTTTTGTGAGAATGCTATAAATCCATGTATGCCCATTGAGGCTAAACACACAAAAAAATAGAGTTGTAAGAGGAAAAGGCTGTCTTTGATTGTAATTTCCAGATTTGAACAATAAGAGAATCGATACCGTTGCTCGTGGATGTTTCCCTCTTGAGGGTTTTACCATGTAAATCTGTGTTTATGGTTTGTGTCTTTTTGGCTATTTAATTTTGTTTACTCGCTTTATATTTTACTGTGCTTAATCTTTTCGTGGCTATATAAGTTTCCAATAATTCAAAGCATATAAATCTCACAACACATCCCCATGAGGCTATATATATATATATATACTATCACTATTTTCATGCAGTTTCTCACATAGTTTAGTGGCCTATGTATATGCTCCCACATTCTGTATCCATGGTAAAATCTGACAAAATGGATGTTTACGCCTTGTTCCAAGTCTTCTTATTTTGGCACAAGCAGGAGGGTCTTAGAAAGGGTTGTGAAGTGATGATTTACAAATGCCAATGCATTTTATTAAAATTTTCAAAGGTCTTTACAACAAGCTCATTTCGTGCAGATCCTGCAGTTAGAGCTTTCCACAAGGCCATGTATTTTGTAAAAAAAAAATCATTTATGTGGATGGTGGATATATGACACCCACCATCGGGTTGAGACATTTTATCAAACAGAAGACATGCCTTTCCTATGCACCCACATTTTGAAACATATCTACCAAGCATTTGCAACTAAAAATCTGATAAAACACCCGTCTCTTCGGCATTTCCTTTGTATAAGTCTATGCCCTATTTCCAAGCTCCCATTTAGCCACAAGAGGCTAACAAGATAACAAAATAATCAGATTGGATAAGAAAAATGGGATTTCAATTTACTATTTTGATGGATTCACATCCTCTTTCCCAAATGGTGAAGTAATCAGGCTCCCATTTTTTTGTTAGTGCAGAGAGTGCTCGAAAAAGGTTAAAACTCAAGAAAATACTCAACACGAGACAAATGACACAGAAGAGTTAAATACGAAGCAGAAAATGAAATCCAGATAAGGAATGGTGAGTTCAGACAGAGTGAAATTTGAAATAGACATGCAAAAGAGGACAAGATCGTGCTCGTTAAGGCTCTTAACAGTAAAACGCAGATCCATACCCCATTTTGCACCAACACAAAGAATAGGTCTTTCCAAAGCAGCGCGAGAAAGCTACATAATCCCCATCTCTACCATGATAGCTAGATGCAACACACTAAACTAAAATCCTCGATGGTGAGAAGAAATAGATCCAAATATGAAGGGTTCGAGCTCAAATCTCTCCAGAAAAAAAAAAAAAATCACAAATCCTTGAACGAGATCCCGAACTAAAATCTCAAGTGAGCACAACAAGAGCGAGCTGAGAAAAATAATATCACAAGGGAAGATATCTAATGCAAATTAGAACCCCCAATAGCACATAAAACGAAACTGAAAGCATCCAAGCGCTGCAACTATCCCATTACTACTAGATTACAACATTAACTTGGGCTTCAACCTGGTTTTTTCCTATGGATCTCAAATACTGCGTTTGTATTAATATGCAAGGATAATGTCATGTCAGAAAGGGTGTTCAGGAGGTCATACCCTACTAGCTCCTACTACACGCCAAGTTACTCCGTCACGTATCCACCTGATTGCCATAAAATCTCCAACTTCCTCCTTAAATTTCTTCCTTTATCGTCATATCCCAATATTTTATTTATTTTTGTATGATGTGGCACTACAGTTGGGTAGCTCAAAATGTTCAAATTATTATATTTTTATATTAAAACTATCTAAATTCATATCATTTGTGTATTATTCACCTCTTTTTCAAATAGTCTAATTGAAAGTTTAATTACATAGCTCTTTTAAAATCGCACATTCTATTGAATCATATTAGGCTCTAGTTTTTCAAATTTGTAGGTAAACCGACGGAGAAAAATTAAAAGTAGGTAAAATTTGAAAAACACTTATATTATATTAAAAAGATAGATCTTGAGCTCTTTATTATTAAATTTATGGTAGATCTTGTTCTGTGTCTTTTAGATAGATATATTTAAGATATCTATGTTAGTTTATATGTTTTATTTATATAACATATCTAAAAGTAAAAACTAAAATAAATCTAACATAAAATAAAAATACATTTAAAAGTAAAAACTAAAATAAAACAAATCTAAAAGTGTCAAAATCAATATAATAATATTATAGTTACTTACCTATTCACACTTATTATTTACTTGGCAGTAATTATCTTCCAATAAAGATTAATATCCCGCACTAATTATCTTGAATTTACATCCGAAGTAATATCCTCGCACATTCATAGTTTTTATTTTTCACATGTCTAAAATAACATACATTTCCATGTATAAATACATAATCATATATTTATTTTATTTATTAAATATTGAGTCGAAATTAAAAAATAAATTATTTCAACCATTTAATTTTTTATTTATTTTTATTGATAATACTTGGAAAAGGCTCCGAGGACTGTTACAAAGGATAATCATGAAATATTTGTAAAAATTAAAAACCAAAAATCAAAGGCAGGAAACGAATAATGAATTCGCTCCTAACAAGTACAAAAAAACTAAAAAACCAATACAACACAACTAGAAGAAATTAAGGAGCTTGTCTAAGAACTACTCCGAGTTATACGTCGAGCGTTGCTTTTAGAGTGGACCGTAGTCCATGCATCATCATTTAATGCTTCCCTCTACTCAACACTTTTTCCTTCCAACATATTTTTGTTCCTGAAATCCACGATCAGTTCAACTGCTACAAGATTCCCTATATCTTTATTTCCTTGTAAATCAAGCTCCATTCCTTGTTGTCCATAGTTTGCAATAGTTAGCGCTTTGGTTCTGCCAGTCACCATTTATGGTTTTTAACTCCTCCATCATCCCAACATTCACAACATCGTTTATTTCCTCTACCATGTCGGGAAAAAATCAACATCCTTGCTTTGAATGGTATCAACATCTGATTCCTCCTTCTCCAGATCTTCCTCTGAATCTTCATGCTCTAGATCAGGCTTTTCATCCCCACTACAATCCGATGGATCATCTCTAATTTCTTGATATTTGGTACAAAAATACTTGAGCTCTCAACTCTAATCCTCTATTCCCAAATTCCATCAGGGAAGTTATAAAAATATTTCAAGTATCTTGGTTCCTCTAGGGACAGAGGTACAAATTTCACCAAAACCTAATGTAGATTGTTCCCTCATGGCCAGATAAACAACAATCAATGTTATAATCGCTCTAGAAATCCCAAAATAAATTAGACCTCCCCAAACTCCAAAGGGAGAGCGGGGAGACGAATCCACATAAGGAGAGATTTAAAAACTATATGATGTGACAAACCTCATTCCCATTGATGAAGACTAGGCGTTGCATTGTCGAATAACCACAAATCTTCCTAAAGCACATTTTTCCTATCTTGCTCATTTAAGAAATAGAATATAAAACCTTCTCCTGCCACAACCCTAACATCTAACTTAAAACCCATTTCCTTTTACACCAATCTCTAACAAGATAGATATTTGTCCTTTTATTAGAAGACATGACAACGAGCACAAATTTTAATCTTGCCATGTCTTTTTCGATGAAAAATCAAAGAATTTCCAATCTGTGGGTCATAAAATCATCTTTTAATGATGGATAAAGTTTAACAAACTTCTGATTATTCTCACTAAATAGTCTTGCAGCCCAAGTTGAATTCTTGCTCAAAATGCAAGAGTTATACAGAGTTTGCATTTTTCCAAAGAAATTGTATCCCAAAACAATATTTTAACCATTTAATATTAGTCGACAAATAAAAAGGTTTTTCAATCAACACACGTCTTTACACTCCTTTCCTGCAACTATAGAAAAAGAAAGGAAAACACTTTCAATAAATGATCCTTCTAGCATTGGGTCATATGTACTTCTTCTTCTTTAAGATCACCATTGAGGAAAGCACTTTTTACTTCCATCTGCTAAAGTTTCCATATTTTTTGTACTTCCATTACACAAACAACTTTGATGGTTTTAATCTTTAGAGTGGGTGTAAAGGTATCCTCATAGTCAATTCCTTCCTGTTGATCATATCCCATTCAAAGTAGTCATGATTTGTAATTGCCGATATATCCATTTTCCTTATATTGTGTTTTGAAAAACCTCATGCAGATAATAGATTATTTCCTACAAGTGGATCGACAGGTGTTCCCATGTCCAATTCTAGATCAAGGAGTCGTAGTCTACATCTATGACCTTCTTCCACTATGGTTGACTAAGTTCCTCATGAACTATATAAGATTTGGCACTATCAGCCACTGAACTCATGAACACACTATGAATATTTTATAACTTCTATGCTCTTATTTTCATTTTTACAAAAATACAAGCACTTATAATAGCAATGAACTTTGATTTTTCTTTTGAGCACAACTCATTCTCTTACAAAGTGCAAGAGTTTCCTTTTACTTTTCAATAATGTATTACAACTTAATGAATAAAATATATAATACAACCTTTCTTTCAAATACAATACTATAAGTCTTCCACCTTAAGTGGGGATAACAAGAAAGGTTTTCTCACAAAGAAGGATTTCTTGACTTCAAAAAGGTTCCAACTGCGCCAATTCTTCAATAAGAGATCCACCATTTCTTCAATTCATCACAAAAAAAAAAATGGGGAGAGGCAACACTCTCCACCCAAACAATAACCAAATGAGGAGAAGAATCTATCCTCCTAATTAACCTCGAGCCCCATCCACAATGCAATAAAATATGGATCCAACTCATGGAAACTATTACAAATATTTTGCATCACAATACAAAGATTTCACAACCATTTCAAAACACAATCAACACAAAATAAATTCATGAGAAGAAAACTAACAAAATATACAAGGCTTGAAAATGCAAGGCCAATGGAGCAAGGATCTATGGGGAGATCACTTATGCTTCCCAATGGGATTATGTGCCCACCTTAAAGCCCTCCAAAAATACATCTCAAATCCCTACACAAACCTTATGCCTCCCTCAATATCCTCTTATGCCTCCCACATTATATTATACCTCACTACAATCTCTTATGTATCCCTCCGAAAAACCAAGTAAGAAATGCAAGCATTATCTTATCCAAGGTGGGGCACTTAATCCAACTCCCTCCAAAACATTAAATAAAATCTTATTCCTCCATTCATATAAGATCCCCATAGCCTTCTCCTACACCATACTTAGGCAATCTACCCAAGAACCCAACAAGCATACAAAAACATTCAATAACATACAAATATACACATATAAGAGAAAACAATTAAAACAAGGGTGTAGCTCCTACCTTTCCATGGTAGATCTTGATCAAAGAGTCACACACCAATATCCTTCAAGCCTAATCTCACAACTCCAATAAGCTCCAAAAATTCAACAAGCACTCCAAAATCCTCCAACTCAAAAAAATACAAGAGAAAAAATGAAATAAAGTAACTCTCAAACAAATAAATAAATTTGCATAAATAGAAAAAGGAGAGAGGAGGGTGAGGTGGCTCCATGTAGGATACCACATCACTCATTCTATACTCCATATCACAATTCAAATCTCAACCCCAATACACAATAAATTGGTGTTTGATAGGAATGACAAACCTCTTACCCACACCCTCTAAGGAAAAAAATTAAAACCAATGTAAGAAAAGTGTAATAAATGTCACTTTTTGTCTTACAAAACACATAATAAGGTCTATGGTTAACCCCAATCAATAGGTAAGGTTGGTATATGAAATTAAGAGGTGTGGGACAAGTTTACAAAAATGGTCTGTAAGCCCAAATCTGAAATTCCAAGGTAGGTTAGAGTGTACATCACTCAAAGTCACATACACTCAACATAAAATCACGTAGTTCAAAATAACAACTCTAATATATGAATTCATTTTTCACATCACCAAATAACTTAATAACATGATTTATTTACTTAATAAAAGCACATTAATCAACAATGATTAATTAAATTACATCGCAAATTAAATCACATACTCCATGGTAAATAAAATAAAAGGGAAAGAATAGAATACATTCTCATGGTTGAAATTGGAGGTCATCCCCATGGGGACCCTCTAACGAAAAGAAAAAATGAAATAATAACATTACACAAGTTGCTCGGTGGCCTTCATTGTATCCATCCGGTATTCCACCTTTGTCATTGGTCTTCAATACCCCTTTTGATTGTTGTGATATAATTACCTATAAAATCATGAAATACCTCCTTCGACCTCATGGCCACATGAAAACATCTAAGATAAATATACACATCTAAATCAATAACCATTCGCATATAGATAAATCATCATATCAACTAAACAACGTTATCATTTGTCTAAATTTTCAACATCTAAATTTTATCTTTTTATCAATATCAACAAGATCACAAGATTAGTTCAAATGTTAGGTCCTAGTTGTTGGTATCCAATTTTTTTCTCCTTTTCAAGTTGAGAAGAAACACATATTCGAGCAAGGAGCTTAGAGGTAGATAGATCATAGTGTGTGTCGTTTTGTAAGCGAGGATGAGATCTAACTGGCCCTTTGTTACTCAAATTTGTGGAGAGATGGATAGCACCTTTAAGAGGATTTGACATATCCTCACTACTTTAGGTCATGCCTCTTCGACTAGGGTGAGAGGACCCTTAGTGTAACCTCTGTTTGATGAAGGAGATGGAGATATCCTTCTTTTGCATAAATTCTATGAAGAAAACCTTGGGAAAATACGGTCAATACTCCATGATTTAACTCTTAAGAGTTGTCACTTCTAAACGATGGAGATACTTTCAACACAAGGCTAAGGTTACTGAAGACATTAAGAAATCTTGATTGTTCTACATATTTTAGTAAGTAGATTTTGTTCCTTTGTTGATACATAGGTAAAAAAGGGTAGTTCAGGGTGGATTTGTGGTTTTGAATAATTTTGGTGGGAGATGAAGAAGGATAAAGTTTATTATACCAGATCTTCAAAGGGACTTCACAAAAATGAACAAATCAACAACAAAAAGCTTCAAAACAATTAATACATTCCTTCAACCAGAAGGTGTGCTTCAATGGATGCCCAAATTAGAATGCTTTCACATAATCTTTGAGACTCTAACATGAAGGCATGAATTGAAATACTCAATTAAACACCAAAGTCTCTGATCAATCACACCTAAGGTACACCGAAGACTTACTAACAATCTTTATCAACAAGTGATAGTGAATTGATTTTAAATTTTTTATCTCATCAAGATGAAGGCTCTTCTTCAAATGAAATTGCAAATACCATTAAACTATCACAGGATGAGATCCTGTGTGATTTCAAAAAAATTCAATGTAAGATTGTAATAGGAACAAAAGAAATTATTTTTAGACATTCTGAAACAAAGTAAACACAAATTTCTAAGATTGGACACAAATTAATTTCAAAATTGCATAGATTCATCGGTAGGGAAAGCTTCAGATTAACTTGGTGCTCATCAATGGCTATACATCTGCAACCAACTTGACACGGTAGAAAATCTAACACGTAGAAAATCTAACACAGAAGAAAATAACAGGTTATCTCATGGTGGTCTCTCGGGAAGAAGACTTTCTTAAATTTTCTCTTAACAATTCAACCTCCCACCATTTGCAAGAGTATTCTTATTGCATTTATACATTTTACTCACTCAATTTTCCCCCCAAAAAGAAAGAATATTTGAGGGAGATTTTCTTCTTAACAATTCACTTCAGACAATGACATTTAACAAATTCATATCCAAAAGATGCCAAGTGGACCGATTGTGAATTGATCACATTTCTTGGGCCCTCGAATAATGACTAAGATGTCATTCCAAATTTTTTTGGCAATCCTTCTATTCATTCTAATTCTATCATTCAAGAAATTCCCTTTTGATCATTTTACAGAAGACTCTGCATAGCTGGATATGATGAGTAATCTTTTTGCTCTCGTTTGCAACACCTTTTTCATCTTTTGCACATGCACTTTCATCATTCCATCCCTTTTCCCTCTCTTTCCTCTACAATTATGCCCCACATCCATTTCCTCGGTAATTTCTATTTTTGCGAGTGCTCGATAAATTTCCACTTCAACCATATCAACCTTAACAATCCTTGGACTCACGATTTAAGAATTAAATCCATTCAATCACACGTTAATGACAGATATGTCAAGGAATTTCATCAAAGAATGATCAAAAATATTGTATTTATGTCTCCAGAGTCTTGGACAAAAATGCTGGACAAACAAACTGAAATACACAACAGAACCATTGATTTTGCCCTTTTCCACTTTATATCATAGTCATCCACGTGTTTCCTTGGTGCAACTACAAAGGAGAAGCATAGAGGCAAGTCCCAAACAAGTGCAAGCCTTCCATGCACCTAGGCCCAAGAAAAATGCCTTTTGGCCTTTGAAAAGTCTTAGTGTAAAAAGGAGCCAGTGGAAGCCTCCACGTGTCTCAATGGCACATTTTGAGATGGTCCCCAAAATCAAAGACCCCAAACAAGCGCGAGCTCAACACGTGTCTCTCGGCCTAGTAGAGTATGTTTTAAAATTTTGAAGGTTCAGTGGAAGGCACCATGTGTTTATGGTCCGAGACATTTTTCTTTGGCCATTGAAAAGTCCAAACAAAGTGCAGAGTGAGCAAAAGCCTCCAAGTGTCCTCCTGGTGCTTCTTCAAAATAAAACCTAGGGGTCAGTCCCCAAACATACTAAGATGTCATTCCAAATTTTTTTGGCAATCCTTCTATTCATTCTAATTCTATCATTCAAGAAATTCCCTTTTTGATCATTTTCAAGACTCTTGCAATTAGATCCTGGATATGACGAGTAATCTTTTTTGCTCTCGTTGCAAAACCTTTTTCATCTTTTGCACACTGCACTTTCATCATTCCATCCCTTTTCCCTCTCTTTCCTCTACAATTATGCCCCACATCCATTTCCTCTGGTAATTTCTATTTTTCGAGTGCCCGATAAATTTCCACTTCAACATATCAACCTTAACAATCCTTGGACTCATGATTTAAGAATTAAATCCATTCAATCACACGTTAACGATGAAATGTCAAGGAATTTCATCAAAGAATGACCAAAAATATTGTTTGTTCATGTCTCTAGGAGTCTTGGACAAAAATGCTGACAAACAACAGTTGAAATGCACAACAACCATTGATTTTGCCCCTTTTCCACTATATATCATATTCATCCACGTGTTTCCTAGGTGCAACTACAAAGGAGAAGCACAGAGGCAAGTCCCAAACAAGTGCAAGCCTTCCACGTACCCTGGGCCCAAGAAAAATTCCTTTTGGCCTTTGAAAAGTCTTAGTGTAAAAAGGAGCCAGTGGGAACCTCCACGTTTCTCAATGGCAACTTTTGAGATGGTCCCCAAAATCAGAGACCCCAAACAAGCGCGAGCTCAACATGTGTCTCATTCCAGTAGAGTATGTTTAAAAAATTTGAAGGTTCAGTGGAAGGTGCCATGTGTTTATGGTCCGAGACATTTTTCTTTGGCCATTGAAAGTCCAAACAAAGTGCAGAGTGAGTAGAAGCCTCCAAGTGTCCTCCTGGTGCTTCTTCAAAATAAAACTTAGGGGTCGGTCCCCAAACATGCATGGTCCCTCCATGTGTCCCAAGCCTTTAGAAATTTGCTTGAAAAGTCTAAGTATGGGAAGACCGGTGGAAACCTCCACGTGTCTTCATGGCACAACTTTGAGATGGTGCCCAAGAGTGGAGACCCTGAACAAGCACGGGCTCACCACGTGTCTCAAGCCTTAGAAAATTGCTTTGAAAAGTTTAAGTACAAAGCGGAGCCGGTGGAAGCCTCCACATGTCTCCCTGTCGCAATTGTTAAGGTGGGACCTTGAGGTGGATCCTCAAATGATTGTCATCCCTCCACGTGTCCATGGTCTACCAAAAATATACCCATTGCATGAAAAATTTTCTACATTTGGGAAAAGCAACGAAAACCTCCACATGTCCCCCGAAGTAACTCCAAGGCCAAACCAAAAGGTGAATTTTCAAATGAGTGTCATTCCTCCACGTGGAAAATTTATGGGTTGAAGGAGCCTTAGATTTTTTAAAGTGCCTTGCCGATCCACATCCAACAAAAAGGGCCATATTTCCACTGATGCTGAGATGGAAATTTGACCGAGAAAAATTAACCTGTCAAACCGTAAAATGCAGAAAATCACCATTTGAGCCCGGAAATGAATCTTTCTTCAAGGAAAGAGAATTTGGAAATGTTATAAGGCTCAAATATGATCCTCCAAGCTACATCCAATCACATTTCCATGGGTATTTGGGAAAAAATGACAAGGATGACAACAAACGTGAGTGTGGAAAATGGAAGGAAAGGAACAACCTGAGTTTTTGCCCAAGTTATAGACTCTTTCAGATGGACAGAGGAACGAAAAACAAATTTTGGACCTTTAAGTGATCCTCGACCAAGAGAGGACTGATCATGGAAACCAAATGGAGGAAAAATTCTTCAAGCACCAATACGAGGAGATATAAAACATGACAGAGGCCGTAAATTGAGGAATTTCAATGAAAAATGGGGCAAGACTAATTTGAGCACCAAAATCAGCTCCGACTTAGGGATGGGCACTCCTCTGAGTGCCACAAGAACAAATAGTAGAACCAAGTGCCAAAAATAGACCATTGGGAAATGAAGTCAAAGAATAATCTTGCAAAGTAGAACAACCATAACCATCCTCCAAAAAATGAACCAAGAAACCAACAAAACTAGGTCACCAAGGACCAGAATGAACAAAAACACAAAAAAAGATGAGAACAAAGAACTATACACTATACACTATACAAATGGAGTATACCTTGATTCTAAGAAATAAATCAAGGAAATGTTTCAAATGCCTGCCATTAATAGGAAATTCAAGTAGTTCCCCATCTAAGTCTTTTAGGAAGAAGGTATTTTCACCAATTCGAATATCAATGGAATAAGGGCCCATCCACAATGCATCAAATTTACCATGCTTTCCCTTATCTTCATGTCTCGTTATCCCATAAAAGCACAAGATCCCCAATGTCTGAAAGCTCTGGGAGTCACCTTTTTGTCAAATAACTTCTTCAAATTTTCTTTGAACTTCACATGCCGCTGATGGGATGCCCTTCTTTCTTCATCCAACTCAATAATTTGATTGATTCGAGCATCATATGGACTAACTTCTTGGTCTTCAATTTGTTGAAAAAACTAAAATGAAGACAATTACAAATGGAGGGGAAGCAAAGCTTGAGTTCCATATACCAATTCAAATGGGATTTTACTAGTAGCTCTTTGTGATGATTCATCAGCCCAAACAACAAACTTAGTTGCTCACCCCACTTCCTTTTGTTTAGCTCAAGGTTCTTCTAATGATCTTCAACAAGTTTGTATTGCTAGACTCATCTTGTCCATTTCCTTGGGGATTGTAGTTAGAAACATATGTTAGATTGATTCCATACTCTTTGCACATTGCCACCAAAGGTTTGGCTTTGAAACTCATGGCATTATCAACAATAATTTTAGCTAGCACTCCAAATCTGCATATGATTTGATTCAGCATGAACTCCATGATAACTTGGTGTGTTGTCTTCTTGGTGGGGATTGCTTCCACCCACTTAGTGAAATAATCAGTGGCTACAAGAATCCATTTATGACCAGTAATGGAAGGATTAGAAATTTCTCCAATGAAATCCATTCCCCATTGTTTGAATGGGGCTTCAACTAACATAGGCTGAAAAGGAAGGGATCCTAAAGCTTTCATTCTTACAAAAAAATGTTGGCAACTTTCACATTTCCTAACCAATAGAGTTGTATCCTTGAAGAGATTTGGCCACCAATAACCAGCCCTTAAGATTTTATGTGTTGTAACTCTTCCAGCAAAATGTCCCCCACATAGACTCCTCCATGGAGATCAGCAATTATTTTGGGGCCTCATCTTGATAATGCATCTCAAGATCACTCCTCGGGGTTCTTCCAAGCTAACCCAAAATCAGTAATGACATACTTTTGAGAGGCTAACTTAAAATCTCTTTTCTTCTTTTTTACTCAAATTTAATGGCAACATATATGTCCGAGATAAATGATTATATCTTTGTACCATTCAGAACTTACAAATTTTCAAGGACATCCACCCTTTCTCCTTCTACTTCATTCACCTCAATAGTTTGCAAGTTTCTCTTAGCCATAAGCTTAGCTAGGGCCAAACCTCTTACCAATTTCATGGTTTGGATATCCATGTCATTCTCTTGCAACTTGTTCACCCATCTGCATCTTTTCTTGAGACCTCCATTTATGATAAAATGTCTTTCACCATGGTGTGGGGAACATAAGCAACAACTTTAGAACTCAAGATGTAGGGTCTAAAAACCTTTGTTACTTTCACCAAGGAAAATGCTTGCTTCTCCATGATGGTGTAATTCAATGCAGCTCCTTGCAATGATTTACTAAAAAAGGAAATTAGTCTCTCAGCCCCTTCATCATCCTTCTGTAACAAAACATATGTAATGGTGTTTTTACGAAGAAAAATAAAACACTTGAAAAGGATTCTTGTAATTTGGGGCTGCCAAAATAGGGGCATGCTTTAGTGCTTCTTTGATCCCATTGAAATCTTGAATGGAAACTTCTTCCCATTTGATAACTTGGTCCTTCTTCAACATACTAGTAATGGGGATGGTCAGCTCAACAAAGTTAGACACAAATCTTCTAATAAAGTTTATTTGTCCAAAGAAGGATTGAATTCCCTTCTTAGTTCTTGGAATTGGAACCTTGTTGATGGCTTCCACTCTCTTGAGATCAATCATGACCCCTTCCTTTGATACAATGTGACCAAGAAGCTTTGCCTTTTGCACTCCAAAGTGGCACTTCTTGGGATTCAATGATATGCCATACTCTCTACACCTTATCAACATTCTCTCCAAGTGTTGCAAGTGATCATTTCTTTTTATGGAAAACATAGTTACATCATCTTGATAAACAACAATGAAGTCATTGATATAACCAATAAATGCTACATCCATTGCTCTTTGGAAATTTGCTCCAGCATTCATTAATCCAAAAGGCATCCTGACATAGACATAAGTTCCCAAGGAGTGGTAAAGGTAGTCTTTATTCTTTCTAACTCCTTCACAACAACTTGATTATAGCCAGAGAAACCATCCAAAGTGGATAACAATTCAGAACTAGTTACCAATTGTATCATATTCTCCATGTTTGGTAGGGTAATTATCTTTCAATGATGCTTTATTCAGGTTCCTGAAGTCTACGCATAGCCTTATATCACCATTATTTTTCCTAACAAGCACTAGGTTTGCAACCCAAGATGAATACCTTGTGGGCTGAATGATCCCTCCATCCCTCAACTTCTTCAGTTCTTCTTGCATTTTCAAAGAAAGAAGTGGATTGATGGGCCTCTATTTTTTCCTGAAAGGCTTGGCATTAGACTCAAGAGGAATCTCATGTTGGAAAAAATCTTCCTGTATGCCTTCAACTCGAGAGTAAGACCAAGCTAGGAAGTCTTGATATTTTTTAGCAATTGAACATAGGACTGCATTCTCTTCCTTGCTGAGATTGCTTCCTAACCAGATTTTATGTATTTTTTCCTTTGTGCCCAGGTCGTGCTCTTCCACATCTCTCAAAACCAACATACTCTTTTTTAATAATGCAATTAGAATTATCAAATTTTGACTCAATAGCCACCAAACCTCTAGGAATCGTGTTTGTCTTCAATTGGATGATGTCTTTGCCAAATAAAGTTTCCTTTCCTTCAACAACACACACCATTGGTTCCTAATCTATATTTTGGTCAGCAAACTCACCTTGGTTTCTGTAGAAACTATTTCACCTAGGCATCATCATCAAACACTTTCAAATTTTTAACATTATCAAGGACAAATGGCCTTGTTAGTATTTCAACATCATACTCACAAAATGGAGACACTATACAATTCTCAAAATTTGGATCCTAACACTACTAACTTATCTACAACAACATTAAACTTTCTATCATGGTGCACAATATTAAAAGATTCAAACATTTCAATCAAATCCCAATCGCATGCTTGTATTGTTTCATTCTCTTATTTTTAGTAGCATATAGTTTTCTAATTTTCTTGACAATCAATTCTAAATCCCCTTTGATAATGATATCCTTTATACCATATTTCCATGCAATTCTCAAGCCTAATAACAATGCTTCATATTCAACAATGTTGTTAGTGCATTCAAAGTTAAGTTTGAAAGAAAAGACAAACTCTTCTTGGCCTGGAGAAATCAGAACAATGTCAGCACCATTTCCAAACTTGGAATAGGCTCCATCAAATAACAAGGTCCAAGGTAAACCCACTTGTTCAAGACATTTACATTGATCAATCTTGTGCTCCTTGCCATCAGCAAACCCCACAAATTTATCCTACATCAACATATAACACTTCATAAGAAGCATTATTTGGATCTTCAATGAGGTGCAACATTTTCTTCTCTCCATACAACTTTACAAGGATGCCTTCAATTGGAATGGTGGAAAAAGACATATCCATCTGAACACTTCCACCAACACTTGCAGCCCACTTTCTTGATAATAGCATGCCCCATTTGGCAGGGAAATCAACAATGACAACATCAAGTTTTAGGTTCTTACCTAGATAAGTTGTAAGTTGTACCACCAAACCTTTCACACACCCTACAATTGGGACCTCTCTAGAATCATTACAGTACACTTTCCATAAGTTGTTGTCACTTTAATGTTTAATTCATTCATGACTTCCATAGGCATAACATTGCATGATGCTCTGGATTCAAACATACAATTGTGCAGTAGTTTCTCTTTAATAATCAGTGTTGTAAAAAATAGATCAACATTTAACTGAGACTCAACTAAAGATGTCCCCAAGTAGACTTTAAGTGGTTCACCTATCTCCTCTAATGCTGGTGGTTTTTCTAGGTCTGTAATGGTTGGAGGAGGAGTATTTACATTATTTATATTTCTGTTGGGCATTCCTATCTTCCTCTAATCCCAAATACTCAAAATCCCTCTTCTTGTGCTCAGGAATCCTAAGCAATTCAACAATTGGGACAGAAATCTTGATCTGACTCAAGACTTGGGCAATGTCATAGGGGAATGTATTTGGGAAAATTAGTATTTGGAGAAATATTGACAAACTCATCAGATGGCACAAGGTTTTTAACATTTTGGGCATGGGTGGGAACACCAGTTCTACTTGAGACAACAAGGCCTTTGCAAATGCATCTTTCTTTGGAGTCTCTTTTGGGACATTGGTGAGAACTGGGGTCTTTGGTTTGGCTTGAGGCCCTGCCCCTTTAACAACTTTACTTCTTGTGTTATACTCTTTTTCTTGGGCCACAAAAACATTCATTAGTAAATTTTTATCCTCTTTGATGGGATTCCTCCATCGTACTTATTAATCATTAGAGCTCTTAGGTACTCAAAATCATTATTAGGAAGTTCAAATGCTTGTACCATATCTATTTCTAAAGCATGAGAGGGAGGAAGAAGAGGTACCAGTGAATGCAATCCCAAAAACTTGTAGCAGTTCTTGCACTTATTACCTTAGTTGAAGTTGCTCCTTGTTATGAGCTTGTAGAGCTAGTCCACCATGCATGCATCATCATCAATGTTATCATCATCATCAAATTCTTCAACTTGTTGATCTATTTCACATGGCGGGTGGGGTAAGAAGCATTTGTCACACCAATCCATTTGATTTGTCTCTTCAACAACAACAAATTTTCATTTAGAGGATCAGACACTACTCTATTTTCCCTAGCTTGGGGTTGTCTAGCTCCCATGGGTCCTTTACCTCTGTCATCAGACCTTTGATCATTTCTAGGATGATTTGCAAGTCTGTCTTGTCCTTGTTGCCTATGCTGACCCTGAGAACCTTGTCCAATTCCTTTTCTACCCTAGAAATCTTCTTGTAAGAGATTTCTTTGACAACCCTATCCCAATTCCTTGAAACTTCCTCAATATCTCGCAACCTCTACTTGATTGAGGCTTCTCGGTGTTGATTATTTTAACACCCTCTCTCTTAGGAGGTTTTCCATCTACTTTAATGTTGTATAAATAATTTAAACAACACGTAGTCGCACTTATGGATTTTCACCTTAGTTTATGAAAATGTGTTATGAAATACCTATCAAAATGTTTGTCAATACAAGATTCATGCAAAGTTTACAAGTTCTTCTCTTCTTTTACCCAAATTTATCAATGATAATATAAATCTTAGTGCAATAACTATAAAACATAGAAATATTACACTCATAACTCACAACTTTGGACAATTCTTATAGATATGAACAAATAATGATGTTTCAAAGAATGTATTAAACACATGACATGTGTAAGAAGTATTACTTAGATTTCTGTACGTGTAAACCTTTGTTTAAATATTTCAAAGAGTCCCTGGTAATGGCGCCATGAGTGTTGGTATCCAAAATCATTCTCCTTTTCAAGATGAGAACAACAATGCAAATTCTATAGGGAGATTAGAGGTAGATATGTCATAGTGTGTGTCATTTTGTAGCTAGGGATGAGATCCAAAGCGGCCTTTTCTTACTCATATTTATGGAGATATGGATAGCACCTTTAAGAGGATTTAACTTGTCCTCACTATTTTAGGCCATGCCTCTTGACCAGTGGTGAGAGGACCCTTAGTGTAACCTCTATTTTATGAAGGAGATGGATATATCCTTCTTTTGCACAAATTCTATGTAAAGAAAATCCTAGGGTTCTTATCCCCAAAATTCACCCTGTGGTAGCTTTTTTGAAACATGCATACTCAATCGAGGAAAATTGATTGATGGCAAAAATCATGTTCCTAGGGGTTTTCAAATTTTTAACTTTAAATCGTGTCGAAAGAACGAGCTCGAGAAAATGAGGAAAAAGATTCTCTTGAAGGCAATAGATTTCAACCATGAAAATGGCTAAGTCCTGGTCCTAATGCAATACTTTTAAGGACATTGGAAGAACCATCCCTGAAAGGCCATTCTATCCGAATATTTGGGACATTCGGGACATTCGGGACGTGTGGAGATGTTGTTCCTTTGTTGAAAAATTGACTCTATCAAAAGCTGATTCGGGACGCGGGGGACAAAAGTCTTCGAATCGGCCGGATCGGCCGAAATGAGTCAAGGATTCCAAGGTATGTGAATTTAACCAGCCGGATCGGGCTGAAATGATTCTTTGAGTATGGATAACGGGACAAAATTTAATGTAAACGGCGATCGGGAAAATTTGTCCCAAAGTCTTCCATCAAAGCAAATGGGACATTTCAAGTGTTGATCACCAATATTGCATTATTTCTCGAAATGGGAAATTTCTGTGCTAAATGGGACAACATTGGGATGAAAAGCCTATGCCTCTAAAATTGATGGAGAGGAGAAATTCAACATGGACCCGTGGAACTTCAAAGCCATAATTTTGAGGAGGACTTACATGAGAAACAAAATGATGAGGAGTGAGGGGTTGTTCACAAAAATGGACTTTTCGGAAGGCGAAAAGCATTCGAGAAGACGTCCTCTACGCCACAAAAGAAACATATTCGGATCTCGATTAATGGAGAATCAAATAATGAAAACGTCTAGATTTCCAAAATAGCTTCAAATTCGGAGAAGGCCCTAACTTTTGCATTTTCAACGAAATTTACCGTTGGAATCGTGGTTCCAAGCCCGATGCACATAAATCAAGAAATTCTAGATTTGATTAGATTTTGATTGATATTTCCTTAAGAAAACTTTCCCAGGTTCGAAATGTGTTTTAAGGTAGGGGAGTGCAGAAGGCATATCTTCATCATTCTTCTGAAGCTTTGACACATGGGATATTAATGACAAATCTTTTTGAATAATGTTAACCATACTCAATTATAAGAATTTAACAGGTGGTCAAGGACAGATTTCGGGATTTCCACCTTCTCTTCTCCTTCTCATTTTTCTATAAATTGGAGTGTTGTAAAAGAGAGTTTTGGGTAGTAAAGCTCTACCAAATTGATTTGTGAAACCGGATTTGTGCAAAGGCCCTTGTAGTGGAAGATCTTGCATGGTGATCCAAGCCCTTATCTTGTAAAGATACAAATCTGTACCATGCAAATATAGTTTGTGGATGTATCTTTCCTCGTTTGTGTTTTCTTGCAAACCAACTTTAATCTTTCAGATCAAGAATATTGTGTAATGTATTGTGTTAAAATTATTCTAAAATATCTATCATGTCATTGTGTATGCATTTGTTGCAAGATTATGGAGAAGTCCTTCATCACCTCTTCTAGTATGTGCACTTTGCTTTTTCAAGTGATTTCACACATTTAGAGATTGACTCTCACCCTCCTTTTGTGAGGCATTATCATAGTGTGTAGGCTTTCATTTTATGCATTCTCTCTCTCGGGTCCCTTGGAGATTTAGATTAGAATTTAGTTACTCATATTTGTGGAGAGATGGAGTAGTTTAGGAGAAATTTGACCTTATCCTCGGACTACTTCTAGTAGCAAGTCCCTTCAACTTAGAGATAGTACCCATGTTATGATGAACCATGAGTTGGAGATATCCTTCTGATTTGCACAAATTTGAAGAAAACCTTGGGAAAATATGTCAATACTCCATGATTTAACTCTTAGAGTTGTCACTTCTAAATGATGGAATACTTTCAACACAAGGCTAAGGTTCTTCTGAAGACATTAAGAAATCCTTGATTATTCTACATATTTAATAAGTAGATGTTGTTCCTTTGTTGATACATAGGGAAACATGGGTAGTTCAGGGGTGGATTCTGGTTTTGAATAATTTTGGTGGGAGATGAAGTAGGATAAAGTTGATTATACCAGATCTTTGAAGGGACTTCACAGTAATGAACAACTCAAAAATAGAAAGCTTTAGAATAGTTAAGACGTTCCTTTAACCAGAAGGTGTGCTTCAATGGAGGCCCATATCAACACGTTTTCAAATAATCTTTGAGACTCTAACACGAAGGCTCAAATTGAAAGACTCAATTAAACACCAAAGTCTCTACGATGAATCATGCCTAAGGTAAACTTGAAGACTTACAAACAATCTTTATCAACAAATGACAATGAATTAATTTTAAATTTGTTTATCTCATCCAAGATGAAGGTTCTTATTCAAATGAAATTACAAATACCATTAAACTTTCACAGGATGAGATCCTGTGTGATTTCATAAATATTGCAATGTAATCTTACAATAGGAATGAAAGAAACTATTTGCAAACATTCTAAAACAAAGCAGACACAAATTTCTAGAGATTGGACACAAATTAATTTCAAAATTACTTAGATTCATCAGCAAGGGAAAGCTTCTAGAGCAATATCAGTGCTCGTCAATGGCTATACATATGGCAACAACTTGACATGATAGAAAATCTAACACAGAAGAAAATAACAGGTTATCTCGGCTTTGGTCTCTCACGAAGATGAATTTCTCAAAATTTCTCTTAAGAATTCAACCTCCGACCATTTGCAAGAGTATTCTCATTGCATTTATACATTTTTCTCACTCATCTTCCCCCAAAATACAGGACCTTTGCTTTTACTCAATTTTTTCCCCCAAAAAGTTTAACAAATTTGATCCGAAAAATCTTCCAAGTGGACCAATTGTGAACTGATCACATTTCTTGGGCCCTCGACTAATGACTAGGATGGCATGCTATAATGTTTTGTCAATCCTTCTAATCATTTTCATTCTTTCATGATAAATCCCCTTTTTAATAATTTTCGGAGACTCGCACAACACAGGATATGACAAGTAATCTTTTTCACTCTCGAGGCAACACCTTTTTCATCTTTTACACCTGCACTTTCATCATTTCATCCCTTTTCCCTCTCTTTCCTCTACAATTCTACCCCGCATCCATTTCCTCTTGTAATTCCCATTTTGCGAGTGCCTGAGCAATTCCTACTTCAAAACATCGACTTTAACAATCCTTGGACTCACAATTTAAGTTTCAAATCCACTCAATCGCACCTTACTGAGAAAGAGATGTTAAGGAATTTTATCAAAGAACGATGAAAACAATGCGTATTCGTATCTCCAGAATCTTGGAGCAAAAAATGCGCGAGAAAATAGGTGAAATGCACAACAACCATTGATTCTACCCCTTTTCCACTTTATATCATAGTCGTCCATGTGTTTCCTTGGCACAACTATAAAGGAGAAGCACAGAGACAAGTCCCAAACAAGTGCGAGCCTTCCATGTACCCTGGGCCCAAGAAAATGCCTTTTGGCCTTTGAAAAGTCTCGGTGTAAAAAGGAGCTAGCGAAAGCCTCCACATGTCTCAATGGCACATTTTGAGATGGTCCCCAAAAGTAGAGACCCCAAAAAGTGTGGGCTCAACACGTGTCTCAGTTCAGCAGAGTTTTTAAAAAGTTGAAGGTTTAGTGGAAGGCACCATGTGTCTATGGTCCGAGACATTTTTCTTTGGCCGTTGAAAATTCCAAGAAAAGGGAAGAGTGAGCGGAAGCCTCCAAGTTTCCTCCTAGTGCTTCTTCAAAATAAAACTTAGGGGTTGGTCCCCAAACATGCGTGATCCCTCCATGTGTCCTAGGCCTTTAGAAAGTTTCTTGAAAAGTATAAGTATGGGAAGACCCGAGCGGAAGCCTCCACGTGTCTTCATGGCACAACTTTGAGATGGTGCCCAAGAGTGGAGACCCTAAACAAGCGTAGGCTCACCATGTGTCCCAGGCCTTAGAAAATTGCTTTGAAAAGTTTAAGTACAAAGCGGAGCCGGTGGAAGCCTCCACATATCTCCTGTCGTAATTATTAAGGTGGGACCCTAAGGCGGATCCTCAAATGAGTACCAACCTTCCATGTGTCCATGGTCCACCAAAATTAGACCGATTGCATGAAAATTTTTGTCTAACTATGGGAAAAGTAGTAGAAACTCCATGTGGCCCCCAGCGCAACTCCAAGCCAAGCCAAAAGGTTAATTTTCAAATGAGCATTGTTCCTCCATGTGGACAAGTTTTGGGTTGAAGCAAGCCTTAGAGTTTTTAAAGTGCCCTACCAAGCCACATCCAACCAAAAAGGGCCACATTTCCACTGATGTTGAGATGTAAATTTGACCGGGAAAATACACCTATCAAACCGTAAAATGCAGGAAAATCACCATTTGAGCCTAGAAATGAATCTTTCTTCAAGGACAGAGAATTTGGAAATGTTATAAGGCTCAAATATGATCCTCTGAGCTACATCCAATCATGTTTCCACATGTATTTGGGACAAAAATGACAGGGACAAAAAACGTGACTGTGGAAAATGGAAGGAAAGGAACAACCTAAGTTTTATGCCCAAGTTCTGAGACTCTTTCAGATGGACAGAGGAACAAAAAAAGTATTTTGGACCTTTAAGTGATCCTCGACCAAGGAGGGGACTGATTATGGTAACCAAATGGAGGACAAAGTCTTCAAGCACCAATACAGGAGATAGAAAACATGACAGAGGCCGTAAACAGAGGAATTTCAATGACAAATGGGGCGAGACTAATTTGAGCACCAACACTAGTCAACGTGATGAGAATCCCGAATGTCGGTAAATATGTATGCTAACAACACATCATTTATCATCAATATATAATGTCTCTCTATGCATCTAAGAATCCACACAAATCAAACTATGAATCAAAGTCCTTCAATATTAAGAATGTCTCTATCATCTAATATCATGTTAAACCAAGAACGATACAGTAATCAAAATAAAATATAACAAGTGTCAAAGAGGAGTGGGCACTACATATCCCTCCCCTTAGACTTGACTTCCTCCTTGAAGTCACTGAAATAGGTGTGGAAACTAGACTCGTTGCAATGTAGCATCCTCCCATGTAATAACATTCTCATCATACCTATCCCACTAGACTCGCTCCTACTCAATCTCTCGACATCGAAGGCCTAGGGTCCTATGCTCTAAAATATACATGGGCTCCACCACCATCTTCCCCTATTCCTTCACCTACGATGTAGTCAATCCAATACATGAGATGGATCTGGGATATATATCCTAAGAAAAGATACGTGAAACACATCATGCATGTGAGACAAGATGGGTGGCAAGGCTAGATGATAAGCTAAGGGACCGATCTACTCCAGGATCTCAAATGGACCCACAAATCTAGGAAACAACTTAGAACCTTTTCAATAACGGATAGGAATCTTATGAGATCTGACATGAAGAAACAACTTCATGCCCACCTCATAACTATAGTTGACTCTCCTTAGATTTACATACTTCTTCTATCTGTCATGTGCCTCATGTAACCTCGAAAACCCAAAACAACCTATTGCTCCATGTCCTATAACAAAGTCTAGGCCAATAGATACTCTTTCCTCAAGTCTATCCCAACTCAAAGGTGTCTTGCACTCCCTTCCATACAATACCTAAAAATGTGCCATCCCAATCGAACTCTGAAAAACTATTGTTGTAGGAAAACTCCACCAAATACAAGTACTCTTCCCACTTTGATGATCTGTGACGTACATTCAAAGCATGTCCTCTAAAATCTGATTAACCCACTCCATCTAACCATATATGTATCTTGATGATATGCTATGGTGAAGGTGATATTCATCCTAAGGGTTTGCTGCATGGTAGTCCAGAAGTGTGATGTGTATAAAGGATCATAATCACAAATGATCTTCCATGGAATCCCGTGCAATCTAAAAATCTCATCCAAGTACACTCTCTCTACTACATTAGCTATATAGGTGGTCTTCACTGGAGAAAATGAGAAACTTTCATCAATTTATCCACTGTGACCATGATAACATCATGTTGTATCTTGATGTTGATAGCCCTACTATGAAGTCCATCAAAATTATGTCCCATTTCCACTCCGGGATAGCATGTGGATAAAGAAGGACAGATAGATGTTGATGCTCAACTTTCACCCTCTTACACTCTAAAAATCATGACACAAACTAAACTACATCTCTCAAAAGACCTCTCCAATGGTATAGTTGTCTTAAGGAGGTGTGCATCTTCTTCACCCCTGGATGGGCTGAATAAGGTGCACGATGAGCCTCTACCAAGGTATCTTGTCTCAAACCTCCATCCCTAGGTGCATAGATCCGGACTTTATGTCTAAGAATTCCATCTAACTCTCTGTAAAACAATCAAACTTCCTCTTAAGGGGTCTCAAAGATTCAATCTCTACTCTAGCTAAAAGGTAGAAATTGTTATGAGGAAGTTGCCCCAAAATCTTGCCCCAAAATCTATACACACCTTTGAAGTAGCCAAAACAAAGTGTCTTCATCTACTTAGAGTGTCAGCAAGAACACATTCTATTTTCCATTCACATGCTCTATCCCCGTGTCCTACTTGAAAATAAACTTCATCAAATGCCATTGATGAGCATCGATATTAGGTTGTGTTAAAGAGGTGATGAGGACTCAAATGATCAATCTTGAGAATAAATATCCTTCCAAGAAGGAAATGTCTCCATCAAACAAACCATGCACAATTTATGCAAGCTCGAGGTCATGAGTGGTAATTGAGCTCATAATATTTGAGTTTACGAGACTCAAAGGAAACCACATGGACCTCCTGCATCAAAACACCACCTCATCCCGCCAAAGAAGAATATGTGTAAAATGAAGAACTTTCCATGTGGATCTAGCATGGCAAGAATCGGTGCTAACGTAATACATCACTTCATTATACTGAAGGTCTACTCACATCCATTGGACAAAAAAAAAATCACTTTCCACTAAAGGGAAATGATGGGCTATGCAATATGAGAAAAGTCTGAACAAATCTCTTGTAATAGCCTTCTAACCCCATGAAACTATGCACTTCGGTCACACTAGTTGGAATGGGCCAATCCATAATAGCTTTAATCTTGGAAGGATAGATAGTGATACCTTCCCCAGAAATGATGTGACCTAAGTACTACACCTCTAACTGAAAGAATGCACACTTCTCTAGGTTCCCATAAATTTGATGCTCATGGAGACACTACGAGAACCTATCAAAGGTGCTCCTCATTCTCCTCATGAATACATGATTGAATCTAAATCTCATCAATAAATATGAGCCTCAAGCGATCCAAAATGTTGGAATACCCCATTCATAAAACTCATGAATATTGGGGGAAATTTTTCAGACCAAAAGGCACTACTGTGAACTCGTACTAGCCATATCAGGTAAGAAAGGATGTCATATGAATATCTACATCCGTGATTGTTAGCTGATGGTATCCAGACATAAGATCTATCCTAGAAAATACTGTGGCCCCCTTCATTTGATCAAACAAATCATAAATATAGGGAAGGGGTAATAATGCTTGATTATTACTTTGTTCAATTCTACGATCATCGATACACTATTGCAGAGATATTTCCTTCTTCTTTACAAAAATCTTTGGGTGCACCCCAAGGGGATACACTAGGATGGATTACACATTTCTCTTGAAGGCCCTCCGGTTGCAACTTGAACTCATAGAGCTCATGGGGGTATTCATCCTATAAGGTGCTCATGAGATAGGCTCTACTCCTGGATCGAAATCAATGTGAAAATCTATCTCATGTGGGGGAGGTAATCCCGGAAGCTCCCTAGAAATTTATCATAAAACTCTCTCAACATAGGATGGTCATAAAGTGATAGACCACTAGATGCATCCTATGATTTGTCACTAACCGTGATAGCATACAACCGACAACCTCATCACGCACATTACTTAAGATGCATAGTGAATATGGTGTGAATAAAGGTGGGTCTCTTGACTCCAACTATTATTTTCTTCACTCCCAAATCATCTGTAAATGATATTACTTTACTGTAACAATCAAATCTGGACCTGTGTGTAGATAACCAATCCATGCCCAGAATAATCCCATAGGAACCCAATGGAAGGATACCAAGATCCAAGGTCATGGAAAAGGGTCCTAAGTTAACTATTCACTCCTTGACTAAAGATTCCACTTTGTGATTTTAGCTCTGAAAGCCATCTCCACATCCCAACTATGAATCTTCCTAAATTCCACCATCCCGCATCACTCTGCTACAAATGGTGAAATAAAAGAAACTAATGATCCTGAGTCAAATAAAATGGAATAGAAATGGCATCAATGCTAACTGTCGTCTCAATCACCGTAATCTGGTGCTCTTCGCGCTTCTTGACTATTGTATATATCCTGTGGATCCTATCCATGTCTCCTATAGTAAGCTCTTAAATTGGTTCCTTACCTTTTTATTAGGTTCTTAGGGTAATCTCTCCAATAATGCCTAAGTACTCTACACCCATAAGTAACTACCGGGTCCCCTCTCCAATGTGAAGTAGCTCTTCTTACGGGTTCTCTAGTGGTATGTTTCTTTAATCCTAATTATCCTACTATGGAACGTTATGGTCGCATCGAGGAGATCTGCTGGCTGAAATCTAGGTGGCACTTGATTCTTGACTAGTCCCCTAGGAGGAGGCCCCATACTGCATCCCCTATGAGCATAAAATCTTTTTGGATGCCTAAATAGAGGTCGAGTCTACTCTTGCTCTTTGAGGTGGCTGTTTACGGTGGCTTGAATGAATACTATGTAGAACCACGTCTACCATGAGGAGGAGGATGTGACCCCCTCAACCTGTTATCATGCATATGCTGGATATAGCTCCGCACTCTATCTATGGCTTGTTGCATCTTCCCATTTGTCTCCTCCACAATGTAGACCTTCTCAACAGCTTCTCCTAATTTCTATGGGCAATGAATGTGAACTACCCCTCCAATGTCTAACTTTAGGCCCCATACGAACATGTGGATCCTCACCTACTCATCTTGCATATATTCCACATACTGAAGTAGATCCAAGAAATGACTCTCATACTCTGCCACTATCATAGATGCCTAACGTAGGTCATGGAACTCATCTACCATCTACTCAATAAACCTCTTGGAAAAGTATCTTCTTCTGAATCACTCCTCGAAGAGCTCCCATGTGACTATCTTGGAATCCACATGGAGATTTTGCTCCTCGGTCCTCCACCAAACCCTAGATCCATCTCTTAGGAAATGGATGAAAACACAAGCCTTCATGTTGTTGGTAGACAAACATAGCTTGAAGCATCTTTCAAGCTGACTAACAATTCCTTTTCTTAAAATCCTCTAATTTCCCAAAAAAATTAGATGGATGGAGTTTCGAGATCTCTCTCGATGTGATCTTCCTTTGTAGATTGTCTACCACTAGATTTCTCGACATGATCATCATGTTATCTAGGACTCCTAGATCTATCCCTATGCCTCGTAACCCTATCTCCAATACCTCTTTGTGGTGAGTCTCATCGACCGACTCCACATAGGATTTATCTACCTATTTTCATCACTATGTCGAGAAGGCTCATGAGCCTCTACCTGATGTCTCTCTATCATTTCTATAGTGTCTCCCTCCTAAATATCCTCTGCGTATAACAGCATTAACATCTTGTAACATATGAAGTATATGAGGAAATGTGGCTACTTTCTGATCTTGGGATGGTAAGTCTAGGTCAATATGCAAGAACCCCTCTTCTGGTCTGCTCCTCCGGCATAGACCATGGCGAGAGTTAGTTTATTACTCTAGATTTTATTTTTAGTTCTCTAGGTTTTCTTCATTTAAAATATCATGCAAGTTATGTGATATAGATTTAGAGTTGCACTAAGTTTTGTTGTTATGTCTTATGTGTCCAAGTGTGCCCGGGGTCCCAGTGTTGAACTCATGGCTCTGACACCAAGTGTAACACCCACATTTTCGATGTTCTAAAACCACATTAATCCTTAAACAATTATCCAGAAAGTTGTGGTAATTTTTTTTAAATAGGTTGCATGGGTGTCAACCCTAATATACGTTTAATTAATTCCTACCAACATTTACTACATGACATGGACTAGGTATAGGTTAAATAATTAACTATTCTTAATTCATTTTAAGGTCAAATTAATTACAAACTACTTAGAAGGTGTTATAAATTAATTTACTTGATTAAATGTTTTCTCCCTCTTAGATTAACTTTCAGCCCATATTTAATAAGCCCTTATCCTTAGTTACTCTAGTTGCACTATATTAATAGCTTTAATGTCCATTTCATTAATTTCTAAAACATACTAGGAACTAAATAAATAACTTAACATACAAGGGTATTAAATGGCCCCATTCACCCATTTACACATACCTTTAAATTATTTAAATAACCCATAATATTTATTCTTACCTAACAATTGTAGGGTTGATTCTCAACCCTTGGATCAAATCAATTATGGCCACTAGATCTTAGGGTTCTGTACTAACCCTAACTATCCTTATAGGATTTTATTAAAAGCTTTTTCTTTGTCCTAGCCTCCTCATTTGGTCACTTTTCTTTTGTTTAATTTGCAGGTTAGAGAAATGGAAGCCATGGGAGAAAGGAAGGAAGAACCATGGAGGAATTTAACTAGAATCAACCTTAGCTTAGTTTAGGTTATGGATTTATTATTGTAATGTCTTTCATTTGAAGATTGAAGGAGTTTCTACTCCAAAACTGGAGTTGTGATTTATTTAATTCCATTTTTGTCTTCTATTTAGGAAAGAACCCTACTTTATTTTAAATACATGAGATTGAATGTTTTAAATACCCATTTGAATATTTATAAGTTTACAAAAATGAATTTATGCCCTTATGGCTTACTTGGTGATTTCCTTTTCAAATTTTAGGTTTAAATTTTTATTTAAACCAATTATAAAATAACATAGACATGGATTGTATTTTTCACCGTCAATGATAGAACCACCACCCAAAGTAGGTCAAAGTCCTAGAACCACCACCCTACTTGGGTGATGATTCACAAACCGCCACCTTTCCTGAGTGGTGGTTTAGAGTCCTTCACTCTACATCAAGCGACAGTCCTATTCTTCAAAAATAGAACCATCAATTCCGTAAATTTTTCCAAAAATTTATTTTACTAGAGTGTTTTAAATATTATCCTTAGCTTGAATTTATATTCCTAAAGTCTCAAGTTGAAGGTTTTAACCCATTTATTCATTCCATACTTGAATTACTAAATTTAAAGATTTTCCATTTCCATAGTAACAAGGAAACAACTACAATCTCATTTTCATTTTCTTTCAACAAATTTTCTTTCAAGTTCAAGAGTAAGAAATAAACTTAATCTATTCCTAATATTATTATTTTCCTTTCTTCAACAAAATGCAATTTTTTTCAACACAATAACTTACTTAAATTTTATTGCATCTTTCCATCTCTACTACAACCATTTGTTCAAGTAACCATAAGCAACTTTATTTCACATTCAAATTTTCAATGAATACACTATTAATGTTTACAACTTCTATGCTCTTCTTTTCATTTTTACAAAAATACAAACACTTACAATAACAATGAACTTTCCTTTTTCTTTTGAGCATGACTCATTCTCTTACAATGAAAGAGTTTCCTTTTCAATAATGTATTACAACTTAATGAACAAAATATACAATACAACTTTTCTTTCAAATACAATACTACAAGTCTTCCACCTTAAGTGGGAATAACAAGAAAGGTTTTCTCACAAAGAAGGATTTATTGACTTCACAAAAGCTCCAAGTGCCAATTCTTCAATAAGAGCTCCACCATTTCTTCACTTGATCACAAAAACAAAAAAATGGGGGAGAGGCAACACTCTCCACCCAAATAATAATCTAATGAGGAGAAGAAGCTATCCTCCTCATTGGCCCTCGAGCCCCAACCACAATGCAATAAAATATGGATCCAACTCATGAAAACTATTACAAATATTTCACATCACAATACAAAGATTTCACAACCATTTCAAAATATAATCAATAAAAAATACAATCAGAGGAAGAAAACTAACAAAATATACAAGGCTTAAAAATTCAAGACCAATGAAGCAAGGATCTATAGGGAGATAGCTTATGCCTCCCAATCGGATTAGGTTCCAACCTTAAAGTCCTCCAAAAATACATCTCAAACCCCTACACAACTCTTATTCCTCCCTCAAGATCCTCTTATGCTTCCCACATTCTCTTATTCCTCCCTACAATCTCTTATGTCTCCCTCAAAAGAACCAAGTAAAAAATGCAAGTATTATCTTATCCAAGGTGGGGCACCCAACCCAAATCTCTTCAAAACATGAAATAAACTCTTATGCCTCCTTATAAATAATATACCCATATCCTTCTCTACACCATACTTAGGAAATCTACCCAAGAACCCAACAAGCATACCAAAACATTCAATAACATATAAATATACACATATAAGAGAAAAAAATTAAAACAAGGGTGTAGCTCCTACCTTTCCATGGTAGAGCTTGATCAAAGAGTTACAAACCAATCTCCTTTAAGCCTAATCCAAATTAAATAAGCTTTAAAAATTCAACAAGTACTCCAAAATCCTCCAACTCCAAATTTACAAGAGAACAAATGAAATGAAGTAACCCCCAAACAAACAATTAAACTTGCATAAATAGAAAAAGGAGAGAGGAGGGTGAGGTGGCTCCATGTAGGATACCACATTCACTCATTCTCAACTCCACATCAAAAGTCAAAACTCAACCCCAATGCACAATAAATTGTTGGTTGAAAGGAATGACAAAGCCTCTTACACACACAATCTAAACCCACACCCTCTAAGGATAATATTAAAACCCATGTAAGAAAAATGCAATAAATGTCACTTTTTGTCTTACAAAAACATAATGGGGTCTATTTTTTACCCCCAATCCATAGGTAGGGTTGGTATATGAAATTAAGAGGTGTGGTAAAAGCATAGATTGTCCCACAAGCCTAAAAAATTGCCCTTAAGCCCAAATATGGAATTCCAAGGTAGGGTAGAGTGTAAACACTCAAAGTCACATAAAATAAACTTCAAATCACATAGTCCAAAAGACCAACAACTCTAATAAATGACTCCATTTGTCACATCCCCAAATAACTTAATAACATGATTTATTTACTTAATAAAAGCACATTAATCAACAATGATTAAATAAATTACATCACAAATTAAATCACATACTCCACAATAAATAAAATAAAAGGGAAAGAATAGAATACATGTCCATGGTCACAATTGGATTTCATCCCCCATGGGGACCCCTAATGAAAGAACAAACAAAAAAACAACATTACACAAGTTGGCATGGTGACCTTTGTTTTATCCATCTATTATTCTGTTATGATTGGTCTCAATCCCCTTTTGATTTTTATGACATGAGTACTTTCAAAATCACACAATGCCTCCTTGGCCTCGTGGCCACATCAAAATATCCAAGATAAATATACACACCTAAATCAATAACCATCTGCATATAGCTAAATCATCATCTCAACTAAACAATGCTATCATTTGTCTAAATTTTCAACATCTCAATTCTATCATTTTATCAATATCAACAAGATCACAAGATTAATTAAAATTCTAGGTCCTAGTCAACATGATGAGAATCCTGAATGTCAGTAAATATTTATGCCAACAACACATCTTTCATCACAAATATTAAATGTCTCTCTATACATCTAATAATCCACACAAATCAAACTATGAATCAAAGTCCACCAATAGTCAAAATATCTTTGTCATCTAACATCATGCTAAACGAAAAAATGATACAATAATATCCATGTCCAAATTCAAGTGTTATCAAAATCAAATATAACAAGTGTCTAAGAGGAGTGGGCACTACATTTTTATAATCACAATTCTTGGATAATCAAGTGAGTAAGATGTGAAGAGACTTAATCAACCATTTAGGGTCAATTAGGAAGCTAGGATAAGATTTTTAAGCCTTATGAGATGTTGTAGAAGAAAGTGGGGTGATTTTGAGTTTTTAGAAGAAGAGTTGTAGCCAATAATAGGGAAAATTGTCGAAACAACGGTAAAATATGCTTAATTAGCTAATAATTGCTAATTGTCTATTTGGAAGAGGATTTTGACATATGATGTTTCATAAATTGACATCTTGGATGAAAAGAGGTTAGGTAATCAACATTGCATTGTTAATTAATAAAAATGGTAAGAAATGTTAATTAATTTGTGGAAATCACTAATTCTAATGGAAATGGTAAGAATGAGAGTGATTTGTGTTATTTTGGAAATAAGATTCAAAAGCATAATTTAGGTGTCTACATTTCCCCTATTCGAGGTGAAGTAAGTAACTTCATTTCAAACATAGTAGACAAGCATAAACAAGTAAATTTTTAAAGAAACATTAGTATAATGAAGGATGCTCCCTTGAGTGTCAATGGGGTGATAGAATAAGTCAATCGACGATTGAAAATATGACCAAAATTGCTAGAAATAATAATATAGGAGAGGGATAAACATGATTGTTTATTTCCCTAAGTGTTTTGGAAGAAAAATTAATAGTGATAAGGAATGAAAGTAGAGAATATGAATGGCTCTTTGTTATGATCCTCATGTGTGGATTTCATTAATTCCTCGAGGTTTTGGTGTAACGGTTCATTACATTTGGTATTAGAGCGACCACCCAAGTTTGAGTCCCGGCACGGGTAGCTACGTCGGCATTGCAGTGTTCACCCGGGGCTCGTATAGGGCAAGGTGTGGTCCCGTTATACGGGCACAAATCTAGCATGGGTCCGGGCTATGGAAGCGTGGTGGGATGTTATGATCCTCATGTGTGGATTTCACTAATGCCTCGAGGTTTTGGTGTAACGGTTCATTGCACTCTTTACATCCAATCTTCAATAAGAAACTTTTATTTCATCATGTTGCCCAATGATCTACATCATCGACCTTTATTAAAATAAAATAAAAAGTATAAAATAACATGAAAATCTATATTACTAACATTAGTTCATTGTTAAAAGTACGTAATCGCATGCCAACATACATAATGCAATACAATATGAGAAAGTAAAATGATGATTAAATCCATGTAACATACATAATTCAATGCAATATGAGAAATTAAACCAACTAACCTAACGAGAAAAACAAGTACAATCACACATACTAAAACAAACAACGCGTTCAAGAAAGTTGCACTAATGTTTTTGTTATCAAGCTTTAATTCTCAAATGTGTTTGTTGTAATGAAAAGTGTTAAAAATGGTTCCCAAGAAATGATATATATGAGGGGAATAATGGAGGACACACATATTCCCATGAAAAGTATTCATGTACTATGACACAGTCTCTAACAACTCATTGTTGCACGGGAGTAGTGACATAGTAAAAAGCCAAATTTTTAATGAATGTAGATCACGATGATCCGTAGGTTGTTTAAGACAAGAACAAGCAAGAACCTAAGAAATATGTTTTCGTATGAAAAATTTATATGTTTGAGAACAATTCATTTGATATAGGCTTTAGCTGTGTGCATGTCGTTTACCAATTTTTGAAAAAAATTAATTTTTACAATTTTTGGATTTTTAATGATTTTACCAATTTCTTGGATTTTTGAAAAATGTTATACTATTTTAAATTTTTATATTTTTAGGAATAATATAATATAGAATAAATAAACAAGTTGTGAGACATCGTTAAAAGTCAACGTGAGGAATGAATATGCCCCAGGTAGTAGAAAAGGCCGTCGGGAAGCAAAAACATGCCCCAACATAGTAAAAATAGACGTGAAATAATTATTTATTTAAAAATAATCATCACGATGAGTGTTAGAAGAATTTAGAAGAACCATGACATCTCCAGGGTGCCTCGAGGGTGAGAAACACATCACGGGGGGGGGGGTTGGTATATAAACCATCGCGGAAATTTTATTTACCAAATATACTTACCTTTTTATTGTTGATTGATCTCTGACCTACGAGAGAAGATGGCAAGGGTGTAGAATCAAAAACACTATGTGGATCACATGAAATACTACATGAGACTTCTTGGGCATATCCCAAAGGTACACACAACCAAAATTTTCACCATTTTATTTTTTTAGCATTTAATTTTGGTTAAAATATATTTATTATGGCATTAGGTAGCGTGAAAATCTCATGCAAATACGTCAACGCGGGCCTTGGGTGCGTTTGTGCTCATGTGTGCACTAGTTATAGACTATGCATGTGTGCATATGTTCCAGTGCATTAGTATGTGCATTCATACACCGAAAGTTGATAGGCATATATACCCATGCACATGTGTAGAGAAAAATGTGTTGATGTCATGAGATGTGTGCTCACACCTGCAAGAGGGTGGGGAAAATAGGGTAGGAGAGTGTGCGAATGGTGGTGCCGACACATAGAAGGGGGCTACTAGGTGAGGGTGCTCATGCCATGGGGGTATGCTAACACCACTAGGGGGTGATGGTGCATAAGACAAAACTTTAGAGTGACTTTAGAAGAAAAGGGGGAGGTTTCTAGGAAAACCTAGCTAAAAGAGTAGATGAATTAGATGATAAAATAGAAGAATAAGATCATAATAAATGACCAGATTTACCATACGGATGGACTTAGAGTGATTAGAGATGTAGAAGCAACATGGGTGGCTCTGGGCCTATGAGGCTATGGGACCAGATTTTTCTAGAGATTACATTAGAGGTGACTAGTTTATCATATGTGGCTCACATGCCACTGATTACTTTAGACGATAGCCTATTCATATCCATAGCTGAGAGATAACACAATGAGATTTAGACATTTTTCCTCTCACTAGTGAGATGAGCATCACTTTAGAGGATGTATGGCAGATTATGTGAGTTCCCATCCAAGGTAAGTTGATTACCTATGATGGTAACCATGAACGTATTCGATGATGCATGGATGAGATGTTTTCGGTGGTAGACATACCTGTCGGGGTATGAATATTAATATTAGTAGGTGTATGGCCAATCTTTGGGATGGGTTCCCGTATTTTCATTAGCTCTTATCGGTGACATATTGTTTCTTCACAAGACAGTGCTCGGTTTCATCTGGGCCTTATTGGAGTGATTCATAGACACCTTGAGGAGAGCTTTACACTAGGCATAGTGAAATTTAGCTCATCTATATGCAAATTTACATTTGATACCACACTTTGATTCGATGACCTACAGACCATTGAGAGCTCGAGTTCTTGTAGATCCATCTAACATGGGCTACGTTCCAAATGGAGATGATATTCATGGTCACATGGGGGTATAGATTATTATAGACATGATATTGATGATATATAGCCCCACATGATTACATGGAGGCCCTATAGGTTATACTAGTAGCGTCAGGATGTAGTTGAGATGAGAACTTATGCAATAGATCATTTTATCTTTGGGATCGGGATTCACATCTTGGAGTGGACAAGGTCTAGTGGTAGTGTGGTCTCATCTAGGGATTCTGGTGATGTAATATGGTATGGGTGTAGATACATAGATACCTCTCACATGGGGCCCTGGATTAGGCTAAGTTGAGCCTGTACTAGATTCTTACAAGTAGTTGTATAGCCTTGGGTGTAACTAGCACGAGATAGTGGATCCCTGGTACAACCTAGGATTATGCGGGGTTGTATGTGAGTGTGTTATCTTGATGTTTAAACATTCCACATGAGGTATTAGATGTAGTAGCGCATGGGTTACATGACGACAGAGATCCTACGGCATAGGAACAAGCACAAACATAAGCATAAAATTGTCTGCAGAGATAGGGGTTCCATCACGGTAGGTGCTAGTTAAGTTGTAGGTTATAGTACAAAAATAGGTAGTGGTGTAGCCACATGTATTATAAAAAAATTACCTCTACAAGTTCAATCACATGACCTATTACAGAACCTCCATCACCCTCACTTGATTCCACCACACGATCTACCGGGAGGTGGAGGAGATGGTAGGGGTGGAGAGGATATGTAGGAGGATGTACACGTTGATGGCTAGGTGGCTTCCTTGAAGAAATAACTATAACATGTTAGAGATCAAAAAATCGAGGCTATTATAGATAGATATCTGATTTCCACAAAGAGGATCAAATTATAATAGAGTGAGAGACCAACTCGAGAAGAGAGAGATCACCTCATGACCCGGCGAGATCATGCCATGACATACGAGGATCAATTGATCGTTAAAAGTGACCAAAATGTAGTAGATAGAGCCGGCTGTGGATAGAGCTAGCCAATGTGAGGGTGGTTCATGACACACTTCGAAAGAGGTGGGTACTACTTGGGGTATAAATTTTGACTAGCCAAAGTGTCTCCCTAGAATAGAGGCTACATATTACGGGATGCAATATTATGTCACCATCCCTGGATGAGTAGAGATCTCCCGATTTTATCCAGATAGTGATTAGTATGTCATGATCTAGAGGATAGAGGCCATCGTAATCCATGCAATCTATACATGGTCCTTCGGGATAGCGGGAGTAAGAGCATCTTGGGTAAGTACAACATGGTGCAATGCCTTCTACACATCCATCACCTCGAGATGCCCCACCTACTAGCAGAGACCTAGACTAGCCAATCCCGAAGAAGGTGAGATTTATTGTTGACTCTCTTATTTATATACTAGATCTATGTTTTTGTGTATCACCTCGATGTGAAGGCATACTTTTGTACGGATGTGTATGTATTTTATTACTATGCCTTTTGATGAAGGAAGATTTTTGATCGATGTATATGGTGAATTTTTGTATCTAATATGTCAAGACACATTAATTTTGTAAATGAGACATTTGATATTTTTGATATATGATTATTGATGGATTACTTGATGTATCAAAATTATTTATGAGATATGATGCTTAATCTATATGCTTATGTTTGTATAACATGTTGTTAGATTTATGAGATAATCTTAGCTAATGTCATATTGCATATTGATGAGATACTATGAGTAAAATTTTTTTATTATTGATATTGGTGTGGTGGGGATAGATTTTGATCATACACTTCCCCTCTTGCCCCATTATTGATACGGTATCGATGACTAGCTTTAACATACATGGGTGATGCGAGAATTATATTTTATTGATATATCATGTATAGATGTGAAGGTTTATTTTGATATGATGATGAAATGATAACAAAATGTACAAGTAAAATAAAAAGCACAAGTTAAATAAATCTAATCAAAGAAACACACATTATCTACGAGTATGTAGGATAGATGAAATCAATGCAATACACCACAGATTAAAGTAATCTGAATATAAGTAACAAAATGAATCTAATTTAAAGCACACAATAGGAAAAAGAAATCCAACTTAAAACCATACAAACCAATAACTAAAAATAAGCAATTTACTATTTTGTTTTTGTGGGATAGTTTTGGGATGTTTTTTGCTATTTTGAGTATTTTATACAAAAAGTATTTGAATGTTTTGAGTTTTTCAAGGAACATATCTACATGTTTTGATATTTTCAAAAAGTTATAAAAATGTTTTTAATATTTTCTAAGAAGTTTTCCAAAGTGAATGTGCAAGGAAATGAATAAACTTGGATGCCCCCACCATTAGATGGGATGTAAAAGGGAAGAATGCTCAGCATTGAGATGCGAATATTCAAATTCAAACTCTTCGCATTCAAAAGTAGGATAAGCTAGATAAGGGCAAAGAGGGACAGCTCACAATGGACTCGAGAAAAAGGTAAGGACAACCTTAAGACAAAGCTACCATACTCCTAGACCTAAAATTCTTGTGAACAATAGACCCTCCAATGGCGCTGGAAACCAGTTTTCACCAAAGGAATTTTCTAAAGTTCCACCATGGCATGGTTTTCTCTATTGGATGTGCTTGTTTATTTCTCTAATTCATTTTTGGTTTTATACTTTTTTATTGTTTTCTAATATTTTAGTGACCTCGCACCTAAGCATAGAGAAATCAATATGCATTGCATTGATAAGTTCTGAAGATATTGGCCATCCGAATACATAAAATTATAAGCACTGAACTAAACTTGGAAAGCACAACATATGGCCCTAACCAATTAGGCTCAAATTTTCCCTTCTTTTCTCGGTCCTTTGTGGTTTTGAATTGACTTTATTTTAACACTAAGTTCCCTACCTCAAATTTACAAGGTATTAGTATTTTTTGTATCTTTACCACACTCAATCCTAATACAATTTAATGTGATTGATGGTGTGAATTCGTTTCTCATCTAATAGATACAAATCGGCCAATTGATCTACTTTGTAGTCCTCTTTTTTATTTAAGAAATCTCTAAGATTGATACGCAAAGAGGGGATCTTGATATCTAAGGATAGCATGACTTCGTGCCAAATACTAAGGAGTATAGAGTGACACCTATTAGGGTGCGAGATAGACATTTTGAATGCCCAAATGATAGGGTGAATTTGTAAATTCTAGTTATAGCCTATTGTATTCACCATCTTCTCCATAATATGGATGAGGGTTTTATTAGAAGCTTCAACTTTCCCATTACCTTGAGGGTAATAGGGGGTTGAGAACTTGAGAGATATTTGAAAATGTTTGCATAACACTTTCACAATTTTATTTTTAAATGGATTACCATTGTCAGTTATAATGGTAGAAGGGATACCGTATCGACAGATGATATGGTTCATTATAAATTTAGATATTTGAGGGCCTTCAACATAGGTAAGAGGAACAACCTCTACCCATTTTGTAAAGTATTTAGTAGTAGTGATAATGAACTTATGGCCATCTGAGGATTCAATTTTAATCTTACATATATTATCGAGACCCCACTTTAAGAATGACCAAGGTTTTGTGATAGGTTAAGGATTGCGATGGCACATGTATCAAATTTCCATACTTCATACAATCCAAGAATTTATTCGCATGCTTGCAGCAATCATTTTCCATACTAGTAAAATAGTAGCCTACTCTAAATATTTTGTTTTTAAATAGAATCCCATTAGTATGAGCCTGCATGATATGCCTTCTTGCACCTCTTTGATTGATAGGATGGGTTCATCTAAATTTAAACAACACAACATGATTCACATCATAGCCTCGGTGGAAGAGGGTGTCCCCATGTAGCGTATAGCGGGCTATATGATGGATGAGGTTTTATTTATTTGTATGGTAAATGTTTTCAGAAAAGTTTCCATCATGCAGGTAATTAATGATGTCACAATATCATAGGGAAAAGGGACAAAAATTCTTCACACACTAAACAATACTCTAACATGTCATATGTTGGACTTTGTAATTGCTCCACAAAAATTGGCATATCATTATTTTTCTGTGGAATACTCAACATGTATCACACTATATCCATAGCATCTACTAGTCTATTCTAGGATCTTTTTATTTGTTCTAATGTTATTTCCTCAAATAACTCCTTCAAAGAATCAAACATTTGCTTATATGGAAGACGTTTCTCATCTTTTACTTTATATTCATTTGTCACTCATTTTATAATCAGCATGAAATCAGGAAGTATATTTACTCATATGATATACCACATAATAGATAAATTTATCCCCACAATAAGGGCATCATACTCTGCTATATTATTTGTGCATGGGAACCTAAGTCAAAATTCTTGATGGATCAAGTCTCTCGTAGGAGTGATCAACACAACTCTGGCCCCTAAACCATGAATGATAAAGGAGCCATCAAAGTATAGTTTCCATACAATAGATTCATTTAAGTACATCGTAGATGTGTCTGGGAGCTCAGAGAATCAAAGTTTTGGTACTGGTAGTGGAGCTTTAGCTAGATGATCTAGTAGAACCTATCCTTTCACTGAATTTTGATGTACATACTTAATGTCAAACTCGCTAAGTAATATGATCTAATTATCCATCTTTCCTTCGTGCATAGGATTTGACAACAAGCATTTTAAGGGATCCACTTTTGAAATAAGCTTGACCTTATTTTTGAGAAAATAATGACATAGTTTTTAGAAGGAAAAAATATGGCCAAACAAGCCTTATCGATTTGTTGATAGTTGATCACGTAAGCTATCAACTTAATACTTATGTAGTACACAAATTATTCTCTCTACTCTTTATCATACTCATCAAACATTGCCCCAATTTCAAAGTGCATGGAAGATATGTAGAGTAACAAGGGTTCACATGTCATAGGTTGCATTAGAATAGGGGTTTAGCCAAATATATTTTGAGCAAAGTAAATGTTTATTGTTGCTATGGTCCCTAGTTATAACTAACATCTTTCTTGAGAAGATGCGTGAATGTATGAAACTTTTAAAAGCTACCGAGATGAACCTTTTGATGGCTTTCGAATATTTCCATGTAAGTTTTACATTTTTCTAATATTGGTAGGAGGAGGTATTTCTATTATAGTGGAAACCTTTTCCGAATCTACTTCTATTCCTCTCCTTGAAACAATGAATCCTAGTAATTTTCCAAATACCACATCAAAGGATAGACTTCATCGGGTTTAGTCGGACCTTGCACTCACTTAGACACTAAAAAATACGTCATAGAATCTTTGGGTTCTCTTCACGAGTCTTGGACTTTGCCAATATTTTATCTACGTAATATTCCATGATGTCACTAAACATATCATGAAAAATAACCATCATTTCCCATTGGTAGGTAGCGCCTACACTCTTGAGGCCGAAGGGAATGATTTAATAACAAAATGTACCCCATGGGGTGGTAAAATTTTTCTTGTGGTTGGTTTTCCTTGGGAATCATTATTTGGTTATGTCCTGAGAATCAATCCATGAGTGATAACATCTCATAACCAGTTGTCGAGTCAACAATCATGTCAATCCTGAGAAGAGGAAAGTCACTCTTAGGACAAGATTTATTAATATCTCGAAAATCGATACACACTCTTATACCGGTAGGATTTTTTTGAAATGGGACCAAATTAAAAATCCACTCTGAATAATGAATAGGCCCGATGAATCCTACTTCTAATAACATTTCTATCTCTTCCTTAACCAAAAAGTGATGTCGGGTGCATCTTTTGGAGCTTTTATTTTATAGGCTTAGCATCCCGGATGTACAACAAGATTGTGCACCACTAATGTAGAATCAATTCTGGCATGTCTACATAAGACCAAGCGAAGATATCTATAAATTCTCTCAAAAGTGTTGTAAATGTTTTCTATTCTTGAGATGCGAGTGAATCTCCTAACGTAACCTTTCTAGGTAGCTCCTCCATTCCAAATTTAACATCTATTGTATCCTCCACCATAAATTGGATTCATATTCCATGCACGTAGAATGAGGAGGGAGATTGAGATCATATTTTACCAAAGTTGGTTCAGGGAGATCTTCATATTTAGGTGGGTACACCATCTTTTCTATAAGTTTCTCTATTTTTGTCCATAAGTGTCTCAAAGAGGCTTTTGCTATCGACTTGGACTTTTTCTTTCTGCAAGGATTTTCTATAGAAATGTTTATCTTGATCACTTTCTTACTTAAATGACCAAAAAAAAATTCCTCCTCTAAAAATTATACGCATGTGTCGAGCTAAATGAAGAAGCCTTTCATTAGGTCATTTCGGGAATATTGTTAAGGAATACCAAAGAACTCACCAATATCCTTGTCATTCAAAAACAAATCAATTGACACATGTTGTTGTTGGTACCAATTCTTGAGTGATGGGTAGATGAGTTTTAGTGTCTGAGTTATATGGGATACAACATGTGTTATGGTCGGGATAGCCATGCCAGAAAATAAGTTCATGGAGGAAATGTTTTCTTAAAGACTACACGAGGAATCTATTTCGTTCTCATTTTTAGCAGACTATATTCACATTTGAAAATGTTCTCCTTGTTATCCGAGGGGTGAGACTCAAACATATGGATGGCAATACTAGACTTACCTATTATATGATGAGGTATTAAAATATCTTCCAATGAAACTTGATCTTGACGGCCAAAACCACATCCTTTATATCCCATAGTAAGAATTATCTAGTTAAGAATAACATAATTGGGTAATTGGTAACATAAATCCATTTCATCATCTTCCAAGAAAAATAATAATATCATTGAGTATCCTTTCATCTTATAGTAATCCACCAAGAGAAAAATGATCAAAAGTGAAATTCTCCCGGATCTTTGAATTTTTAACACGGCCTACCATATGCTTGCGAGATAGGGCAATGTTTTGAACCATAAGGGCTTGATAAAATCATATTCTTTACGACACTTTGGTCTAACCTTCATTTCCCATGTAGCGAAAGGAGTTTCTGATCTGGAAGAACCATTTTTATTAAGAAACAAGGTATCTGGATCCACTCATGAAGCAAGGGCCTTTAGCTAAATAAGAATAGTGATCTTCATAGAAGGACACTCATAGAAGGTTGGAAAATAGCTCTACAACTCTCTGCAATGAGAAAATAGTTAGGGATCCCCTTGTATAGTAAGTGTCTTTCCTTCATGGTGCAACATTAAACACTGATGATATGTTAAAGGTATGGATTGCATGGCATGAATCCTTGGTCAACCGAGAAATATGTTATAAGGGATCTCTAAGTCTAAGACATGGAACTTTGTATCATGGTTTATAGGACCCACTTCCAGTGAGAAAGTGATAATTCCAACTAATTTTCATTCTTCATTGTCATATACCTTTATGGTGATGAAATTTGTCTCTAAGTTATCTTATGTGTATCCTAGTTATTGAACTAGTTTAAGAATACAAATATTTAGATCTGGTCCTCCATCCACAAGTACTCTCTTGACCTTCTTACACTTGATTATTACTTCAATGTGTAAGGGAAGGTTATCGAAGGGATTTTTTCTTAGAATTTCATCAAACTTAAGGTTATGTGTTCTAAAGGAGTGATTTATGCTACCATGGCTTTTAGGTGTGTTTGGTCTATATCAATAGACAATCCTGATCCCTGTATGGTTTTGCAAAGGATTTCCTTATGGATGTTAGAAATCTTTAGAAGGTCTAAGATTGAAATCTTAGTTGTGGTTTTCTCTAATTGATCTAATACGTCATAATGACTCTCTTAAGGATGAGGAGAAGGTTCGACATAACAAGGAGATCTCGTCCCATTTCAATGGCACACTCCCAATATCGATTTTGATCGTGTTGATATATTCAATAGGAGAATCAACACAACCTATTAAGGCATCAAAATGGTCTATCTTTGATACATAATTGGCACTCTTATTTTGAGACAAATGTCCCCAACCCTACTTTTTATTTCCTTTGTGCTTGGGGAAAGGTTCTTTGAAAATCCCCATGTTTGTGTTTGGAGATTTGGTAGGGGTGGCATAATCTATTTATATGTCACCATTATCGATCAAGTCTTGAATGTAATGTTTTAGTTTCAAGAACTTGTCAGTTTTGTGACCTTTAATGTGGTGAAATCCAAAAATTCATTTTCCCTAAACCATGATGGCTTAGGTGTGTCATCTTTGTAGGGTTGTGATTCAGGATACCGAACCATGTTGATGGCCTCTAACTGTTTTAGTATTGATGATATTGAGTCAGATAGAGGAGTGAAAGCACAACGTTTATACTCTGTAGGTGGAGCTCCCTTTGCAAGCTTCAAAGGAGCATGGTTTTGAATGGCTTGTACTCACTTAGAGTCTACTATTCCATCACCAAAATAAATTATTCCTATTAGGGAAAATATTTTTCTTTTATTTAGTTTTGGAATCATTATGGTCATGTGAAAATGGCTTTAGGGTCCCTCTCGCTAACAATACCTTTTTGATTTGACTCCTTTTTTTATTACCTCTTTGAATTTGTTACCACAATACATTTTCAAGTGGAATGTAATGTCAGGGTGAGGTTGGGAAAAAATATACTTATCAACTATTTTTCAGAGTACGGAGAAAGGGAAGCAGTTAGTTAACCCTCATCATCGTTGTAGGAAAACAACGAAGTTCCCATTGTTTCATTGTTTCACATTGTAGAGATATAGCATGGTGACATCACTCTCTATTTTAAAATAAAAGTGACATATAAAATGTTCTACTAGTTCCAATCATGTAGATATGGATCCCTTGGGGATGTGTAAAAACTACTCTAGCCCTTGTCCTCCTAAACTCCATGGGAAGACACAAATAAGATAGTTGTCACTATATGCGACCTCTTGATATGCAATGTAAAAATATTCGATATGATCTTAGGGATTACCTTCTCTCTTGTATTTATCAAAATTCAAAAAATCGAGAATGTTGCGGGAAGGTACTTATAACATGGCTCTATAAAATGGATAAGGGCACAATTTATCGAAGTGGTATTTCTTGTTGTTATTACCATTTTTTCCTTCTCACAATGCTATAAGGGTATTCTTCATAGTGTACCACTCTTCATTGAAGAGTCGACTATTGTGGGTGGCATATGTCTTTACTAAGGATTAAATATAGGTGTATTCCCACCCCTATTTTCTGCGAAAAAGTCATCATAGGGGTCTTTTCATGTCTCTCAATGAGGTGTTTTTGTCTCAAAATCATGATATGAAGCCTTAGATTTGGCTTTTGGTATGGCTTGTTTTAATGGTTTTAGTTGTTCCTTGTTTACGTGTGAGGCTAAACTTGCCAATTGGTAAGTGATATCTTGTACTTGTTCTTCTAAGGTTACCTCCCAAGTGGGTACTTCATTATGATTTTCACAAGGAGATTGTTCATGATGAACATGGTCTTCATGATCTTCATAGTGAACTCTAACTGTAGGTATATGATAGTCTCTATCATTTTCAAAAGGTACCTCCTCATTATTCTATCATCTAGAAGTAGAGGTGTGTCTTGGGTTTAAAATATCATTAACATTGCAATGAGGATGTTCCATTTCTTCCTCTCCCCAAACCATGTTAGTGATAAGAGAAGGGTCAACTGTGGAAGGAAACTTAGGTCCTAGATCTACAAAATGCGTATAAGAACCTCATGTTTGTTGTGAAACAAGTAATCATCAATATGGGTGAGATGAAGTTCCATATCTACATGAGGAGAATCCTCTTCTCCACCACTATGATCAATCATGACATTTTCCTCTAAAAAATGGTTTTAACTTCCAAAGATATCGACTTCAAACTTTCAAAACCCCCTTCCCATAGTAGGAATACATGAAATAAGGGCTACAATGTGAAAGGTCCTGACTAAGGTTTACTAAAAATATAATCCAGGAAAAATTTTCGCATTGTAGCGATGTTAAGTCATCACAAAAAATGGTGATTTTAAAATATCCAAGACTCCAATAGGTCTTTATAATCACTAGGATAAATAATAAAGAATGATTTACCCTAGCAAGGTAATATATGATATTTCTAGGACAATAAAGTGACGTATAAAACTAAAATCTAGTCATAACAAAAATTTTACTCCCTATGATTTTTTGAGATAGGTTTAAAAAAATAGTGATAACACAATATCACCAGTTAGGTAAATTTTGAATCAAACAATACCTAAATCCTCTAAAAGGTATACTAAAAACCATTTTCTAGACACTAACAAATTCTAAGTCTAGTAAAATAGAATATACAAATATGAGCAGCGTAACAATGCTATTTGGACACGTTAATCAAACTTTGCAAGAAAGCAATATTTTTTGTATCAAAATGGTGTTATAGCGATGCTAACAAGGTAACATCAACACTCCCAAAAATCAAGACAAGGTTAGGATGTAAAAACTATTCCTAAGTATATCTAGGAATTACTATGCATGTGAGAAATGTAACAATACAATCAAGAGATTTAGGTCAAGTTTCACCATGTAAATAAGACATAAATATCAAAATTGTATGGCTATAATGCGAGCAGCATAACAACTCAAAATAATTCGGTGATAATAAAACCTAAATATAATGATAATAAGTCTCAATATGAATTTGAGACAAAGAGCCTACTAGAACTTGATGACATACCATTCACACTTTCAACACTGCGGAATTACAACTTAGTCCTGCAAGTAGACTACAAAAGTGGTGGACATGATTATTTCTAGTAGTATCCGTGTATGTTTTTTCTTCTTATGTCTAAAAGTGATCAACATGATAATAAAGGAGAAGACCAAGTGGTGATGAAAATAATAACTTTGGCGAGTTTCACCTTATTTTAGGATAAGTGAAAACTAGGACAAAGTAACAATATATAGTTCCATAATGAAATGTCATGTAGTTTCAACTTTAAGATATTATTTCCCTTGTTTGAAAAACAAGAGTTTAATCCAAAAAAATTGTCATTTTTGATTGGTCTCAAGTATAATAACTAAGAAAATATTTTCTCCAAACTAGCAAGCTTCCTATTAGTTCTCTCACGTACGTTGTCAAAAACTACCTTTGTGAGCTCAATTTACCAAGTAAATCGCACTAAATAATCTTAAAGTATCTCTCCTTTACTGTACCCCCTTCAATACAATGAGCAACAAATTGCGTTCCATGATATTTTAACTAGGTTCGCAATGGAGGTAACTTAGACTCTAATATTTCAAGGTGTACTAATCAATTGGGTAGTGTAGAGAGATTTCCCATTTTGTTCACAAGGTTCCATTTTATGTAAACTACTTTTGGGGTTCCTAGGAGAATTCCTCTTGTTATCTTAAGGGTTCCTAGAGAGTTCCTCCTAGTTAAGTGGATGAGCTTTAGCTCTTAACCAAAGCTGCACATACAATGTTTTACAAATTGGTGTATTTTCATATCTTTTGGATTAAGCAATTTGGTTTTGACCACCATTATCAACCTATAACAAACATGAATGTTATAATTTGTTTGAAGAGAGTTCTCCTTTCTTTGGATAGCGTTAGGTTCTTCACAAAAATGATTAGGAATTCAAAAATTTTACAATATCATATAGACAGATTAATTTTTTTTTTTAATTCTCAAGATCATCAAGGACGCGAGAGAAGAGCATACACAACAAGTAACCCAAGTATATTGTAATGAAAAAATTCTAAATAAAATAACAACCATAAAACTTGGTGAATCTAGGTTTATTCCCAATTAATACAAGTGATTTTTAATGAAAAACTAAGGTTATTTTTTGTTCTCAAGATCGCACTAGGTGTAAATGAAGAGCATACACAAACCTTCTCTTTAGTTTTTTATCAAATGAAAAATATCTTAAACTAAAATATCATATACATGAAAAAATGAAATCTTATTCCCTTAAGCATAAAAATGAATGATGATTTTTCCTACATACTCTAAATTAGCAAAAATAAGGTTTAGAGGTGTTTTTGATTCTCAAGATCACACAATGTGCAAGAGAAGAGCATACACAACCCTATTCCAAACTCATATAATGTATGAAAAAAATCACTTATCAAACCCTAAGTTAATTTGTTATAAAACCTTCTTTAAATCATAAAATTGATAGCAACAACAGATAAAAATCCTAGAAAATGATAAAAACACTAAAACCAAGAACTTGAAATTTTGAACTTGGAGACCACTTTAACTGAGTGCACTAATGTGCCTCCTAGTGCAGTAGCGCATCCTATAGAGCATGAGTACATCTATTGAAGGAGAAATGCATACAACTATGCACATGTGCACCTCTATCAAAATCCAATAGTCAATATTGCATAGACGAAGACAGTGAGGCATCAATGCACACTTTGAAGCAAGAGTGCAAATTATACATAGAGGATAAAAAAATCAATGATGTAAAAGCATGACCAATAAGGCACAGGGGCATCTAAAGAAGCATAGGTGTGTCTAGTAGAGGAAAGGTAAAACCTTTGGAGCAAGGTCACACCTCTTTGAGCGTAGGTGGTGACCTTCATGTAGGTGATCAAAACGACTTTGACAATAATTTTTTTAAAAGATCAAATATTTGGCCTTTTGAGGGAATTTTGACAACACTTCACCTCCTTATATCCTACAAAGAACATCAAAATGCAACATCTACTACTAATCTAGTTTTAAACAACTATCAAAATGAAAATTGATCTACAAAACTTTGAAAATTACTCTTAAAATCTTGAAAGTAATCTAGAAAACTTGAAACTAGATTTAGAAAACTTGAAATTAATCTAGAAAACTTGAAACTAAACTAGAAAACTTAAAAATAATCTAGAAAACTTGAAGTTAAACTAGAAAGCTTGAAATCTAAAAACTTTGAAACTAAATTAAAAATATTAAGAATGAATGTAATGGGGTATGTCCCACTGGCGTGCCAAATGAAGACTACTAAAAGTTCCAAGAAAAGCTAAACTAACAAGACTAACACCACATAGTCTAATTAACAAATTCTTATTGAATATAACAATAGTTACATCAATGATTAAATCTTAATGGAATGATTGAAAGAAATAACATCATATATCAATCTATATTAGCTAAATCATGCCTACTATAATATCCAATTTCTAACTAAATTAGACCTAAATAGATATAAGAGAAATCAAATTGGGGTTTTTTTGCTACTCCTAGGAAGGTGATATTGTCTCTCAACAATGAATAAAAGATCATATTGGATACCCATCTACTAATCCCATTGAAAACTTGAGGCATGGATTAATCTTGGCTATTAATCATATTTCTTATATGATATGCAAATCAAAGCATGGTGTAAAGTTTAAAGGTATGTGGTTAGTCTTTTTATAGTTTTTCCTTTAAGCAAAACTAGAATCTTGGTGCATGTGGGACTAAAAGCACAAAGTAGATTAAGAATTTCTAATCATGATTAAGGTTTTTAAATCACAATTAGTGAATTCACAAGTGATTAGGATGTAAAGAACCTGAATCAACCACATAGGGTAAATTAAGAGGTTATTATAAGCCTTTGAAGCCTTACGAGATGTTGTGGAAGAAAGTGGTTGTTGATTTTGAGTGGTTGGAAGTGGGGTTTAGGCCAATAATAGAGCATATTGTCCAAAACAAGGGTAAAATGGGCTTAATTAGATAATATTCCCCTATTGTCTATTTGGAAGAGGAATTTAACTTACGATTTGTCGTAAATTGGCATCCCTAATGCAAATGATGTTAGGCAATCAACAATGTATTCTTAATTGACCAAAATGGTGAGAAAGGTTAGTTAATTAGTGTAAATAACTAAGTATAATGGAAATGGTAAGAATGAGAGTGATTTGTGTGCTTTTGGATATAAGATTATGAAATCATAATTTAAGTGTTTACAGTAATGATGAAATATGATCATGTTATGAATGGAATGTGTAAAGACACGATGTGTATGTAATCCAATATGTGTAGTATATTTAAAATGTAAGGTAAGATGATTTAATGCTAGACTAATATGCCATAGGATGTGTAAATACACAAATGTGGAAATGTCGGAGACTAAACCTAGAAGGTAAGATTGTGTATAATGTGTGATGTGTGATGAAACATAATGTGTAATGAAAAATAGTGTAGTATGTGGGGTTCATGTGTAGTAAGCCCTCAACAGTCAAGTGTGAACTGAAGCACAAGAGTGTGTCATTAGGTAATAACACTAGAATGTATGATGAGTATGCCTAATGCGAGGATATGAATGTATAAGAATGTAAAAGATGATGAGTGTAACTATGATAAGATGAGGTGGGGGAATGTGAAGTGTTATGCCCCCAAGTGTGTGTGAATGAATGAACTATCTAATGATGGTGAAGGATGGAGGTCCTTCATCTAATGTAGGAGATGAAAGCGTATGATCATGCTCTAATAGTGGAGAAATGGTAGACAAGCGTTGAAGCGTTGATTGTATTTTGTGTGCATACAAGGGATGAACGTATGAATAAGGTCATGTTAGAATAAAATGTGGTTGTGATGGAGATCTATGTGATATGGAATGTAAAGGTGAAGAATATCCATATGGAATAAAAAACAAGCTAGTGATCTATCTTTGAGATGCAAGAATCGTGTGTGAGGAATAGTCCTATACTTGTGTGTAGGGCTAGTGGAGTGTTGTGGTTGTGCTTAGGTAACATATAACGTTATGCGCTAGAGGAAGTATGGGATATGATAAATATCGTGTGAGCTCCCCACCCCAACTTATATTTTTTTATATTTCAAAACTTAAAAAAAAATGGTTCACATTTTTTTCTTTTTTTTTCTATTACTATTTAGGACCCCAAATTATATAAACCGATATTTGTTTATATATATATATATCGAATAAGGAAAACATTATTAAAATATAACACTATATTAAAATTTTGGTTATAAGATAGGTATATGTCAATTTTTTTTTTCCTTTCCTATAAAATGGAATTACTCATTTAACCGAAATAACATGTATTATTTCAGATTTACTATAAAATGATTTAACTAATAATGGGAAAAAGTTTAAATTTTCCCTTTGTTTCCTTGTAAAAATAAACGACTTCTTTCACTATTTTACCAATAATAAAAGCATCATATTTCAGATTTACCATGATTTGATTTAACTAATAATGGAAAACAATTTAAATTTTCTCTTTGTTTTCTTTGTACAAAATAAACTTATTTCACTTATTCTACCAATAATTAAAAAAGAATCATATTTCACAAATAAAATACAACTTCATGAGAAATTAACAAAATAATTTTTCCTTTCTTACAATTAAAATAATAAGAACTAAAGGCATGTAAAAGTGTATATATATATATTTATTTTAAAACTCAAGAGGAAACTAACAGATTTTAGTTTGTTAACTAAACTTTCAAACTAGATTTTAGAATAAATATATTTTTCAAATATATTCAAATTACATCTACTTGAAAACCACAAGTTAATAATTTATCCAAATATTCAATTTTCTCTTTTATTATCCCGAATAAATTACAACAAAGGAAGTAAAGTTTCCATTAACAAGAAAGGCCAACAATGTTCAAGATTTATTTTTCCTTACAAAGATACATGCATTCAATGCATTTCAACCCAAATAATGATACAATGATTGTAACATTTCCAAACCCAACAAGCTTCCAAACTATATGTTTTTACAAAATGTAGTAAAAATTTAAAAACTCCCACTAAACTAGGATGCAAAATATTAACTACAAACATGGAAGTCTTCCACCAAATGTTGGAACTAGTTTACAAGATTACAAGACTTCTTCTCAAGAGAAGATAAAATAACAAGATATTACACAACCAACCTTAAACAATACTTGTAAAATGTAAGATAACAATCCTCCCAAAATAGGGGAAAACATCACCAATACTTTAACTTTCTCCTCTAGGTTTCGAACTTATTTTCCAATATTCCCATCTAAATTAAATTCTTCAATACACAAGAGAAAAAGGCCGGTTTTCCACCAAACCAAATAACATCATCACATTCCATCTCCACCAATGGATGAAATGCTAGCCTCCCTCCAAGCCAATGGGAGAGAGAATATGCATGCCTAAAAATTGCACAAATAAGGGGAGACAAAACGTGACAACACACACATAATTTCAATATAAAACAAAAAAAAAGAATACCAACATCATAAGAGGATAACTCCATGTTTTCATTTAATGTTTTGTAGCAATTGGTTTACTTTTTACGGGTTCTTTCCTCGACAGATTATTTTCTGTTGTTGGGCATTTTTGGGATAAAATCTTGTTGTTGAGCACTTTTGTATAAGGGTATAGTCCCTTTCAAAAACTATTTGCCCATAATTAAAAAAACTCCATGTTTTCATCAAAGGGAAGAGAGGCAAGGAGTCTATAATAATCCATATTGTGAACCAACCATAGGAACACTAAAATAATTTCCATAATCATCATACATCCCATCTTATCACTCCATCCCAATCTCCAAGCCTCCTCCTTGTAAGGATTTTGAAACCATTTTAAATCTTGAGATGATTTCCTTCACAAGGATGGAAGATGAAGTTCAAACCATATGAACAATCATCTAATCATGTGAGGGGAGGAAATAATAGAAAATGTCATCATGTATTTCCCATCAATCCATGTGGTGTAAGAGGTGGTAATCCTCCCTCTTTACCTAAAATTCCTAAATCCACCTCAATAAGATAGATGGACAAAATACATGCAAACAAGATTTACAATGACATCCACAACAACATACGCAACCATACAATATCCAAACAACCATTTTTATTTTGTAAATTATACCATAGAAATCGAAAGAAGAGGTATGAATTCCAAACTAAAAAATCAATCTATCCAACTTCAAGAAAAATCCATGAACTTCAATCTCCATGGTCCTAGCTCCAAGCTTTCTCCAACTCTCATAGTAAAAATGAGAAGCAAAAAGTCCATACCCCTCTCCATGAGGAGGTATATAAATAAGAATCAAATTCCAATCCTCACAAATGATATGGTGAAATGTGTCACCCATCTCATTATCCAACCCAAGATTCCCAAAATCCCATTAAATATAAAACATAATACCTTTGGGAAGAAAACTCTCAAACTTCCCAAAATGATAGTAATCCAACTTACTTCAACTTTTAAGAAATATCACATATTAAATTCACATACAATATGGTGACATGAGAGGGGTCAAATGGGAGTGGAAATATCATTTTAAGTTGAAAATATGCCCCCTATGCATAGTGTAAGGGAAACCCCCAATGTGAAAAGAGACCCTTAAAAATGCCACATTTAGCCTAAATTAGAGAATGGGTAAAGTGGATCAAAGTAAGAGGTTATCAGGCCCACCCAAATGATAATTAGGTGGTCCCAAAACACTAACAACAAGATTAATTAACTTGACACATATCTAATACAAGTAGGGAGCATTAGGTCCCTAAACTAGCTTATCATAGGGATTTAACAAACTAAAATTAACATATATAGATTAGGAATCACCAATGGTGTAAAAACATGAATATGTGAGATACACACAATGTTACACAAAGATTATGCATGGCTAAAGGACTCAGCTCATTTAGTCACTTGTGTAACTTGAGGTACAACTCTAAAGCTCACCTTTTCATGTGTGACATGTAACGAACACACTCAATTCACACATTAAACATACCGCTCAATAAATAATAAATCGTGGAAATAATTCCAATATAATGACAACCAAATAAATAATGGATATCCATTCCAACTATACAACAATCTATAATTATTTCAATTATGATTGATAATCCAAATCTATAAATCAACCAAAGCATCCAAACGAGATAATTGTCCAAAATGCCACATGTGTTTATATAGTAGATCAAGACATATAATTCATCCAAGTTATTTCATGATAACATCCAAAGAAGAATCATAATAATTGATGGTCACAATATGAAATATATTCTTCATTCATCCATCATATATCTAGTAAAAGTTATGTAGTTTCATCCTTCTAATATCCATAATAAAGCAAGGGTAAAATAAACTAGTACTATGTATCATAACATTCTATTGCTAAAATGTACCTCAAATGCCACCTATGTCACATGAGTAATTTACAACAAAACCATTTAATGATTAAATAATATTATATCAATGTCAATAATCCATAATGAAACCACACATTATCCAAATAATGATATATCAATATCTAAAATCTAGTAAATGACATGAGTCAAGTAAATATGACGATGCAAGAAAGGGGTGAGCACTACATAGTACTCTTATTATAATCTAGACTTGAGCCCAATCACTATCTGTATAGCCAACTAATTTCAAATCAATATTAGTAGAATATAAAATTCCATAATTCATTATGCCATTCCCTTACTTCAAAATATGTGTTCCTTCTTGCTAGTGTGTTTGTTTTGGTGTCTCCTATGAAGCTATAAATCAAAATAATTACATACATTATATCTTGTCTTATTGTAGTTAACTACATCAAGTTTCCTACCATGTTGTTTTACCTTATAGGATCCACATTTTTTCTCAAATATATTTTTGTTAATTTCAGAATTATCTCTACTAGTGTAGATGTTGGTTTTCTATCCAACATTCTAAATCTCTGTAAGATTTCTTTTCATACTTTGTTTAACATATAAAAATTCCCTATTCCATTTATTTAACTTCAATGCTAAGAAAATATTTTTAAAATCCCAAATTAGTCATTTCAAACTCTTTCTTCATGGCTGATTTAAATTCATCTATTGCCTTGCTTGCATTTCTAGTTAAAATTAAATCATCTACATACTGAAATAACAATTAAAATTTCATCATTGTTTGCTTTGATGTGGAATGTGGGCTCACTACTGATTTTTCTAAAGCCATTTATTATCAAATAGGAATATATCTAATTATACCAAGCTCTTGGTGCTTTTTTTAAAACATACAAATCTCTTTTAAGCTTGTACACCTTTCTTTCATGCCCTGGGATTTCATAACTAGGTGGTTATCCCATATACACTTCTTCTTCTAACACTCCATTCAGGAAAGTTGATTTGGCATCCATTTGATGGACCTTCCATTTGTGATGAGAAACCATGGAAATAATTATTCTCATGGTCTCTAACCTTTCTATTGGAGAAAATGTGTCATTATAATCATGTCCAGTGTTTTTATGTAGCCTTTGACAACTAATATTTCCTTGTGTCTTTCAATTTTTCCTTCAAGAGTAGTTTTGGTTTTATAAACCCACTTGACTCTAATGACTTGCTTTCCTTTAGGAAGATCTACTAAGTCCCATGTATGATTATTTTCTATTGCATGCATTTATTCATCAATTATTTCACACCATTTATTATCTTTAATTGCTTCTTAAAAATAAATAGGATCAATAATCTTCATTTTCATCACACCTTAACTAATCATATATCTCTTGTACATTCCTCATTATTAATTTTTGTTCAATGAGTCGGATGATGATGAAGACTCTTCATTTTCTAGTCCTTGAATGTTCTGTTGGATGTTGTCATTATAAGATTAAACTCTTTATGAAATAGGTGTCCAACTTGGTACATAATTTTCTCTTCCTTTTTTGTTCATCAACCATTATAGGTGTATTTATATTCTATTCGATTGTTCCACTTATTGTGCATCTCTCCAATATGTTTCTTCAATGATTGAACATCTAGACTGATTATAAGCTCTTTTGTGATTGGATTATACAATTTGTAAGCTTTAGATTACTCACTATATCGAATAAAAATGCACTTCTATCCTTTTAAAACTAACTTTGATTTTATTTTCTTTGGCATACGTGCATATGTCACACATTAAAAAAATATCAAGTGCTCAACACTTGGTTTTCTTCAAATCCATACTTCTTGAGGTATTATTTTCCTCAGACTCTTCATAGGATATCTATTTAGAAAATATATTGTTGTCCCAACTACTTCTACATAGAATTCATTGGATAATCCTATTGCTTTCAACATTATCCTTTCCATTTCTTAAATGTTTCTATTTTTTTATTTTCCACACCATTTTTTTCCGAGGTGTTTACCTTTGTGAAATTGTTTCTTGATCTCGTGCTCCTTAAATAAGTTTAAAAACTCATATGATATATAGTCTCCCCCTTTATATATTCTCAATGTTTTATTATAATGGTCATTATGCTTCTCAACCAAGGCCATAAATTTCTTGCATACTTCAAATTCCTCGATTTATTTTAAAAAAAAATAAATGTGTGTCCTTCAGTGAAATCATCTATGAAAGTCATAAAATAACCTTGCTTGATAGTGAGGGAGTCTTCATGGGACCACATAAATATTTATGTATTACTTCAAGAGGTGATCTTTCTCTCCATGATTTACTTGAGGGAAAAACATTTCTATGTTGCTTCCCCAATATGCATGCCTCACAAACCTTGTCTAGTTTTTCAATAGGAGGAATTCCTCTAACTATTTGTTTATTATGAAGAACATTCAATCTACCAAAACCCAAATTCCTATACCCAAGATGTCAAAGAGTGGATTGACAAATGGAGATTTTTTTGAACATTGTTGTGCATGTTGCTACTCTTTGCATCCTCAAGGGAAACATACTATTTGTTCTTCGCACAACCGCAATCAACTTATTTCTTCCACCTTTATCATATAAAACACATTATCCATTCTCAAAATTTACCTTGTATCCATTTTGGCTGAGTTGTCTAGTACTTAAGCTTAGCTTCTGTCTGTCCATAGAAAATATTACTGTCTCTTTGGTGAGAATGGATACTACGCCTTTAGTCATCACAGGAACCTTGATATTTATTCCCATCTTCTTTTTAGGTCTGATTTATTCATCTATGTTATTAAACATTTCAATAGTTCCACACATATGTTTTTGCATGCACTATCCAAATACCATACTTTCTTACTTCCTTGCTTAGCTACATTACAAGTTAGAAAGAAAATTCCATTATTTTCATTCTTCTTAGGCTCAAATTATTTTGCATTAGAGAAGCTTGCATTATGATTATGATTTCTCACATCATATTCTTTCTTTCTACATTGACTAGCATAAGGCCCAATTTTTTTACAATAATAGCATTGCACATTTGATTTGTCATACCTTTGTGAAGAACCACCTCTAGAAGTGTTTCTGCTCCTTCCTCTACCTCTTCCTCTTTCTTGTGGCTCTTGATAGTGGTTGTGACTTCCACCTTCTTCTTGGGTCCTAAATATTTCTCTTCCTCTTTTGTATACTCCCCTACCTCTAAATTTTTTTTTTTTTTTAAGGCTTCTTCAATGGAGGAGCTAGCTGACCTACTCATCCTTTGTTCATGGGTTTGCAAAGAACCCATCAGCTCATCAACTGTCGATTGTCTCAAGTCCTTAAACTCCTCTATGACTATTTTTGATGCGTAATCAAAGTGGCCTGAAATGTTTTCAAATTGATGGGTTGAAACTCTCAGTGTGATTGCATAACATGGATATTTTCCTAAAGTGTGGGACTTTACAAACAACAAAGCTCTCCGGATGAAGGTCGGTTCTATTCCTCTGTTTAGATGCACACATTCAAATTGTAGAGGATCTACTCTAAAACCTACTCTAACTTGCCAAGGAGATAGGGTTAAGAAGATGCAAGAAAATAAACCTAAACTAACAGAGGTGATGCACCAAAGGAATGTTAAAAACTTGTTTTTCCATTAAACACAAACCATTAAAAATGTAACATAACTGCCATGAACATATAACCAGGATTGTAATGAGAGATCAGATGAAGACAATGAACACAAGAGAGGGTTGAGATCATCCACAGACTTATTCCTATTTCTCCACAAATTTGATATAGTCCATTACAATGGCCAAGAGGCACAAACTTGCATTACAACTTGAATGAGAGGTTTGAACTCCACAAATCCAATTACAGATAAAAGAACAAGGGATGGTACAAAACAAAATTATCCAACCTTTATAAAAATGCCCCTCCTTACAATATATAGGAAGAATGAGAGAAGGAGATAGAAGAATTTTGAAATCCTACTCCAACCACCTAAGAAACGCATTGAAATCACCTACAACAATGATGGGTTCTACTACAAAATCCATGCCCCCATGTCTTGTTCCTTGTTAGCAAGAAAGGAAGTGCATACTTCATTATTTTAGTAGGTAAGAAGTCCGACACCTAAAAATGGTGAACTAAGAGTTCAAACTGAGACTGAAATAATCTTGAAAGTCCAAAATTTCAGACTTTCAAGTTTTGGAGTTTCAGACTTTGAATTGTGAGTTTTTTGTTTTAGGGTTCCAAACATCTCAAACCCCGAACCCTAAAAACCCTGAAAGTTTAAATTCTGAAAATCCAAAATTTCAAACTATTGGACTTGAGGTTTTTAAACATTGTTGGTCAATTTTCCATTTTTTCTTGCCAAAGACTTAGAAGTCTAAAACCCCAAACCTGTGAAGTCTGAAAATACCACCGCATTGACCCCAAAACATGTGTTGACTTCTAAAATATGAACCTTTTCCGAATCACTTTCGAGATCTCCAAAATCCCGAAACTTGAAATTCTAAAATTTTAGACTTTTGGAGTTAGGGATTTCAGACTTTGTCTCTCCCATTTCTATTCACACTCACCTCGAGACTTACAGTAACCTTGAAACTTGAATGTATGAAATTTAAGACTTTAAGGGTTTGGGTTTTGGAACCTTTTGGCCATTTTTTTCATTTTTCTCGGTGAAGACTCCAAAAGTCTAAAACCTAAAAGTCTAAATTTTGGACTTTCAGAATTTTTGACATTTTGATTTTGGGATTTTTGTACTATTCACCTACCTTTTCTCAAAATACCAAATGCCAAAACTCTAAAGTTTTGGGCCTGGAATTTCATCCTTTCACTTGAGCTCTAATCTCCTTAGACGTTCCCATGGCCACCCCTTGATTTTCTGACCTTGCATTGCCATTATCGAGCCTACCTAAAACTTGATTTTGGAATCGAATGTGAGCTCGCATGACTGAACCAACCTCTCCATTTTCCCCGTGCAAGGTCATGTTTATTCAATTTTGCCTAAAGGGAAAAATTGGATAACAATTTGGTGACTTATGGGGTTACCTTCCTGCTAGGTGGAAAGATTTGTTTCCTTAAAGTACACATTGGGCATGGATTCATGCATGATAGCCTAATAATGATCTTGTATTTTGAATCTTGAACTTGACTTTATATAACATGCTTATCCTAAACCTACCCCACTACTTGTACTCTCAATTTTCATAAGAAAATCTTGAAGATGAGATTTGTGAGAGTAGATAATTGTCTTGACCTAGAGTTTTCACCTGTCCCTAAAATGGACTACTACAACATTCACCTTTGGAGGCACATTGAACTGCACAATGATATAACCTGGGAGTAATAAAACCTATGCCAAAGGAACTTAGGGAAATTGAAACCTAATCTACAACAAGACAAATGTGCATACGCACTTAGAGGAATTAAAATCCTAGGGTAATATTTACAAGGGTGAAACTTTTTACGTTAGTAGAAATGTTTAAGACATATCCCGTTAATTGGAATCGGAAGCTCCTCTTCATCCAATGTAGACAATTGGAAGGTATTTATATTTTCACATCCTATGACCATGTAGGGGCCACTCCAAATGGCATCAAACTTGGAATGCCTTCTTGGTTTTTCCCGATTCGCATTCCACTTCAGAACTAAGTCCCCTTCCTGAAAGGTCCCTACTCTTGCTTTCTTGTGAAACCATATTTTGACTAAGGCTCGATCTTTCTCTATCATTTGAAATGCATGTTCTCTAATTTCTTCCAATTCCATCAGCTCTACATACCTAGCCTCTATTGGTTCAAACTTAGACAACTCCAACTACTTCATGAGCTCTAATGCGGGTAGTTCTAATGATATAGGCAACACTGCCTCTTTCCCATAGACCAGTTTGTCAGGGGAATTACCAATTGACCTCTTGGTGTGATCCTGTCAGACCATAATGCTGATTTGAGCTTAGTATGCCATATCCTTTGGTTTTCATCTAGAGTCCTTCTAATGATTATTAGCAAATTCTTATTCGTGGACTCTGTCTTCCCATTACCCTATGGGTAATAGTTTGAAGAGGTGCTCAAGTAGATCTCATTCTTAACAACCCATTCTATGATATGATAATTTAGGAACACCAATTCATTTTCGATATGATAGTGTCTCGATACTACAAACTAGTCACTATCCCTTCATAAAATTATAGTATGCTAGACTCATTTGCTTCTTTGAGTGCTAGTGCCTCGGTCCACTTGGTTAGATAGTCTAGTGCTTTGTGAGAATCCACTTGTGGACTTGGATTGAATTTGGATTGATGACCCCAATGAAGTCCAATCCCATTACATGAATGGTTGGTTAACTGAGATTGGATGCAATGGAAGTGTTGTTAACCTTTCCTTGCCTGTGAAGAATGCACATTTTTTACACCTTTTAATCCACGTATAGTAGTCACTAAACACCATGGGATGATAATAACCCACCTTCATTATGTTTAGATCTCATGGAGTTAAAATGACCTCCGATTCTCCATCATGAAACTCTTGTAACAATATCTCAATTTGATACATTCCAATGCATCTCAATAGAACACCATTGATGTCCTTTTTGAACAAAACACCATCAACAAGAACATATGGAATGGATTGTAATATGAAGTATCTCCTCTTTTCTTTGCTCATTTTTGGAGGGCATAGGCCTATTTGTAGGAAGTGCATCATATTTTGAGTCCAACAAGGGATAGGAACATTATCATTCACTTGTTCTTGACTGTCTTGTAGTACCAAAACAACTTCATTTTCATCATCTGCTTTAACTTGTTGAATCGAGGCTATCTGTTCACATAGTCCCTTTCCATGGAAAAAATTAGTGACATTAATTTCAATGTCATACTCCATGACATGAGTGATCCACCCTGCGCATTTCTCATTTAGATATTTTTCAAAAGGAAGTCCTTGACTCCCGTATGAGAGACTAGAAATTGGATCTTGTTATTTGAAACTAGGTGCTTGAGATTCTTCAAAATCCTAATCACTATAAGGAAATGCTTTTTATGAAGGAGTATCTCACTTCATAGTCCTCCAAACCTTGACTGAAGAAGGAAACTAGCTATTTGGAACCTTCTTTGTTTTGTTGCATTAAGATTGCAGAAATTGTGTCCCCACCACCAAAGACATAGAGCATGAATTCCTTGGAGAAGTCTATATTGACGACAGTTGGAGCTTGAGATATAACCTCTTTTATTGCTTCAAAACTTACTTTACCCTCAACTATGCACTTAAATACTATGATCTTCTTCAACATCAACATTATTGGTTTGACAAGAGCAAAAAAGTTTGGTACAAACCTATGGACAAAATTGATTCTTCTTAGAAAGCTCTGAAAAATCCTTCTTATGACTTGGTTATGGCAATGCTCAAATTTCTTCAACTCTTTTTGGGTCAATCATCAATCCCTCCTTTGACACAATATGGCCTAGGATCTTGCCTTTGTGAGCTAGGAGTATGATTTTTTTTGGGATCTTAATGATACCCAAAATCTCCTACATCTCTAAAACCTACCATTTCGAAAGATGAAAGAAGTGATCTCTTGCATTTTTGGAGAACATGAGAACTATGGGGGGAGAGACAAACTAGTTGGGGGAGTCTAATGTCTTGACACGCACTAATGGTATTTGCGAATCTAAGGCAAAGAAGGCCCTTCTAACTTGGACTGGTGTGATAGATCGATCAGCGAGGATGACTGCTCGAAGGCTCCAATCAATATCGAGCTCTGGCGTGATTCGATCTATGGGTTGTGGGATGCGTGGAAAATGACCCGGGATGGTTTCGTGTATTTCTCCTGATAGGGTCATATGGCGAATATAGTCAACTCTATGGACGATTCTCTGGCCTAGTCCAAAATTCTCTAGCTTCGTTAGCTGTTGTGTCTAGTAGGGATAACTGTTGAATGATGATAGGTGGAATCGGAGTAGACTGAAATACTAACTTACGTAGGCCAGTGTCTATGTCTAATTCTCTTATGGATTCGTTAGGCTGTGGGATTTGTGGATCACAACCGTAGACTCTTGGTTGTTGCGGTCCTGTTATGGTCATACGCGAGATCAAGTTCTAATCCCTAGTATCCAGTAATCGTATGCTTTCTCGGCCTCTACGTTTAGAACCAGCAATTGTGCGATTTTCTCAGAATACCTTACAGGTGTTCTAGCAACTTGAATTCTTAAGCTGGTATCTATATCTATGAGGGTATCTCCAGCGTCTGGCTGTGGAACTAAAGGATCGCACCCGAATATTTGTTCTCTTTCAAATCCTTCTACAGTCATGCGGATGTTTTCTAGGATAACCTATAGTTTGGCTGATTTGACCAAAATGTGTGTGCTTGGTCGTCTTCGATGTTTAACCCTCTCAACTGTGACCTGATCTGTTGGAAGTCTGTTGTTGTTTGGAAGACTTGTATCCTAAGGTTTTGGTCAATGTCAGTTATTGCCACTACGATATTGGGCTGGGGCACAATTGGCTCGAAAATGTATTCCCTGGGCTCCCTAGGTCCCGTAATTGTCATGCAAAAGCAGTAATGAAACAAACTATAATAAAGTAAAATCTAAGTACACTTCTAGCATATATAATTCCTTTTTTTGTATTTTCTGGCAATTTATAAGAAAGCAGCTATTTAAAATATTTAGAATTGACAACTAAACTAATAACGTAAAACAAACAAAATAGCCGAGTGTAGCTATTTGTCTGTGCAATTTTGTATATCTATTCTAAACAACGAAATAACTAATCTATTTGCAAGATTCTCGATCCTACCTCAGAAGTGAGGAATGAATCATAGTTTCTCAGAAACTATCAATCCCCACAACCTCCCTGGCAATATCAAGAATGGAAATAACTGAAATAAAGCGATTAACTACTTTATTTGATAAGTTCTAACTAAAACTTTGAAAGATGGAACCTGGATTTCGCAGAACAGTGGCGAATCCGACAGTGTGTATGTTCTTGTCCCCTCAGTATGATCTCTTCGTTCTTTGTGCTCACGTGAATCCAGAAAAGCGTGGAATGCTTGCATCAACAGGAATAGATATTTGGATCAATGGACAGCCTTCAGAATGCAGACAGAATAGAATGCGGATAGGAGAGGGATAGCGCAAGAGTACAGAGCTTGGCCTATGCAATTCCTAGCGGGGTCTACTGCGAATCATGCAACAAAAGCGTCCAGAACCTGAAACTAGTCTGTATGAAGAGCAAAACCTGCAACTTTAATGGCTGCCTAAACTATTCTACTCCAAAAACAATGATACTGTTTGCACAAGTTGGATCTGTGGCTTACCAACAGCTGAGTAATGCAACCAAGCATGTAAAGGATTTAAACTATCAAACTTAAGCAAACTAGAAGACTGAACTACTGAAAATGGTGAGTTTGAAACAAGAATGAGGGGCCCAAATAATGTTTGCACTTGCACAAGTTGGATATGTGGCTTACCAGCTGCAACACAATACTAACCAAAGCACTCAATGAGAAAACTAAGAATTCTAAGCAAAGGAAAACTAAATCTGCTGTAACAAGAAATTCAAAAGCAAACTTTGGAGCAAAACTCAGAGGCCAAAGTAATGTTTGCACTTGCACAAGTTGGATATGTGGCTTACCAGCTGCAACACAAAACTGAAACAAACCTGCAACAAACTATGCTACCAATCCTAAGCAAACTAAAAAGACCACAGCACTGAAAAATAAGAAAGTTGGAGTGAAAAATGGTGGCCATTTGCATGTGCACAAACCATGCATTTATAGGAATTCCAACACTCAAAAACCAAAATCAAATTGAACTCCTAAACAATAAACAAAGGAAAAACACTGTTCCAGGGGACCAAAAACATTAATGCATGCCCAAGTCGGCAAGAAAAGCTGGTGAGTCGTGATATTTCACGCGGGTCGCGTCAAAAGAGCGTTCTGGAAAACGCGCACAGGACCGCCGCTGCGGCGGGGGCGGCGGTTGCGGGACCGCCGCCTGTTCGGGCGGTCACCGCCGCCGCCAAGGGCGGCGGTTTTCATCTTGAAGGCCAAGAAGCCAAAGAAAGAGGAAAGAAAGGGAAAAACAAAGCACGCGGGGGCTAAGCGGGGCATGCGGGATGTTAACGCATATCCGAAGAGCTCTTTCTGGATCCCGAACACCTTTCGAGGAGACCTGTATCATCATTGGGGCACTTGTTACACCGTTCGTGATCTGGTACCTTACAATTTTGGGTACGTACATATTGCCCCCTCGGAGAAGCGTTTTAGCCATGAAGAGGCATAAAACGGTGGGTCTGAGTATGGTAGTCCCGAAATGGGGAGTTAGAAGTTATACCCTTCACGTCAGGTGTGTCGAAATGACGCCATCAAAATTCCCGCCACTGCAAAATGAAAAGAGAACTCAAGTGCAGATAGATACAATAATTTGGAAAATAAACGCTAAAATAATAGGGGAAGAGGACGTACCATTAGTGCGAGGATAGAAACTTACCTCCGTCAGCGCTCCGAACCTGCGAAAAAGCCATTGTAAAACGAAACAGAACGATATATATATCAAAGTGGGCCCATTTTCCTATTCATTTGCGCGAGTTGATTTGATAGATTTTGAGCTCTGGGACCCACGGTAACGGTTTCTCACGTGAGTAGAGTCAAAACGTCCACAGCGAGATAGTGATCATGCCTCCACGTGCGGAACGCCACCCCGCGAGATCACAGGTTGGTTTTTCTTCAATTTTGTGCTTTTCCCCTTTTAAATTTGAAATGGCAAATTCTTTGTAATGGGGGGGAAATTTTTGAAAATGCTAGGTTCAAAAGGTCCACCTAGGGGGGGCGCCTACTGGGTAGGCTCTTTTTTTAGCTAAAATGATCTATTTTTGCGTTTTTTGGACTTTTTAGGGTTAAAAACCCGCGCGGGTTTTCGGACCGCGACCGCCGCCCTGGCCAGGGCGGCGGTTACATGACCGCCGCCCTGTCCAGGGCGGCGGTTACGAGACCGCCGCCTTCAAGGCGGCGGTTACAAAACCGCCCCTCTGCCCAGGGCGGCGGTTTTGCACAGAATGCAAAAGAACCTCACTTAAAAACTTTCACTTGTATTTTTTAGCATTTGTGTATGTTTTTATGACTCTCTTGACATTGTTTAGATACTAACTTGCTCTGTTTTGTGTGTTTTTGGGTGTATGCAGGCGAGGGAGGAGTACATTAGATGGAGCCGGGAGAGAGAGTGTGATTGGCTGCCCGGGGTATTGGATGCCCTCTCAGCAGATGAGGAGGACACATTGCAGAGGGCCGGCATATTGCGGATATCGCGTGTGCCTCACGTTGCTCCGTCTAGTCACATACTCTGTGACTTATTCTCCTACTGGGATGCAGATCGGAACACTTTCCGATTGCCAGGGGTCCGCGGTGAGTGGACTATTACTCTAGAGGATGTTTACCGTATCCTAGGGGTCCCGATCATCGGGAGGAGACTCACTTTGAGGCAGTGGGTCAGAGCACAGTTATACGGTGGGCGAGGCTACATGGGGGATGCAGCTATCTCCACGGGGCCGAAGAAGGGAGTGAGAGTCAGATCCATTCCTTCTTTGCCCATCCCCATATTTCGACAGGCCATCATGGGGATCCTTGCCTCGAGACTGATCGGGGACAAGGGAGGGGACACTTTGTTATACTGTTGGGCCCCCATCATTGCACAGATAGAGGGGCATGGCCGGATATACGCCTGGGGGGCAGACATTTTGGGGACCACCTATCACGACTTATACAGGGTGGTCCGTTTACAGGGACAGTCTTTGAGTCACCCTACTCTAGTTATGAGTTGGGTGTATGAGCGCTTCATTCCCTATGGCAGAGGCGTGGAGGTGGCAGATCCTGGGGCTGTGAGGGCAGCCAGGTGGTCAGATATGTCGGTGCTTAGAGCACCTCACCAGCCAGTAGCTTCCCTCACTACAGCAGATATGGAGGCCATACCGTACCAGCTCATGGCCGGCATTTGGGGAGAGGAGGCTCTTACATTGATCTCTTGCTCCACCACAGGGCAGCTTATTGACCGTGTGGGACGGGTGGAGGTACATCCTTTTGGCAGGGTTCCTCAGCAGTTCGGCCTCCCATATGTGGGTATGCTTCCTCCAGTAGCACCAGTTTACAGATCAGTTCGGGAGGCTAGAGGGGGGCCTAGAGGCCGTGGTTGGACAGTGGTTACCCCTGGCATTCCTATTGCAGCCAGGGGGATAGTTCGGGCCAGAGGGAGAGCTGGTGCGCCTCGGGCACCTTTACTCCGGATTACTGCGGGTCCTGCTCATAGTAGTGATGACCCTATAGATATTGACTCCGGTCGAGGAGTCCCACGAGAGGAGGGTCGGAGGAGCGAGACGGACGAGAGTGATCTGAGTGGCATGATACTCGGGATATCATGCGAGGCGGAGAGGCGGAGCGAGAGCGCGAGAGAGAGACTACGGTTTCGAGGAGCCACTCTCCGGGGCCATGGTGGAGATGATGAGTCCGTTGCGGGCGTCATGTTGCCGACTACGGGAGCAGCTCCTCGGTCGGCGGCGGCATCTGGCGGAGTCTTGGCCCTAGTGACCCATCTTGGAGGCCGGTGACCCGAGTAAGTTATCCTTTCTCCCTTTCAGTGTTAATTTGATTTAGGACTTGTTTTAACTGCTATCTCTCCTTATATTTGTATCTTGTACATTTTAGCCTCTTGCCTAATTTCTAATTCGTCTTTCCTCTTTGTTTTGCAGAGACCGTTGACGAGTGGCGGGATCTAATCCGTAGGGTATGTACTGATTCTCTGATGATCCCTATGGATAAGACCCGTGCGGAGCTATCTGTAGATGCCGGGGAGCCCTCAGCAGCCGGCAGGCACACCGACGTCTTCGCTCCCGTTTGGCATGTGGCCAAGATGGTGTCGACTCTCCGTACAGAGTTGGCAGGCTATAGGACAGCCGAGCGCCTTATGAGGAGCCGTTCTCATGGCGAGACCACGACCGCTCCTCGAGACCCTGAGCCCTCCGTCCATTCAGAGCGTCAGCGTAGCCGGAGTCCTAGGCGAGGGCGCGCACCTTCAGCGGGATCGCGTAGGGGTTGAGAGGCCACTTGGCTCCTATGCACCTTTTGTGTTATAGATTCTTTTGTGTATTACGGGCTCTTTGAGCGTTTTGACCATGCCTAGTGCATGATGGCATTGTATACAAATATTGACTATTTATATATATGCGTCGATTTTGGATCAAAACTTTGTCACTTGGGTCTTCCCTTTCTGTTTCCAGCTTATTCGTGTATACTACGATGTATGTTTTATATGCTTTCTAGAATGTATGCAATGGAAAACAGATGATGCAAATGTTTGCTTTCTTTTTGTGTTTCATGATGCTGATACATGATATTGTAGATATATTGTGATCTTGAATCTTAACTTTTGTTTAGCAATTTGGATACCTCATGATTTGTTTTGGCAAAGTGATGAGAACAACCAGTATGATGAACAGATTAATTTGCCCCACTCCTAACTCCACGCAACTAGTAAGATGCGAGGGCTCATCACCAAGAGCCAAGAAGGGCGCAAGTTATGAAATGTGATGAAGTGATAGTGATGAAAGAGCAGAGCGAAGTTTTGGTGGAACCAAATGAAAACTACAAGTTTATTCTACGAATGACTTCATAGTTTTGGATGCGACTTGCTTTGCGGTTTATCAGACTTAGACCCGTAGATGGCCACATAGAGACAAAATCTGGGTTTTAGGATTTTTAACTCTTTTTGGAATTTTGAATATCGATTCATTCGTTATTGACTCAAAGTTTGAATTGATTGTTTATGACCTTTCAACATTTACTTTGTTTAGAGGACCCCCTACACTTTGCCCGTCTTTACTGTAAGAAGCATGGGCTTATCACCGTGGGCAAGGCATGGCGAGTAAGGGCATTTCCATCCTTTCCCAACCCTACGTCACTAGTAAGAGCGCTTGAAGCTCATCACCGAAGGTTGGTGGGGCAAGGAAATGTGTAAAATAAAATTTTCTGTTTAATCACTTCTTGACTTGTCTATTTGAGTAAAATGTCAGTATATGCTTATTTTCCAAAGAGATGTGTATATGGGATAGATGTGACACCATGAAGCTTCTAGAACAGACCATAGGCAAGACACCTATCCTAAGAAGAAATCAAAGCGAGAACGAACTTGCAGATCTTGGTATGGTTACCGTTAGGACTTCGTCATGTCGATTTTGTTTAGATAAAAGATTCTGAGTTGATTGATGATATCGAAGACGGAGAAGTATGATTAAAGAACTTCATGCCAGAAACATCACGAGTTTGTAATAAATTGCTTTGAGAATAGATTCCTTGATCACAATTTGTGTAAGAACAAGTGGACAAAATGATCCTAATTTATATGAAAATGCGATGTAGATAGTTATATAGGCGGCTGCTGCAACTGCTTACTGCGTAAGCGTTTGAGGTGGAGAGAATTGACTGTTTCGCCAAACTCCTCACCTTCTAGCGTGCATAAGAGGTATGCACCATTTCCGTAGTCCTTCATGACTCGGTATGGGCCCAACCATTTGGGCCGGAATTTCCTTCCTTCGCCGGTCTTCTTGTCGATCCGGCTGTCTAACCTCAGAACTAGGTCACCTTCGTATATGTCACGTTCATAGACTTTCTTGTTATACTGCCGGCACATTCGGTCGGCATAGACTCTATGTCGTTGTTCAGCATCTAACCTAGCTTCATCCAGGCTTTCTAATTGAGAAAGACGTGCTTCTCTGTAAGCGTCCTCATCCAGAATCCCTTGTAGCGAAATACGGAGACTGGGTATTTCGACCTCAAGTGGGAGAACTGCTTCTGCCCCAAATACTAGCGAGAAAGGAGTTGCTCCCGTTGGTGTTCTTATTGAGGTTCGGTGGGCCCACAAGGGCGGATATAACTTTAAATGCCAATCCCGCTTGTTTTCTTTCACTGTTTTAAGGAGAATGGCTTTCAGTGTTTTGTTCGTTGCTTCAGCCTGCCCATTGGCTTGGGGATAGTACAAGGAAGCCGTATGATGGCTGATTTTAAATTTGTTGCATAGCTCACGAACTTCTTCATTCTTGAAAGAAGTTCCATTATCTGAGATAATGATTTGCGGGATACCGTACCTGCAAATGATTTGGTTCAAAATGAACTTAGCGATTACAGAACCAGGTACAGTCGTAAGAGGCATGGCCTCTACCCATTTAGTGAAATATTCAGTGGCCGTGATTATAAAATTGTGGCCGTCTGTGGACGAGGGAGAGAACTTCCCTATCAAGTCCAGGCCCCATGTAGAAAAGGGCCACGGAGTAGCAATCGGTTGCAAAGCTTGTGCCGGCATGTGGATCTCATGAGAGAACTCCTGACATTTATGACACCTGCGTACAAACTCTATTGCGTCATGTTCTAGAGTGGGCCAGAAATAGCCCATTCGATGTATTTTTCGAGCAGTGGCATGGCCACCGAAGTGGCCTCCACATATACCGCTATGGGATTCATGGAGAATCTTCTTGGACTCTTCTGTGTCAATACACCTTAAGAGCATTCCATCGAATGCTTTCCGATAGACACACCTGCTCTATAATGGCGTATTTAGCTACGATAATGCGTAACCGTCTTCTTTGTTGAGGTGTAGCTCCTTCTGGGTACCTATGGTCCATGATATAACTAATGATATCAGCGTACCAAGGGCACTCAGATATAGCAGGTCGGGTTTCGACGTAGTACACGCATTCATCTGGAAAGTCTAAGTCTACTAAGTCGCCTCCGTCTAGCGGGTTATCAGCTAACCAATCTGCGATGATTTGCCCTTTAACTGACTTTTGGTTTACAAAAGTTAATTCGAACTCTCCCATTAAGGTTATAAAGCGTCCTGCCTTTTTAGACAGGGACCCTTGTGTGAGGAAGGTTCGTAAGTGGTCAGTTTTTACCATGACCCTTGTCTCTTGATTTAGCATGTAGTGTCTTAGGCGTTTAGTAGCAAAGACTATGGCAAGACATTCTCGCTCTGCTTGTGTATAGCGTGTTTCATAGTCGAGCAATGTTCGGCTAATGAAATAAATCACACGCTCTCTCTTGTCATCGTCTTCTTGGGCCAACATACAGGCCAGCGAGACATCGGTAGCCCGTGAGTATAGAATTAATGGGCGATCTAACTTAGGTGGCATTAGCGTAGGCGGTGATAGCAGGAAACGCTTGACTGCATCAAAAGCTTCATTGCAATCTTCAGTCCAATCAATGCTATAGTCCTTCTTGAGTAAATTGTTGATTGGATGGACGGCGAAGCTTAGATCAGGATAAACCTCCGGATTGCACCCAACTTTCCAAGAAATGATCTGATTCCAGATTCACTCGAGGGCGGGACCATTTCGAGGACAGCCCGAATTTTGGTTGGATCAACATCGATCCCTCGTGACGATATGATGTATCCTAGGAGCTTTCCTCCTGTTACACCAAATACGCATTTCTCTGGATTTAGCGTGACTCCGTATTCTATTAGACGTGAAAGAATGATGCGGAGTACTTCAGGGTGGTCACAGCGCTTTTTGGCCTTAGCCAATAAGTCATCCACGTAAGATTCCACGATTTTATGAATTAGATCGTGAAATATGTATGTCATGGCCGATGATACGTGCACGGCGTTCTTGAGACCGAATGGCATAACTTGGCGTAGCAATAGGTTCCCGAGGAGTTATAAAGGTGGTTTTAGCTTGATCTTGCTCGGATATTCTGATTTGATTGTATCCGAGAATCCATCCATGAGAGACAAGAGCTCAAACCAGGTGTTGCATCAACAATGACATCGATAGATGGCAATGGGAAGTCATCCTTAGGACATGCTTTGTTAATGTCAGGAAATCTATGCGAGATGCGTATCTTTCCATTCTTCTTGAGAAGCAGGAGCGATGTTTGATACCCATTGGGAGTAGTCAAGCTGGCTTGATGAATCCTACGAAGGAGTTTTATTACCTCCTCTTTTACCATAAGGGCTACCTTGGGCTTCATGGGTCTTGATTTACATTTTGGCTTTGGCTTTGCATCGATCTAGTGACGAGGTTGTGCACATGATGTGGGGTGCGACTCTGTCATCTCTTTGTAATTAAATGCAAATGCCTTCTGATGTTCTTTGAGAACTTGAGTATGTATTTCCACTTCTTCTGGGGTTAACGAAGATCCTAGTTTCAAGATTCTTGGCTCATCTTCCGTTCGATATTGACATCGATTGTTTCTTGATTAAAGAGGCGTTACCCTCTTGAACTCGGGCGGTCTTTGGGGTAAATCCAAATCATCCCGTTTTCCACCGCGTATATATTAGGTTCTTTTTGTGAGGAAGATCCGTTCTGAGGATTTCGAAGTAGGAAGATGAATGCGGGATCAGAGATAAATCTAGCGTGTGATAGGAGAGATGTAGTCTTTGCATAGGCATTTAAGTAATCCAAAGTAGCCGCATCATTTCCAACATGGTCTAGGACGGTAGATTCACTTCCGCTTGAAAGAGGATTTATCATTGTTTTTATCAATGGTTCGTTTCGAATGGATATTGTGAAATGAGTATCTTCTAGCTCATTGCTTGGAGTGAAGCGTGATGCGAAGATTCTTTATTGAATCGGCGAGAAGATTTTCTCTCGCGGAATTGCTTGATGGATATGAAGTTGAACGCCTTGCTTAAATCTAATACAGCGTTTTTGTAAAGTTGCAAGTGTTCGGCTTTAGTTTCATATACCTCTGAAACTTGGTTTGCCACTAATTGCGAGTCTCCTAAAACTCTGATATTATCAATACCAATTCTTTTGGCTAAGGTAAGGCCAAGGAGGAGGGCTTCGTACTCAGCGCCGTTGTTTGTGCATTCAAAGTTCAACTTAAAAGAGAATGGGAGGACCTTTTCCTCGGGCGAGGTAAGAATTATACCTGCCCCCGCTCCATAGCGGCATTTAGCTCCATCGAAATGGAGAGTCCAATACTTAGCCGGGAGTATGGATGTAGGTGTATCTGCTGTGTTTGCACACTCTACTTCTACCATATAGAGATCTTCTGCTGGCAAGGAACCAACACCTAGGGAAAATCCTATGCCTACTGAATCGAATGGTAAGAACATTGGTGAATCTTGTTCTATCAACTCAACGATCTTCGCAGTAGTCCCTAATGATACTATTTCTTTAGTTTTACCTTTAGGGGTTGGAATTGTTTGGGCTATGTTGGTAGTTTCAAGATCCGTCGTAGGTATCAACTTTTCCTCTGGCTTTGGGTCAGAGGGTTTGTTAAGTTGGTTTGTTGGAAGTTCGAATTCTGAGTGTACACCTGGTCTCTTCTTTAAATCAGCTAGGTGTACGTCAAACGGCTTTGGATCACCTTTGGCTACAAATACCTTTCCCAGATGCAGGAATCTTACTTCTTGAAATAGAGTGGAAGGGATTGCCTTCATGCGGTGTATCCATGGTCGGCCGAGGATCATATTATAATTGGTTTCCCGATCTATAATATAAAACTCAGTCAGGATTGTTTTAGGTCCCAAGGTGACCGGTAGTATTATGGTTCCTATCGATGTGGCTTTAAGGCTATCGTAGCCCCTCAAGGTATTTCGTGTAGTAGAACAGTTCGTTTCTCCATATCCCAATTTTTGGAGAAAAGAGAAAGGGACTATGTTAACCGCAGCTCCATCGTCAACCATTGCCCGTTTTACATAATTATTATAAACTGTACTTGCGAGTGTAGAAATTTGGATCGCCTCGGCGTGCGATCTCGGCATCCGTAGGCATTTTACTTATCTCGAATATGAATTCGACATCCCTATCCGCTGTCCGGAGGATAAACATCAAAGTCTATATGATTTACTTGTGCTTGGTGGTGGAGTGATACTAATTAAATGACCCAAACCTAACGCCTCTAAAAAGAGCAGCCACTGTGAGCGGGGAATTCTTTAGTAAATCAAGGAATGAAATATGCGAGAAGGTTTTGTTAGATCATTAATTAGATCGTAAGCACCCATAGGTTTTGCTACGGTTTCTTTGGATGTTATCATTTCCGGTAGATGGCTTGGACTTGGTTGAGAGAAATACTCTCGTGTCCTCGTAATTGCTTCAACGGGTAATTCGGAGTCTAACTCTACTAATCCAACTACCTTAGGTCGCGGCTGACTTCCTAGTTGTGGCGCGACTAACGGATTTAGCGAAGTTGAGGCCTCGTGATCGTTGTTTCCTGTCATTGCGCCTTTGTTTGTTCCAGTTGGTTTCAACCCATTGTTATCATGATTTGGGAGTGGATCATTAAAGATCTTGAGAGGGGCATTCTGAGGGGAAACTGCCCCTGCGAAGGTACTTGCCGTTGGTGACGTAGGATCTGCTAGGAACATATCCATAAAAAATTGTTTTTGCTCATTTGGCAAGCGTTGCATGAATTTGTTGTAGTCACGACACGTTCTAGTGTCATGACCCTGAATTTTATGGAAACCACAATAAGAATTGGGATTATAATTCCCGTTTTGTTGGTTTGGTGTGTATTGTGGCCTAAAATTCCGATCAAACTGTTGCCTATTAGGACCAAAGTTTTGGAATTGTTGTTTTTGGTTTTGACTTTGGTTTTGGTAACCAAATGAGTTTTGGCTTGGCCCTTGCATGGGATTTCGCCGTTGTTGTTGTGGATTATTAAAATCCACCGTATTGACCGTCGGGGTAAAATTGTTGTTTCTTTGGTTGTTTGTTTGTGACGGAGTATTAACGACATTTACCCTTTGGGCTGGTCAGTTACCCCATCTGTTGTTACCCCACGATTTTTGTTAAGGATTTTGGGTCCTTGATTGACGCTTGTGGTGGTTGTAGTATTTTGAGTAGAGGTGATTAACCTCCCGTTTGCTCCATACGTCTTACGGCCACTATCTATTGCTGCTTGATCAATTCGCAGAGCGCTCTCAAGTACTTCATCATAAGTCCTTAGTGGGAACTTCTGGACTTCTTCCTTCACTTCTTTGCTAAGAGAATGAAGGAATAAATCGCATAGCTCCATCTGATCCATGTTTGGAGCGCTTGCCGAGGAATAAGGGCGTATGCGCCACCTTTGGATGAAATGGGCGACAGACTCGTTATGTTCTTGCTTGATGTGCAAGAACTCCCTGATTCCTGTCCTTAATAGTTTGTTCATGTCGAAGGCTTTGATGAACTCCGACACGAGTTGTTTGAATGAATGTATGGAAGCTTCAGGTATTCTATAATACCAATCGAGAGCGATGCCTTCCAGCGTTTTGGGGAATATTTTATAGCGACCCCATCCCATGGGAGTAATTCTCGAATGGCTGTAGCGTAAGCTTTGATATGCGCATTCGGATCTCCTTCTCCTTTGTATTTGGGCAAATCGGGAAGAGGCCTTGGAAGCATAACGCTTCTTATGGCGAAATCTAAGGGCTCCTTTAAATATTCTGAATAAGTCCCTATTGCATACGTCTCCACCATTGATGGTGCCTGTTGAGGAGGCGGTGGCGGAACGGGTTGTTGATATGGCGTAACGTACGCGTTGGCAGGGGCATAAGGCAGTCCCTGCATTTGAGTAAACATGCCGGGGGATGAGTACATATCCCCTTGTGGTGATTTGGAATACATGTTTAAGTATGAAGGGGTACTATCCAGGAATGGATTGCTCTGTACCGGACCAGGAGGAACTGTGCTAGCGATAGTGGGTCTAGTTGGCACTTGTTGTGAATACTGAGGAGTCATACCTAACGTGCCTACTCCTGTGAGGAGATCTACTTGGCTAGGATGGTGCGGAGGATTGGAACTCCCTGTTTGTATGAATTTCGAATTTTGATTTGCTTGGGCAAGTTCTAATCCTCTAACCTTTTCTATTAGCGTTGAAATGACTTCGTTTGGTGAAGTCACGATATCATGCCTTGGTGGCGTTTGTTGTATATCCTGGTGTTGTATAGGCATGTGATAGCCTGTCATGAACTGATTGCTATCTTGCCAAGTTTCTCTGAGAGTATTTTCTATACGTGATGGCATAGAGGTATTTTCTTGAGGAGAGAACTCGGGTTGTATTTGCAAAATTCCTACAGGTGGATACATGCCTTGAGAGCGTTGTTCATTCCTAGGATAACGTATTGAGTACTCGTCATCTAGGCTGAGTATGGATCTGATTGTCTGCTAATATGTGGTCTAAGTAGCACCTGAGGAGATGAAGCAGATTCTCCAGTCAATGTCATATTGTTTGAGCCTGAAGGCTCTGTTTGTGTTTGAGCGAGTTGTTGCTCCAACCCCTCTGCTTGGAAGGACGAACTATATCTAATCCTTGGCGTTTGTGTTGACAACTGATTAGTTGAATAGTTGTCGCCCCACATTGAGAGTGAGGGTGATGATTCCCTATTCTGTTGGGCATAGTATGCCTCAAGACCCGGAGGAGAGTGCCATATGCATCGAATCCAGACATATTCGGGGTATATGAATACCGCGAGAATAATGGGAAGGAGCGAAGGTGATTTGTGAAGGAAGCGTGATATTTATGACTCCGAACGAGAAGGTAGGAAGTTTTACGTCAGCTTCACTAATTTCGTTTGTTTCACGTCGGGTTCACCAATTTTGTACGTCGGAAAAGCAACAGGCGAGCGTGAGAATCAACAAGTGACTCTTCCACGTACCCGACCTCCGAGGTCGTCGTGCGAGACGAGCCGGTGGGGGTAGAATATGCGAGACAAACTAGTTGGGAGTCTAATGTCTTCGACACGCACTAATGGTATTTGCGAATCTAAGGCAAAGAAGGCCCTTCTAACTTGGGTGGTGTGATAGATCGATCGGCGAGGATGACTGCTCGAAGGCTCAATCAATATCGAGCTACGGCGTGATTCGATCTATGGGTTGTGGGATGCGTGGAAAATGACCCGGGATGGTTTCGTGTATTTCTCCTGATAGGGTCATATGGCGAATATAGTCAACTCTATGGACGATTCTCTGGCCTAGTCCAAAATTCTCTAGCTTCGTTAGCTGTTGTGTCTAGTAGGGATAACTGTTGAATGATGATAGGTGGAATCGGAGTAGACTGAAATACTAACTTACGTAGGCCAGTGTCTATGTCTAATTCTCTTATGGATTCGTTAGGTTGTGGGATTTGTGGATCACAACCGTAGACTCTTGGTTGTTGCGGTCCTGTTATGGTCATACGCGAGATCAAGTTCTAATCCCTAGTATCCAGTAATCGTATGCTTTCTCGGCCTCTACGTTTAGAACCAGCAATTGTGCGATTTTCTCAGAATACCTTACAGGTGTTCTAGCAACTTGAATTCTTAAGCTGGTATCTATATCTATGAGGGTATCTCCAGCGTCTGGCTGTGGAACTAAAGGATCGCACCCGAATATTTGTTCTCTTTCAAATCCTTCTACAGTCATGCGGATGTTTTCTAGGATAACCTATAGTTTGGCTGATTTGACCAAAATGTGTGTGCTTGGTCGTCTTCGATGTTTAACCCTCTCATTTGTGACTGATCATTTGGAAGTCATTGTTGTTTGGAAGACTTGTATCCTAAGGTTTTGGTCGATATCGGTTATTGCCACTATGATATTGGGTGGGGCCACAATTGGCTCGAAAATGTATTCCTGGGCTCCTAGGTCCCGTAATTGTCATGCTGCAGATAATGAAACAAACTATAATAAAGTAAAATCTAAGTACACTTCTAGCATATATAATTCTTTTTTTTGTATTTTCTGGCAATTTATAAGAAAGCAGCTATTTAAAATATTTAGAATTGACAACTAAACTAATAACGTAAAACAAACAAAATAGCCGAGTGTAGCTATTTATGCGTGCGTAATTTTGTATATCTATTCTAAACAACGAAATAACTAATCTATTTGCAAGATTCTCGATCCTACCTCAGAAGTGAGGAATGAATCATAGTTTCTCAGAAACTATCAATCCCCACAACCTCCCTGGCAATATCAAGAATGGAAATAACTGAAATAAAGCGATTAACTACTTTATTTGATAAGTTCTAACTAAAACTTTGAAAGATGGAACCTGGATTTCGCAGAACAGTGGCGAATCCGACAGTGTGTATGTTCTTGTCCCCTCAGTATGATCTCTTCGTTCTTTGTGCTCACGTGAATCCGAGAAAAGCGTGGAATGCTTGCATCAGCGAGGAATAGATATTTGGATCAATGGACGGCCTTGAATGCGAGACGAGAATAGAATGCGGATAGGAGAGGGATAGCGCTTGAGTACTGACGAGCTTGGCCTATGCAATTCCTAGCGGGGTCTCTGCGAATCATGCAACAAAAGCGTCAGGAACACGAAACTAGTCGTATGAAGAGCAAAACCTGCAACTTTAATGGCTGCCTAAACTATTCTACTCCAAAAACAATGATATCTTGTTTTGCACAAGTTGGATGTGGCTTTGCAATTTGAGTAATGCAACCAAGCATGTAAAGGATTTAAACTATCAAACTTAAGCAAACTAGAAAGTGAACTACTGAAAATGGTGAGTTTGAAACAAGAATGAGGGCCCAAATAATGTTTGCACTTGCACAAGTTGGATATGTGGCTTACCAGCTGCAACACAATACTAACCAAAGCACTCAATGAGAAAACTAAGAATTCTAAGAAAAGGAAAACTAAATCTGCTGTAACAAGAAATTCAAAAGCAAACTTTGGAGCAAAACTCAGAGGCCAAAGTAATGTTTGCACTTGCACAAGTTGGATATGTGGCTTACCAGCTGCAACACAAAACTGAAACAAACCTGCAACAAACTATGCTACCAATCCTAAGCAAACTAAAAAGACCCTGACCACTGAAAAATAAGAAAGTTGGAGTGAAAAATGGTGGCCATTTGCATGTGCACAAACCATGCATTTATAGGAATTCCAACACTCAAAAACCAAAATCAAATTGAACTCCTAAACAATAAACAAAGGAAAAACACTGTTCCAGGGGACCAAAAACATTAATGCATGCCCAAGTCGGCAAGAAAAGCTGGTGAGTCGTGATATTTCACGCGGGTCGCGTCAAAAGAGCGTTACGAAAAACGTCACGCGCACGGGAGGCCGCGAAAAACCGCTACGAGCAGGGGCGGCGGTTGCGAGACCGCCGCCACGAAGGGCGGCGGTTTATGCAATCAGCGAAGGCCAAGAAGCCAAAGAAAGAGGAAAGAAAGGGAAAAACAAAGCATTGCGGGGGCTAAGCGGGGCATGCGGGATGTTAACGCATATTGATGCTATCCACCACATCAAAATTTTCTCTAACTCTGCATGAGCCTATTTGTGGGTTCATTCTTATTCTTGGGTATGGACATGATTTTGAAATCTTCAAAATTCTTAATCAGTCCCATAGCCAATTTTGTCTCTTGAGTAGGTCATTCTTTGCAGCATGTTGTCCTCTAACTTTATTGATGATTAGCTCACTATCACCAAATATTTGCAGATTCTTTATGCCTCTTTTCTTGACCCAATGAACTCCATGAAATGAAGCCTCATATTTAGTTGTGTTGTTTGAACATGCAAAATGAAATCTGAAAGTTGAATAATTGATGTTATGTGGTGAAACTAACATTGCACCTCCTCTAGCACCTTATTTACTTCTTGAACCATCGAAAAATAGTTTCCAAACTTCATTTTCATCCTTATTTTCTAGCTTGGTGACGTTAGGAATGGGTGAATTTTCTTCGTGTACACAATATACACCCAATTTTGATTCTTCCATTTCTTTAAATCATCTTCTATGTCCACGCGAGTCAAATGCATGAATTTTGTTTTCCCATTCATCTAGATTCAAATCTGGAATTCCCTCTACTTTAGTACCAATTTCTAGATCATTTGAACACTCCTCTTGATTAAATGATGAGCATTTTGCATTGATAGGACTTGGCACATGTGGCTCAATGTAAAATTTTGCAATTGGTTCTAACCTCGATTATATCCTTAGCTCCATATCTTATAGCGAATATCATGTGTGACCAATATGCTAATAGATATCGACCAATTGTTGAAGTGAAGTCCCATGATAGACACAATGCAAATAGTGGAGGAAGGCCGATTATAGACATGTCGTGCAAGAATGTGAAATTAAGACAAGCATGTAGTGTAACACTTAAAATTTTGATGATCCCAACCATTCCTACTACTATTCCATCCCACTACACTACTCCTCTCAAAGCACTAGCTCATACTTTAGACCCAATTGATCTATTATATTCTTCGGCATCATTGAGCTACTTACCCCGAATCAATAATATAGTTATGTACCATTTTTTCTCGACAATAAATGACACATAGAACGTTAGGGGCTTAAAAATTTTTGGTTGACTCCCACCTTGTTGCAATGTATTAGTGAGAGCTTTTTCGACTTTTTGTGCGATCTATTTGAGGTAGACCAAACGGCCATTGCAGCTTGCAACAAATCTCAGTTTTCTGGGATTGCCAATGAATCTCACATAGAAATGTTCACATGTGTTTTCTTCGTTTGGTAGATGATGTTGAAAGGGGATGAATTATCCTTTTGTTTCCCTTTACTTGGCATGACCTTATGTGGATCTTGAACAAGCACATGTACTGTCAGTAATGGTTCCTTAGGATGATTTTGCACATTTGGTGATGCATTTGATCTACTAACCCGTGTTGTGTAGGAGTGGGTAGAAACAATCTGGATTAGATAATTGTCCCTCCTATATGTTCCTCTTATTTGACGATGTGTTGGAAGCCATGCCTTGAAAAGATGGTTAATTAACTCATGAGAAGTCTTATGTTTTCTAATTAACCAACTTAGTTTATGTTAGAGGTGCCTCTTGTTGAGGAGGTTCTTCGATTTTCCTCTTAACTTGGTTCTTGGGACACACCAAGGGTGTACCATCAAATCCCGATTCAACACACCATTGAAACAATCTAATTGATTATGAGGTAGATTGTTGGGATAACACCATTTATACTCTGTGCCATGTTGTTTTTTCAGATCCAAGGCTCTTGATGTAGAGGTTGTATTTGGATCATATGGTCGGAATGGTCTGACAACTTCAGGTTGTCCTTGGTTTGGGTTTTGATTTGCACCTAAGTTGGTGGTCTATGAACATGGTATGGGGCCTAACGATACTAATTTGAGGTTGATATGGCCTAGAAATATGAGCTTGTTACCTCTTGATAGTCACTAGCTCATTTCCTAGGTTTTGTAGTTGTTTCATAACCTCCTTAAATTATTTTGAAGTTCTTGAAGAAGTAGAAGCCTCGTTATTGCTTTGATTTCTAGGGGAATGGGATCCAAATCTTATCTTTGACTAGTTGTAGGAGCTCCCATGTCTGGATAGAGAGGCATTGGTGGCCTTGGTACTATCTTACTAACTTGAATGAAGCAATTTTCAGCTCTAATAACAATGTTATAGGTTGTAGGTAAAGTTATACCTCACATTGATTGGATCATCATGGCTATATCTGAATTTTTAGCCTTCAAGAAGTAGAGGAAGGAACCTTCACGCATTTTGGTGTTGGTCTCACAATAAGCGGAATTCTATCTCATGTCCTCTAGAACACGAAGTTGAAATTAGTGAACTATTCATTAGGAGCCCTTTTATTATTGTAAATTGATCCAATAAAGATAGATTATCTCCCTTTTCCCCAAATTGATTATTGATGGTTGTGTACAAATGATCCAATTCGGATAGAACTTATTGTTAATCTTCTAAAATATTACAAAGATTTGCCGTTAAAAGACGAAGCTAACAACTTGACCGTAATATCCATTTCATTGATTTCATGAATTCGCATTTGACATTGGAAATGTCCTGGATGTCAGTCAATAGGAGTAGTATGATTTTCTCCTATGAAATAGGTAATATTCTTTAGTGCCATAATCGGGACCCCATTTTGTGCATTTAGAGAAAGTGGGCTCTTGCTATGAAGTTGACATAGGGATTGGGTTGCACCATCCTGATTGGTCGGAGAACTCTCATTGATTGAAGAAAAGGTCTACCAGGTGGAGGTGTAGACAAGGTCTTGTTAGGTGGAGATGGTGATATTTGTGGTCTTCTTCCTCTCCTTCCTCTACCTGGTGATAATTTCAAGTAGAAAAATAATCCCTCTTCTCGAGTATCAGACCTAGTTCAAATTCTTCTCATGTACTTGGGCAACCTATGCTACTACACCATGAATTCTATCCCTTTAGAGTCGCCATATGTGTTGGGGAAATGAGCCTCTAAAGGCTGGATTTTTCCAAGTTACACACCAAACTCAAAAAAAAATTAAAATTAAAACATTGAAGGACCTATATGTTTGAGATTCTGGAGGTTGAAATTTGATTTGGAATGATAGTCCCAAAACTTGAAAACACAAGACGCGTCTAATTGTGTAAAAACCTGAAATTTTGAAATCCTGAGATGTCCGAAATCCTAAAATCTCGAAACCCAAAATTAAAAAAACTTTGAAATTTCAAAAATCAAAATTTCAAAAAACTAAAAATACCCTTTTGAATATTAGCCTCGATCTATCAACTAGTAAAATTTGGACTTGTTTTGAGTAAGTTACACCCCTAAAAATCAATTTTGGATTTCACCAAGGATTTAGGGGTTGATGTTGCATGGGGTTGGTTCCTCACTAAAGAAATCTCTTGTGATATGTAATATTCACTTGAGTGTTTTTGTGTGTAATATCAACAAAAATTTCATTGGGTTTTCTTCCCTTTGAGGGTTTTCCACATATATCTTGTGTCTTGTGTTAATTATCTTGTTTATGGCTTCTTGCATATGTGATATATGATTGTGTGCACAAATTAATGGATGGTTAAATGGTTTTGAGTTTTGAATAAGAAATTTGAAATGTGATTTGAAATTTTTAAGGAATGATTCACCCCCTTAGGGAAAATTTTAAGGGTCCCTCCGAAAAAATTCCTTAGAAAATGTCTAGCTTAATCTGCATGAAAATTATTTTTTACACGAATGTCAAATATATATACATCATGACATCACTATTAAATGCTACTAGATGGTAGTATTTTTATGTGCTAACAGTTGTTAGCATATTTTATGTTACCAACCAACAACATATAGTATGTTGTCGTAGTCGGTAGCATAAAAAAGACTACTAGCCGACGTCATAACTATATATTGTCATCCAAAGTAGAATAAAAATGTTATCTACTGATGACAACATAACTATATGTTGTCATCCACTAGCATTATTTATACTATCGACCGATAACATACTATATGTTGTCATCCAAGTAGAATTTTTATGCTATCGGATGACAACATACTATAGGTTATCGGCCGATAACATAAAATATATGCTACCAATCGAATATTTTTAGGAAAATATTATGAATTTATATTTCACGGGAATGGCAAATTGACCCCAAAAATTAACTTATACCCAAAATTTTTTTAGGGAAATGGTCCTAACTTGTACCCTACAAAATTGCTAATTTCAAAATTAAAAAATTGGAATATTCATGAATTAATGAATATTCATCACTAAAATTTTTCCTACACCCCCTCACCAGTCCATTGCTTTTCCAATAACCGGAGGGGTAAGAAACTGAATTTTGTTTCAAGTTCCTCCACAAAATTATAATATTGCGCAAGGTGGAGCTATCGTGAAGCGATATGGTTTTGATGTATGAAAATTCCAAAAATGGAGAACATGCAATTTCTAAGTCCGAATTTCTTGAAAATTCCTTCAAATCTTGTGGAATGACTTCTTGGTTCCACAAGAAGTGCCAAAACTATTGATGCATAATCACAACACCCCTTAAATGTCTGCTGTAACTTGGTGGGTTAAAAATATTAGTGTCATTGCATAACATGAAGCTTTTCCCAAATTGTGGAACTTTACAATCGGAAAGCTCTCTGGATGAAGGTTGGTTCCTATTCCACTTTGTTCAAATGCACACATTCAAATTGTAGAGGCTTTACTCTAAAACCTACTCTATCTTACCAAGAAGACATGGTTAAGAAGGTGTAAGAAAATAAACCTAAAATAACAGAGGTTATGCACCAAAGGAATGTTAAAAACATGTTTTTCCATTAAACAAAAACCATTAAAAATGTAACACAACCACCATGCACAGATAACCAGGATTGTAATGAGAAATCAGATGAAGACAATGAACATAAGAGAGGGTTGAGATCATCCGCAATTATTCCTATTATTCCACAAATTTAATACATTTCATTACTATCACCAAGAGGCACAAACTTGCATTACAGCTTGAATGGGAGGTTTGAACTCCACAAATCCACTCACGGAAAATATAAGGAGGGAGGGTGCAAAACAAAATTATCCAACCTTTAGAAAAATTCCCCTCCTTACAATATATATAGTAAGCATGAGAGAAGGAGATAGAAAATTTTTGAAATCCTACTCCAACCACCCAAGAAATGCATTGAATTCACCTGCAACAATGATGGGTTCTACTACAAAACCCATGCCTTCATGTGATGTTCCTTGTTGGGCAAGAAAGGAAGCCCATACTTCATTATTTTGGTAGGTGAGAAGTCTGACACCCTAAAAATGGCGGTATTCGAGAGTTCAAACTTTGGAACATGAAAGTATGAAAAAAAAAATTTGGACTTTTGGGTTTTGGAGTTGAAACTTTGAATTATGATTTTTACATTTTGGGATTCTAAACTTTTGAAACCCTAAACCCTGAAATCCTAAAAGTATGAAGTCTAAAAATCTGAAATTTTAGACTTTCAGACTTTAGGTTTTTGGACATTGTTGGTCGCTTTTCATTTTTTACTCACCAAAGACTCTAAAGTCTCGAAACCCCAAACCTTCAAAGTTTGAAAATGCCACCACATTGACCCCAAAACCTGCGTTTACTTCTGAAATATGAACCCTTTCGACTCGCTTCTTGAGATCTCGTAACCTCAAAACCCGAAAGTCCAAAATTTTGGACTTTTGGAGTTTGGAATTTCATAATTTTCCTCTCCCTTTTCCATTCATAGTCACCGAGACTTTTGAGACCTAAAATTCTAAAATTTTAGACTTTCGGGGTTTCGAGTTTCGAACCTTTTGGCCATTTTTTCCATTTTCTCAGGTAAATACTCTGAAATTTTGAAACCCGAAAGTCTAAATTTAGGACTTTTATACTTTTAGACATTTTGATTTCAAGATTTTTTGCTTTGCTCACCTTCCTTTTCTCTGAAATACAAAATGCCAAAAACCCGAATGTTCGATTCTTGAACTCCATCCTTCCTCTTGACCTCTAATCTCCTTCGATGTTCCCTTGGCCACCCCTTGATTTTCCAACCTTGCATTTCCATTTTCAATCCTACCTACAACTTGATTTTGGAATCGAATGTGAGCTCGCATGACTAAACCAACCTCTCCATTTTCCTCATGCAAGGTCATGTTTGTTCAATTTTACGTCGGGGAAAAATTTGATAACAACTACCACAATCGGGTAAAATATGACTAGAACGCTTATCAATTCCTTCTCTATGATCCTATGATCTTCAACCACATCTCCATTAGTCCTCATTCGATTGAATAAGGTAATTTTTCTTGTTTAAATATCATTTACCGATTCTGAATCTTTCATGAGAAGAGTCTCAAGCTCTCTCCTCAACATATGTAGTCGACTACTTTCACCCTATCACTTTCTTGATATGCATTCTATAAGGTATCACATGCTTTCTTGGATTTTATATCTACTTATATGCTTGGAAATACTTAATTTATGACTGCATTCGAATATAGCTCAAAGCCTTCACATCCTTTCCTTTATTTTCCTTCAATGCATTTTTTTGAGCTTGTGTGAATGCATTGAATGCAACTTTGTCTACTACATATGTATATCCACCTTCTACTAACTCTCATAGATCTTGAGATGAAAATATGGTATTTATCTTAATGCACCATATGTCATAGTTCTTCCCATAAAATATTGGGGATTTTTTCCACAATGTTCTTTACTAGAATCCATTACAACTCAACCAAAAAAATAAAATATCAAACCCATGAACTATTTAGATTCTTATTTTCTCTAATACCAAAATGTTGAAAATTTTGGTGCCAAATATAGCTAACATAGGGGGAAAATATAACTAGCAAACGAGAAAAACACAAAAAATATATATTATATTCAATTAAAAAAACTTTTACAATCTCATAGCTACTACTCTATATTTTCTTTTTTTCTCTTCTTGTTTCCAATTTCTTGTTTATTTTTCTTACAAAAAATTCTCTGTGTTGCACATATCTATTTGTGAAAATCCACCCTTTTCATATTTTTCCCTTCTCTATATTTTTCTTCTTATGTCTTCTATGAGTTGTTTCTCTTTCTATTTGTATTTTAATCACGTGTATCTTCTTTTCTATATGTTGTGGCATATATCTTCTATTATCCTTTCTCTCTTTCTTTGTATTTATCTCTCTTAATATTTCTATTTACTAATGCATGAATGGATAAAAATATTCTCCAAAGTATCCTTAATTTATGCCATTTCTATGTATATATTAAAAATACACTCTCTTTTCTACACAAACCATGCCGAAAAAATAATATTATATTGCTGAATTTATGTGTCTATATATATATATATATATATATATATATATATATATATATATATATATATATATATATATATATATATAACTATATTCTGAATTTATGGGTCATGGCATAACTCTATTGCCATGACCGAACCCAAAATATATTAAATTTTGGCTTAATCAAGGAGGTTCATGTCCATGGGGAGGAGAGAGTTGGAGTTCTCACAAAATTAAACCATGTGGCAGTTGATGGGTGTCGTTATTCCCTTCATTTAATCAACTCTTTTTTTATGTCAAATTCAAACCAGGGGTGGTGTCTGAAGCTATAGGAAACAAGAAATCTTAGTGATCTAGTAATTGACTCTAGGTATTTGTTTTCTTTTTTGTATTTTTGGGGGATTTTCTTAATGTCTTGAGGACTTCTTGGCCAAAACCTTATTGAAATTAAACTATGAAAACTTGCTAGAAGTAAACACTCTCTGCAGAAATAAATTGCTATAAATAAACACACATTTGTGTAATGAAATAGATTTTGTAAGTAAACACACGTTACAAAAATAAACACACTTTCTTTGGAAATAAACACACAATTGAGAATGTTGAAAGATGATTGCAAGGAAATAAGAATATAATCTAGAAAACTTATAGGAACAAGTATACAACATATTTTAACTTGAATAATCAAAAGCATTTACAAAATTAATAGATGTTAGTGTAAAATCACAAAGACCCCCAAATGATTTGTCGATCTTCTTTTCTAAGAAATGAGGGTCATTTGGTGTAATTCGCATAACATTGAGTTTTCCCAAATTGTGGGACTTCGCAAATGGGAGAAATCTCTAGATTAAAGGTTGGTTCTTATTTCTCGGTTTATTTGCATCCAGTGAAAATTGTAAAGGACCTTTTCCTAAACCTAATATAAGTTTTACAAGGAAAAAGGGATAAAAGTAATATAAGAAATAAAAACTAAGCTATAAGGTGATGCAGAAGGAATGATGAACTGAGTTTTGGTGATAGACACAAACCAACAAAATGCATACAATAATAAAGCATAAATAACGATATTTGTAATGGAAGACTAGATGAGAGCAAAGTGGAGAGAAGAAAGGATCTAAAATCAATCATAAACGTGTTTTATTGCTCTCAGATTGATACAATGCATTAAAAATGACATGATGAAGGTAGGAAATGTATTTCAATTTAAATGGAAGGTCTAAACTCTATGAATCCCTTTTCCTGCAAGGAAAGGAAAGCCTGTAAAAAAATAAAATAATGTCTAACCCTTTACAATGACAACTGAGTCTTGACCTTACTTTTATAGATTCAACACAGAGGGAAGAAAGAGAGAGAGCGGGAAAAACCAGTCAAAGTTCAATCAATGCTATCAATGCCTCCTACAAAATCTTCCCCCAAATTTGAGCTCTCTTGACTACATCAATTATTGGTTTGATGCCTTAAAGGAGGAGGCAACAATGGATCAGATCGAATCCGATCTAGTTGTTGGGGCAAAATAGATCCTGCATTAATGGCCTTGAAGAAATTTCTCCATTTTTCTCCCACCTAACCTCCCCAAACTTAAAGTTTCATATCTTCATGGCGTAGACAAGGCCGAGATCTTTTCTAATGGTGCCATATTTGCTGGATTTCGAGCCTGGGTCGAAAGATATGCCCCTTTGAAATTTGCATTCGGGTCCGTACAAGAAGGTAGGAAAACTAGTTTGAAAATGGGCCCTTTTTTTAAAATGGGACACGTGGAGGGCTGACACATGTTTGAGGGTGGCCTATGTATTTTGCTTTCGGAATGGCATGGGGCTGACACGTGGTTTCTTTTCACGACCTACTTAATTTATTTATATTTTTTTGCTAAATTCCTTTTCTCGGTGGGGTCATATATCGACCAGGGACACCTGGTGACTGGCGAGAATTTCTTAGAAACCTCCTTGAATTCTACTCTTGAATTAGCATTGTTTGGACACTTGGCACCTACCACTGGTCTGTCTCAATGTATTTGACTATTCAACCCAACCTATGTCCCTTCATGAAACTGGATGCATGGAGGCTCCATGCTCACTTAAAAGCCCGATCAAGATTTTCCTTTGAAGGAGCATCATGTTGACACTTGGAAGCCTCTATAGGTCTTTGGACTTTTCAACGACCTCCCTCTTACCTTTTCAGACCTTATCTATGTGGCGAGCTAGCACTCATTTGAGTCTCCACTTTTGGATTTACCCTTGGTGATGCGTCGAGCTAACATGTGGGAGCCTCCGCTTGTATTTCTATTCTTAGCCTTTTTCGAGGACTACCCTATCTACCATTTAACTCTTACCTTTGACTCGCCTCCATTTTGGGCACGGGACACGTGGGACCTTTGGCACTTTTTCGAGCCTCCCTTTTGGATTTGACTTTGGAGATGCGCCATTGGACACTTGACGGCGTTTGCTATCTCCTCCATACTTAGTTAATTTTTGACTCGTTCGAACTATTCGAGAGCTCGAAGAACTCAAACCTTTGCCACTTCTTCTCTTTGAACCTCTCGCCCCTTTGGCACTATCTCTTCCTACCCCAAGCCTTCTTTAACTCATTAAATGGATTTAAGGAATGAATTCACTTGATAAAGTAGTTTTTTGAAATTCTCTTGCACATGGCCATTTCATCTTTTACGAGGCCTCGCCACTTCCATTGTAGAGTCCCCCACGACTTGTTTGTAGGATTCAAACCGGATCTCTAAGGTTCTTTTTGTGCGGGGTATGGCGGATCCAATATTTTTTGGGGGAAATATGGAGAAAAACATATCTATAATATTTTCTATGGAAATATAAATACCAATAAAATGAAGATCCTAGTTCTTGGAGGAGTGGGCCCTTACTCCACCTTGAAACAATATTTGATAACTTAATATTCTCTCAAAACATAAATGGCTATTTTATTGATAAAATATTTTGCATTACAAAGACGTATTTTCTCTTTCTATCTCTCTGTGTTTGTATCTATGTATATCAATCTATCTCTATATTACTATATATTCTAAATCTATCTGCAAGTCTGCATATATATACTCCTTCCAAAGGTGCATTTATAGCCATAGTTGTCCTACCGATTCAGATAGAACTGAATCATTCCCAAAATAGATGTTGAATTGGAACATGGCTGGACGTACTGTTGTATGATAGTTATCCCTGGATATGTGAGTATGAAGAATCATAAATATTCTAATCTTCTCTGATTGAAAGGATCATTGATTTCTAAATCATTGGACATTGTTGGAATAAACAAATTCTCATCGGTTCCAGAACTTTAGAGAAGTTCTGAACTAAAGGAAATCATTCCAAATCTAGCGTGAGGGTTCGGAGATACATGCGAAGTTCCGGAATTGAGTCCAAAAATTCTGGAACTAAGTAATGGAGTTCCAAAACTAAGTGATAGAGCTCATAATTGCGTAATGGAGTTCTAGAACTAAGTCTGGAAGTTTTGGAACTAAGTTGTATTGAAACCAATGCTTCCAAAAACATGTTGACTGCTTCATACTTTGTTCTTCCAACTGATTGTGACCTATTTTATTACAAAACTAAATTTCCAAAGCACTTTGTTAGGAATTATAGATTTTTTAACATTAGAACTATAATCAACAAAATATGGACAATTACATCCTAACTTATATTAGATCAAACAAAAGTCACAAAATGCAGTCAAACTTGATAAAAAGGAGAGTAAAATAAGATCATTTATTGTACATTAACGAGACATATTTTGGCCTTGTCATCTACCCCATACTTACTTGTTTGTAAGTCATCTTACAAAGTTTACTCATCAAATCTTGGGTTGTGTATTCTACATTCCAATTGACTACTCAAAGTCAAATGGTTTAAACTAAATATCTCGTGTTTTAGTTCGAAACACTATACCCCGGTCTTATTTCTACTTTCTTCTTCCATTCCTCAAATTGAGTGGGATCTTGAGGTTCTCTATTTTTCCATGGAGACATGGGAGCAAGAAGAAGGGGAGTTCTTTTTCTCATTCCCATCCATATGCCCCTTTTCGTTTCGGTGACTCGAGGGATGAGTTTGCCTGCACAAGGCTTTATCTCTTTCTAAGCTCCATATTAATTTTGTGGGAGATATTAATTATCTTCATCTCAATGTAACTATAAGAAGCTCTAATATTTTCAATCCTCCATCATAAATCTCCTCAAAGTTCCCCTCCTCATAAGAGGTGAAGGCATCAATAATTTTCTATAAAGCGGCAAGATAATGTGTCTTGAACCATCTATCAAAGTGTGGGTTCTAAAATGTTTAACAAAAGAAGATGGTTTACCATAATGACCCTCATGCGAGAGACCAGTTGAACTAGCTTTCAATAGATGATCAGAATCCCTTTCCTTCCATGCAATCTAGTTTTGAAGAACATAAACAAATGCATTAAGTTGGCTTTCTCACACATAGAAATTTATCATGAAGCCTGTGTTCTTTTCTAGCATAATATTACAGAGATAGAATTTGCAGAGAAGATTTTTCTTCTCTAAATTGGCTAAAGAATATGTTTTCATGAACTCAAATTCATATTTTATTTCATGTGGAAGGCCACATGCAATTCTTGATAGCTACCAGCAAATGAATTGTTCCACTATAAACATGCTATATGCAGGAGAAGGTCTCATGTATGTAAGCAATTTTCACTCACTATGCAATCCATTTGTATTTTTACAAGACATTAAAATTTTTCTCCTTCTTTGTAAAAATTTTCTTCCCATTCCTTTCTTGATTTATTTTTGTCTTCCATCTTACTTCTCAAGTCCTCATTGGATGTTTTGATTTCTTTGAGTCACCTACAAGTATTATCCCATAATTGCTTGAGTGGCAAATAAGTTAATTCAAAGTATATGTAGAGACTGTTGACATAGTAATCTATCTTGTGGAAATTTTACATTCTTCCTCTTTCTCCATCATTTGTTGTTTAACTCTTATCAATTCCTCAATCTTGTCTATGAGCTGAGTTGTTAGTTCTCCAATGAGAATTTCTCTCTGTTCCAATTTGAGTTTGAGAAAGTTTAAGTCCTCATCCTTTTCTTTGATAATGATTTATGATCTGGAAAAAAATAGAGCCTTTAAAAACTGTTGTTTCTCTTCTTTCTCTGAATGTTCTTTAGGGTTCAACATTCCTCTTCTACAAAAAGGAATTTCCTTTTCATCTCCAAGATGTCAACTCTTCTTCTTCATGTGATAGTGTTGTTGATTCACCCAACCTTTGAAAAACTTGTTCTCACATCTCTCATCTTATTTTTCCATCTTAGTTTGGCTTGGTCAGGAGGATTCATGGCCATGCTACACAAAATATCAGCAGCTTCTTTTTCCAACTCGTCATGTTCTTTCATCCCCTCTAGAATTTATCTAGACCTCTTATGAATTATTCTTCTTTGTGGAACTTTGAAATGTATAGAAGTGGGTTTCCTCCTACATATTATTCTAATTTTCACTTCTTTCTCTTGCCTAGGTCAATTTTCACGTCGAGATAGAGATATTATCTCTCCTGTAGCTTCTGCAGAGGAAGGAGTTTCTTTTAAAGGTACAATAGGTTCTCGAATTTTCAATCCTTCTTCCAAATATTCTTATTTTGGTATATTCTCCTATGTAGGGGGATCGATTTCAAAATTATTTGTTGGAGAAAAAGGAGTTAGTATTGCCTTCCTGATAATATAGGGTTTTGTTTAAACTTATTACGAAATTTCTCCCATTTTTCTTCCCATTTTTCCTAGCAATAAAATGGTGTTGGCACACCAAATGAACTAACCCATGATGGCTGATTATTCCAACACCCTAGGAATACCTCCGGGACATTAGATGGATGAAGTCAAAAAGAAACCCTAGAAGGTTTACTATATATTATGGTTTTATAGCTCCATATCTAAGATATATGAGAATCTTTAGGACTTCTCTTCCTACCAACATAAATTGACCATCACAAGTTAAATACTTGACTATCAAAAATGCCACACTATCAAAGGGTTTGGGAAAATTGGACCGTCGACCCCTTTTATGATTTTCTAAGTGTTGTAAATATATTAGGGTTCGAGTTTTCCTCTCTTATAGCAGGTTTGAACCAATTCTTTTAAGGTCCCTTTGACAGGATTTGGGACATGCACAATTAGCACACCAGATACATTACTTATTGTATTCACAGAAAAAGGAATTACAATATTTCTAAGATTTTTTTAGATTGTTCTAAATTTATAATGAATTCTCTTACCAATGTGTCATTATACTTCAAGAAATGTTTCAAGAATTCTAAACACCCTGCACGTTCAAATATAGTTGCTACTTCTTCATCTGCAAGAAATTGGATATCATCCTTAGGTTCTGAATTCTTTTTAATCCCCATGGTAAAGAAGGTGATTCAAATCCATTCTCTTTCAAATTATTACTCTATCTGGATTGGCTACAAAAATATTTTTAAGCTATCGAACGGATGGGTTTAGCTATAGAATTGTTGTGCTTAGCTACTTGAATCTGTTGTGTCCATTGCGGAATACAAATTTGCTTCTTCCTTGAAGTTTTTTGGCAACTGCTTCTTCACTTTTGTATTCCTCACAAATTATATATCATTATAAACATGCTACCACTTTTGTTCCACTGACATCATCCTCATGATTTCTCACTTTTAATCATAATGTACAATAGATGACTCATCATACCAACTTTTAAATCAAATCCAATCACACATGAAAACTTTTAAATTAAACTTTAATAAGTTAAATACATAATTACCGTCCTTGATGATGTGATCCTCCATCATGATGACTCGTCATTCCTAAAAGTGAAACAAAAGGAAAAATGAGTTAGAAAAGACAAATGGAATTTCAAAGAAGTTCCTTTTATTTTGGATTGGCCATTTATTGAGGAGATCAACCGCATTGCTTGTTTTCAATTGATCTCTAAGAGAATTGTTTTTAGGGAAGAGAATGTCATTTACTTGTTTTCAATCCTTCCCTTTTGATTGTTTTTCTTTTTTATTTATTGGGAAGAGAATTACATTTACTAGTTTTCATTCTCTTCCCTTTATTCTCGGATCTATCCATCTAATTATTTGATCATTTTGGAAGAACAGGGTTCTTCCAAATGATCAAATTCTTTGTCTGCTTCAATCTGTCTCAACAATTCATCATAAATTTTTAGCCTATCTCCAATGACCATAAGTTTCCTTCTCGCTAACATCAATGGGAAGTAACTAAATATAACCATTGTTAAATATTTACTCAATCTAATAGGGTCCCAACCATCGATTCTCAACTTTCCTTGAATTGTTGGTACTTAGAATCAAATAGTAATGCCCAATATTCTAACTTGAATTTCTTCTTCTTGATATGTGTTTCATGCCATTTCTTTATTTGATCTAGGATTATCTTTGTCTCGTTGAAATGATTCCATCCTTAACTCATCCAACTCAATGAGTTGAAGAATTCTCTCCTTTTGTGTTACATCCAACTCAATACCTACTTTAACTATTGTCCTCAATGTTTGTAGTTCAAATTCAATAGGTAATAAGGGATTTTTCCCATAGACTAACTCATATGGTGAAAATATTGTTGTAGTCTTCCAAGTTCTATTATAGGCCCATGCATTTCGTAGTAGTCCTTTACCCAATCTATCTACCCGATTCAACTACTTTGGTAAGGATGGTTTCCAATTCTCATTTTTTACTTTCGCTTGTCCATTTAATTGTGGGTGATAGGGAGATGACTTCCTATGATTGATCCGATAATGCATTGTGAAGGTGTGGATCATATTAGACATGAATTTTGGCCCCGATATGAAGTTATACTTCTTGTTTTACCAAAATTTACCATAATTATGTGCCAAAGGAAATCAATATTCGCTTCTTTAGTGGCATTTGTTAAAACTTGCAATTTTGTCCACTTTTTCACATTATCAGTACACAAAAGAATGTAATCCTTTCCTTATGAAGGAGGACTAAAGGGATGACAAAATCCAACCCCATCTTTCAAATGGTTCAATCACTACTTGAGATTATAGAGGCATTTCATTGTTAAGTTGTTTGTCCCATCCTTTGATAGGGATCACACCACTTGATATATCTCTTCACATATTTGTACAGAGATGGCCAATAATAGCCAGTGAAAATTATCTTATGAGTTTTTATTTTCACTAAAAAGTGTCCTCCAGTTAGTTCATCATGACATGCCATGTGTATGTCAAATATTTCATCTTCTCTCACACACCTACATAAAACCAAATCAGGACCACATTTAAACAACATTCCATTTAACCATTTAAATTATGCATTGGTTTTGATCAAATTTTTCATTTGTTTCTTAGTGAAAGAAGGAGGAAACTTCCTTGTTGCAAGATAATTTTCCATATCAGCAAACCATGATGTATCAGCTGAAATAAAAACAATTATTCATTCTGGAAATTTTTCCTTAACTGGATCTTGCTCCCCTATAGTGGTTAGTCTTGACAAGAAATCAGCTACCACATTATATTTCCCTAGAGTATCTACTATGGTAATATCAAATTCTTGTAAAAGTAATAACCATCTAATTATCCTACCTCCAACCACTGGTTTGTTCATTAAGTACCTAATTGTTGAGTGATTTGTATGTACAAATATTTTATACCCTATGATATAATGTCTGAATTTATTAATTGCATAGATCACAACAAGAAATTATTTTTTAGTGGTAGTGTAATTTCTTTTAGTGGGAGTAAGATTTTTACTAAGGTAATAAATAGCATACATTTTCCCTTCTTCATATTTCTGTCCCAAACTCGAACCGATATGGAGTTATTTGAGGCATCGGTTTGAATGTGAAAAGGTTTTTCCCAATTAGGTCCTCTCAATATTGGGTAAGTGATTAATTTTTCTTTGATTTCCTCAAAAGCATGCTTGACATCTTTCATCCCATAGAAATTCACAGCCCTTGGTAAGAAAATTAAACATGGGGGAAAATTTTTAATAAAATCCTTGATAAAGCACCTATAGTATCCAACATGCCCTAAAAATGACTTTATATCTGTGGGGATTTGAGGAATAGGTAAGTCCAAAATAATTCTTTTTTTTTTTTGTCAACATGAATTCCTCTTTTTGAAATGTGGTGTCCTAATACAATCCCCTCGTCAACCATCATCAAACACTTCTCATGAATAAGAGATAGATGGTGTTGGTCACATCTTGTTAATAATTTCTTTAAGTTCCTCAAAGCATCATCAAATGTATCTCCATGCACGGTGAAGTCATCCATTTATTCCTCTACATAGTCATTTTTAGGTCTATAAAAATCGCTAATACAACTCTTTAGAAGGTTTATGGAGCATTACATAATCCATGGACATGTACCCCATGGACATGTCAAAGTATTTTTATCCCCATGGACATGTAAAGGTATTTTTTTCTTGATCCTCAGCAAAAACTCTGATTTGATTATATCCACTAAAGCCATCTAGAAAGGAAAAGTACTGCTTACCTACAAGGTTGTCTAGGACTTGATCTATGAATGGTAAGGGAAAATAATCTCTTAGTGTGGCTTTGTTCAGTTCCCTATAATCAACAAAATTCTCCATTTTTCATTCTTTTTAGGAAAAATTACAAGATGAAACACCCAATGAGTATCTGAGATAGGATAGATAAAACTTACTTGTAATAGTTTTTCAATTTATTGCTTGACTATATCTCTTAATTTGGATTAATCCTTTTTCGAGGTTTCTTAACTGTTATAATGTTTTCGAGTATAGATGTGATGAGTGTAAATACTTGGATGGATTCCTTTCATATCTTTGTAGTCCCATGCAAAATCTCTAGTATGATTTTAGAACATCAAACAATTTAGCTTTTTCATCATTCTTCAACCAATTGTTAATGTTCAATATTTTACCCGCTAAATCTCAACATGTTTGGTTCCAATGTGTGATGAATCTGATTTTTTTGAAAGGTTTACATTAAGGTATTTAGTGGACATGCATGTGGCAACAAAAGCAACATATCCAAAAGTTCCTTGAGACAAAATATTATAAAAAGGACAATAATAGGAAGAGTTATGATACTTATCTTGTTGTAGTTCGAACTCCTCTTCACTGCCGCTTTCAATAAATTATTCACCATTTCCTAATATATTTGAAACTGAAGCTATTGATTCTTCCTCTCCCCAAGACAAATCTTGTTCTTCCGGAGAGAAATTATGTACAGTCACAAGGAATTTCTATTGGTGTGGTTCCAGAACTAAATGTGATGGTTCCAGTAACTAAATCGATGATTCTACAACAGATTCTACGGAGTTTCGGAACTAAGTTCGTAGGTTCCGAACTATTCTTGATTTCTCCAAGGACAATTGGTGTTCATTCAATGATTGATTAACCATATCTTCTACCTCATGTACGTGATCTTACAACATTATCATGGCCAAAGAAGACAGGTTTCTCTTATTAGTATTAGGAGCATCAACCCACAATTCTTATTCATTATAAATAGAAGGTCATGCGAGGAAGGATATAAGGAAATTTTCTTAGAATTATTACCATTTGAGATAGTCATATCACTTGATTTGTAATCAATTAAGGCAAGTAAATGTAGCTAACCATGGTCTCGCCTCAAATAATTGGATAACTAGGTGTTTTACCTTTTAGCTGCAATATAAGGAAATCAAATGGATATTCCCATGACTCCACCATAACCCCGCATCTTCAATAATTCCTTATGGTTTTGTTACTGGTGATCGATCTCGCCATCCGTAATATGGTGTTAGTAGGTTGTATACTGTTAATGGTAATGTTTTCAAAGTGTCCACTGTCATCACATTTATAGTCACTCCCAAATAAACCAAAACATTAAGTATATCTTTATTCCCTATAGAGATAGAAATAATAAGACTTTCAGGATCTCCATATTTGGAAATCAAAAAGTTTCTTGCTAATAAATCGACAAGTTTCCCATCTACCTTAATAGTCCTGGGGTACTGCTTCTTCCTTCAGGGTCTTTTTAAACATAGCATTTTGATTAATTTGTTCAATTATGGAATGTCCTTAATTACTTGTAACAATGGTATTTGAATATTCAATTTCCTTATTTCCTATACCAACTCAGATTCCTTAGTCTTTATGGCTTCTTTAAATATCTTTGGAAATGGAGTCTCAAAGAGAGTTTCTATCTAGCTCCTTATATTTTTCTTTTACATCCTTATTGGGAACAACCATACTAGGGGTTTTAGTTTCTTCTGTCATCTCAGTGATTATAAAAGGTGGACTGCTAATTATTTTTCCACGTCTAGTTTGAATATCCTTATAATCCATGGCATTCGGATCAACTAGTTTTTACGGTTCGTTCGTAGACAATAGTTTGTTTGTTTCTTTGGTTTGTTACTCATTTGTGATGGTATTTGGGTTTAGACCACATTTTCATTTTGTTAATTTTTCTTTGGGAACCCATTATGGCTTGTTGATTCGATTGGGATATGTCCTCCTTAAGCATAATTATTAGGGCTCCACCTAGGTTGTGACCAAGCATTTGGGTTTCCTTAACCAGGACCATAGTTGTTAGTGTCCTTGGGCATACCAAGATTGATTTACCCAATCCTAAGGATTCCTTATTGGTTGAGGTGCCCAAGGTGGTTTCCCCAATTTTGTGGCACTTTGTTTGAGCTACCCATGACATCATCCAAGGGTTAGGACCGACCTAGGCATGAACCGCCCTTGGCTAGGTTGTCCTAGACAAAATTTACTTTTTCTAATCTGAATGGAATGTTTCTTTGGTTAAGCTAATTTTTAATAAATGGAAGAAGAGAAGAGGCATTACTCTCATGGTCCCTAGATTCACAGATAAGACACATTCCTATTAATTATAGGGGACAATCTCTTATTGCATTCTTCATCCTGCATCTAGGACAATACATAGCTAATGGTTTAGTTTTAGCATTTAATTTAGCTTGCAATCCATCCATGGTGGAGGTTAATTGAACTAAAATGTTTGTTTTAAATTTTTTCAATTCATCCATGAGTTTGTTCATATCTAGGTTCAAAGTTTTAACTATTCTTCCTTTTCTAAGTCCACCCCTTGTTCATGAATAGCTTCTACAAATGTCTTTAATATCATTCATTCTTCTTTGATCAATGTTTCCACCTCCCATCGAGATAAGTTCCTCCCTTGATTCATCATCCGGACCTTTGATAAAAATGGTTTTATTAACTCTTCTTGTTTTACAAATACAAATCTTTTTCTCACAAAGGGAATCTGTCTAAATAATCTTCCATATTCTAATCCTCCTACTTGATTTTCAAAAATTCTTCCTTACGATTCCTCCCTCTACAATAATATTGATACTTGTCTAGGAAGGCAATCTGTTATCCCGAATTCACCCTAGGTAAATTTGGTCGAGAAAACCCCGCACATAGAGAAAATATGAAGGGAAAATGTTTCGGACCTACGAGCTCACATTCCAAAATGAGGCAAAGGAAAAATTCAAAGTTTGAACCCAAGTCAAAGCCAAAGCGGGGAAGCGGAGGAAAAGGTGAAATTTTTCCTTTTGACAAAAATGACACAAAGGAAAATATTGGAGTGCACCTCCCCACCCAACAACAGGGTGCCACGAATCCAAGAGGAGCTTCGTGGCTGCAGGAGTTTTTGAGTTTTGCATTTTGTGAAAAATGAAAAAGAGATAAATTACTGACCTGTGAGCCCAATTTTTTCTCTAATCTTGTTGCCATGTGTCCTAAACCAAAAGGGGGACCCATTTTCAAATTTTTGTCTCTGTCCATTCATACGGATCCAATAAAAACTTTGAAGGGGCATATCTTTCAACTCAGGGCTTGAAATATTGCAAATCTGACACCATTGGAAAGATCTCGGCTTCACCTACGCCACGGAGGTCTGAAACTTTATTTTTGAGGAGGTTAGGTAAGGAAAAATGGAGGAAATGTCTTCAGGCCTTCAATTTAGGATCCATCTTTCTCAACAACTAGATCGGATTCGATCTGTTTCCATCATTTCCTATTCTTTCAAGGTGCCAAACCAAGGATTGATGCAGTAAAGATGGATTTGGGGGCAGATTTTATCAGAAGCATTAACAACAGTGGTTGAGTTTCAACCTACTTTTCCCACTTCTCTCTCTCTTTCTTCTCTCTGATCAAATCTATAAATATAGGGAAGGATTCATTGTAAAAAAGGTTGTTGTTCATTCTCCTTCCCTGCCCCCCTCTCTCTTTCTTCTCCAGGGTCGAATGTGGAGTTTAAACCTTCCTCCCCTGCTCTATAAATGGCATTTTTGCCTCTTGCTTGTGTATGATGCTCTGTGCAAATTTCAAGTAATAAAACTCATTTTTGTGATGTGTTTGTCCATCCTTCACTTGTTTTCATTGCATCTTCTTGCCTCTCATCATTCTGGAGTATTCTGTGCATGTTTTTGGATGTTTCATTTACAAACGGGAGCGTGTGTTCATTGGGTTGAAATGTTTCTGTGTGAAATCGAATCTTTGGCATGTGATGTTGTTGTCCATCCTCTCCATTTCTCACCTATATTAATTTCATGGCAGTCTATTTAGATCATCAATACTTCCCTTTTCTTGGTGCTATCACCTCGTTAGTGTAGGATTTCCCTCTTTATGCACTTTCTCTCTCCCTATCTCCTTGGAATTGTTAGATTAGGAGTAGATAGTCACATTTCCTTCCTTAGAAGTAGTTTAACATGATCAAGAAGAAGAATCCATCTTTCTCAGAGGTCCATCTCAGTTTGCAAGTCCCACAACTTGAGAGACGGTCCAATGTTATGCAAATCACACCAAATGAGTCTCGCCTTAGAAAAGTATATTTTTAGAGCTCATTTGGGAAGTCTTGTGATTTCGCATTAACAACTTCCATTTGTGCCCAAGCGGTAATGGAATTAGATGTTAATCCCATAAATCAGCTCATTTTGCATACTTCGGGGTAGATGGAAAAAACTTGAGTTTCGATTATCTATTTTATCATCATAAGTTTGACATAGTACTTTAAATTAATTGGTAAGGGTCTTCAAATGACATCCCTATAAATGTGGGTAAATGTGTAGGTGAAATAATTTTCATAGGTGTATCATCATCATCCAATTGAATTGGATAAGTAAAGGTCCTATCATGTTCTCTTTCAACTTTTTGTGTCATTTCTATACTTTTCTCCCTATCAATATGGTATGTGATTTGTTTTGGAAAGGTGAAAATTCAAGATTAGGAGGTTGAATACTCAATTGTGAATCAAAAATTTATCTAAAGAGGTCTTGGGACATGATCTTATTTCTAAAGATTCTACTTCCTTCGGTGAATGATCTAAGAATTCTAAAGGTGGCAATTTTGCTTCTTGTCTAACAAGGGACAATGGTGCTTCTAATTCTTGATCAACTTCCTTATTTGATCAAGAAGATGATGATTCTTGTTCAAATATTTTTGGGAGGAATCGACCCTTGGAGTCTCTTGGTCTACTCATAAATTTTATGATGATGTAGGGAAGATCCTGTAATTACTAGATGTATGATTGTTTCTCTTGTTGACACCTAATTAGACAATTATAACTATTGTGTCCCCGAGAAAGCGGTGCAAAAATGATGGGTGTCATTATTCCCTTCATTTAATCAACTCTTTGTTGATGTCATATTCAAACCAGGGGTGGTGTCCGAAGCTATATGCAACAAGAAATCTTAGTGATCTAGTAATTGACTGTAGGTATTTGTTTTCTTTTTTATATTTTCTAGGGGATTTTCTCAATGTCTTGAGGACTTCTTGGCCAAAACCTTATTGAAATCAAACTATGAAAACTTGTTGAAGTAAACACTCTTTGCAGAAATAAATTGTTGGAAATAAACACACATTTATAGAATGAAATAGATTGTTGTAAGTAAACACATGTTACAGAAATAGACACACTTGCTTTAGAAATAAACACACAATTGAGAATGCTAAAATATGATTACAAGGAAATAAGAATCTAATCTAGAACACCTGCAGGAACAAGTATACGAAAGATTTCAACTTGAATAATCAAAAACATTTACAAAATTAATAGATCTATACTATTTTCTCTAGAAATATAAATACCAATAAAACGAAGATCCTGGTTCTTAGAGGAGTGGGCCCTTGCTCCACCTTGAAACAAGATTTGAAAACTTAATATTCTCTCAAAACAGAAATGGTTATTTTATTGATAAAATGTTCTGCATTACAAAGACGTATTGTCTCTTTCTATCTCTTTGTGTTTTTCTCTATGTATATCGATCTATCTCTATATTACTATATATTCTAAATCTATCTGCAAGTCTACATATATATACTCCTTCCAAAGATGCATTTATAGCCATAGCTAACTTACCAATTCAAATGGAACCAAATCATGACCAAAATAGATGATGAATTGGAACATGGCTGGATGTAGAGCTATATGATAGTTATCCTTGGATCTGAGAGTATGAAGAATAAGAAATTTTCTAATCTTCTCCTAATTGAAAGGATAATTGATTTATAAATCACCAGATGTTGTTGGAATAAAAAAATTTATCATGGGTTCCGAAACTTTAGATAAGTTCGGAACTAAAGGAAATCATTCGAGATCTAAGCTGTGAGGGTTCCCGGAGCTGCATGTAGGAGTTCGAGAACTGAAATCAAAAATTTAGGAACTAAATCTGGAGTTCCGAACTAAGTCGAAAGTTCTAAAACTAAGTGATCAAGCTTGTAACTATGTAATGGAGTTCAAACTATGTTGTATTGAAACCAATGCTTAAAAGCATGTTGACTACTTCATACTTTACTCTTTTGACTTATTGTGACTTGTTTTATTACAAAACTAAATTTCCAAAGTACTTTGTTAGGAATTACAGAGTTTTTAAATGTTAGAACTACAATAAAAAAATATGGAAAATTACATCATAACTTATATTAGATCACACAAAATTCACAAAATGCAAAACTGATAAAAGGAGAGTAAAATAAGATTATTTATTGTACATTAACAAGATATATTTTTGCATTATCGGTAGTTCATTGGTGGGGGTTGAGAAAGGTAATGGCCAAAATAATAAAATCCTCGACACTCGTGGTAATTGGAGGAGCAGGAAGACTATTTTAAATGGTGAGTGAGGCTCAAGATTATGGCTGAATTATTTCTAACAAGATCTTGATTAATCCCGATGAATTAAATATCTTAAATATCCAATGCTATAAAATAGAACCTACATATTTATCTCCATGTATTTGGATAGGTATACATATTTCCTATGTATTCATCTAATAATATTATGTTTCTCTTTTCTTTAAATGATTGGAATGGAAGTTGTTTCATCCCTTTCTCTCAATTCGTTAAGTGCAATGCCAATGGATATTATCCTTGACAAACAATATTGTACTTTTTATTTTAAAGGTATAAATCCTCGAGCATGATAAATTAAAGTTTGAAATTTTTAAGAAGGATTATAGAAATTTACTATCATATTTTCATTTTGAATATTATCTAATATTGTGTTGTCATGCAAATGTGCAATAGGGAAATTGACAATTTCCAAGCACGACAACTATACCCCTATGCAAAATTTTCATGTTTTATCATTCCTAGGCACCCTAGATCAAATCATCGGTCGATCCAAAGACCTATTTGATGTAATTTGGTCCCCTAGGTGATTTAGGAAATTCTATTCATTCCCCTAGGTGATTTTAGGAGTTCAAAAAGATGTAAATTTTGGCGGTATAGGGAAGGGCTATCGCTGGCCTTCCCAAGACTTGGATCAAACACGTTGGAGTGGAAAGAAGGAAAAATTCAACATGGAGATGAAATGAAGTCCTTAAAACATAATAGAAATGATTTTGGAAGGTTTGGGAATTTTGCAAGACTTGGAGAAGTCGAGTAAAAATAGGGTTCACAAGCCTAGGTGATAAAAGCCTAAAATAGTTGTTGGGCTTGAAGAAGATTTTGGAGCTCCGGATGGAGTTAGGACAAAAAAAATATATCTAGAAAGAATATTCCAAGACCTACATGATGGTGAAATAATAATTTTCACAACACTTGGCGCATACATCGGTAGTTGCAGGCAAGTTTTCTTAGGAATAAGTGGAGTCCCAAAATCAAAAATATGATTTTCCAAGGATCAAATGGATTAATAAAGACATGAGACCCCACCATTGGATTAAAAATATTTCTAGTCAGGATCATATAAATTTTTCCAAAAAATTCCATCGGGAGCTCAAGTTATCTTCGTTCCAAGTTACCCTCTCAAAGGCAGTTCAGGACTTAGTCATTTTTTGAGAGGACACGTGTCAGCACCAGGAGCTTGGCGGGATTTCATGTCCCTCAAAGGTCCATAAGGTTAGGTTCATCCCATCCCCCTTGAAAATGTGCTCATCCCCCATGTGACCTCTGGGACCCTCATATGACCTCTAGACTTGACAATTCAGCCCCCAGGTGCATTTTTGGAGCATTCATTCCTTGCCGTCAGATTGGGCTCCACGTGTCAGCTCTAGGACCACTGTGGAAACTGATGTCCCTTATGTACCTGAGGTGGGGGACATCAGACATGAAAAAATGTTCCTCAGTCCCTATGGGAGTCATTTGGACACCCACGTGACCGACTTTCAGCCCCCAGGTGCATTTTTGGAGCATCCATTCCCTGTCGTTGGATCGGGCACCATGTGTCACCTCCAGGACCACCGTGGAAATTGATGTCCCTTATGTACCTAAGGTGGGGGACATAAGACATGGAAAAATGTGCCCATACCCTATGGGAGTCATTTAGACACCCACGTGACCGACTTTTAGCCCCCAAGTGCATTTTTCAAGCAAATCCCCTGCCATCGGATCGAGGACACATGACATCGCCTTGACCACCGTGGAAATTGATGTCCCTCACGTCCCTGAGGTCAGGGATATCAGGGACATAAAAATTCACCCAACCCCTCCATGTGCATGTTTTGAAATTTTAAATCCGACACTTAGCCATTTTCTTCCTCTCATTTCTCCTCCACAACTCCTCACCTTGTCATGGCTCCTTGCATGATTGTCAGACACCCGGTCCACCATTGTTGCTCCAAACCAGCTCCACCATGGCCACATAAACTATCCAAACCATGAATACATAAAAATATGTAGGTCTCAGAGAAAAATGGAGTGAAATGACGAAGAACGAGGAGAAAATGAAGGTTTTTTGCTAGATAACCATGAAGTCACTCGATCGAAAAATCTTCATATCTCACAAGATACAAGTTGGATCGTGATGCCATATTTTGCATATTTCCTAATTTTTCAAGGTGATCAAGATGCAACAAACAAGAGGTCAAATGGTGCCTAGAATCATTTTCTCCAATAAAACCCTCTCTTTGTGCACCGACTCACATTCATTGGATTTCCCATCATTCCGCAATGGAAACGAGCTAAAAACTTGCACACAAGCTCCAAATGAAAAACCTATCATAATGGAGTTGTTTTCATTGCAAATAGAGACAAAAACCAGACCTGCAAATTTTGAGCTCCATTAATGGCCGCCATGGCAGCTCGTGCTTGAAGCCACTGCGAGGTCAAATTTCAAAATTTATTTCCAGGCATTCTAGTTGGCAAAACTATGTGAAATTGGAGGGTGTGATCATAACAACAAGACAAATATAAAAAAGTATGTTCCATCACAAATCGAGCACTGGAAACACACTTTCTAAAAATAGTAAGTTTTCCTATATAAACTTGCTATGTTTGGAAAGTCATCATCAAAAAAGTAGTTGAGACAAAGGCAATATGGGTATTGAAGATATCCAGAGATGCCGAATGAGTATTGGAGCAGAAAACAGTGGAAATTACCACTTACTAAAAATAGTAAGTCCCTATATGGGCATTTACTAAAAATAGTAAGTTACACTCAAAGAAGTAGTTTTGGCATAATGGGACATTCAAGGATTGGATGAATAACATCACATCAAGATGATCAAGACTTGATTTCTCACCTCTTACTAAAAATAGTAAGTTGATTTTACCTAAAGATATAAGTCACAAGTGAATGGTTTTAGAAGCCATTCGGGATCACTTTGAAGTGGAGAATTTAGAGAATGAGCCAAGGGATAGCAACTGGGTTTCATCATAAACATTCTTCTTCTTATTCTCTCTCTCTCTTTCCCTCTCTCTTCCCTCTTTCTCTCACTTTCAAATGTTTCTAATTTTGCGTTGGGGTTTGCACTTTTTGATATGCACTTTAAGTCACTTAAAAGTGACTTTATAAACATAATGTAAATTAAGTCACCTTTATTATTATAAAAGGGACTTAAATATTTAAATGGAATATGAAGAGTCTTAAGTCATATTAAGGACATATGGAGGGTCATGAGGTAGATGAAGAGTCATACTCATTCTATAAATTGTAATCCATTCCCATTTTAAATGGTTGGTGATTGATCTTGTAAACTCAAGAGTGCATTATACCTAGAGAAAGCAAAGGAGATAGCCATTTTCTTCTACTTTCCCCCTTCTCAATTTCTCCATTTCTCCATTATGTACAATTTTGATTTGAGAAATCAATACAAGAAGGAGTTTCTAGCTTTCTTTGACTAAGATATTTCTTGATATTTGTGTTGAATTCAAATTTGGTTTGGTCTTAATGATGCTTACAAAATTATTTATTCTCTTAAATGCATGTGATGATACTTAACTAGTGTGTGCGGGAATATGATTTTTACTACTGCGCATCATTAGTTCTCCTACCTCTTTCTCACTCCCTTTCCCACTTTAGACAAAGTCCTCTCTACAGAGATTCTAGCTTTTGCAGGCTAGTGGAGTGTCCCTATTAGATCCCCGGTCGAAAGGCCACCACAGAAATCCACCTTTTCATGTGCATGCATATACAACAGCTGCACCGGTTAAGTAGAGGGACTTATATTTCCATAACGTTGGCAAGAAATCTATAAGTTTGTCCACCCAAAAATTTTCTTGCCAAAAATTTTTGGTGCCCACCGTGGGGAAGATTTAGCAACATTTGCACCCAAAATATGACTGCAAGGTCTCAAAATACAAAAAAATCAAATATTGAAAAAATAAAAAAGGAGTTCATGAAATTTCATTGCCGAAAGATACATTGCTGATTTCTGCACATGAATTTTCACATTCCACAGTGTCCTTTCATGTTCGACTGCAAAAATTTTCAAAATCTAGCTAAAGGAAGATAAACTAGGTTGAGTAGGTCGAGAGGTGGTGTTGATTCCAATTTGAAGCTTTTAAAAAATCAAGTTGAGAAACAATTAGAGTGGAATCCAATCTTCTTCTCTAAAAGCCTCCAAAACATCAACACTTTAGAAGTGGACTTGTAATCTGTCAAACTCCTAAAAAAATGTCACAAAAATTTTCAACCACCATTGAGCATCGAGGGAGACTGAAGAAGAAGAATTTGTAGAAAGGACTGATTTTAAAGTGAATATGGAATAGGATAAATATCATTTTATAACCATTGTTACTAATAGGAAGGGTCTTTAAGACACTTTTTCTTTTGAAATGTTTATGATCTACGTTCCTACAAAACTTTCCAAATTTTGTTTCACTTATCAACATGTGATAAAACTTATACCATCCCGACATCATGGTGAAATTATATACATGTTTTTAATTTTTTTATTTGATTTCAATATTTTTGATGATTATTGGCAGCCGAGAAAGTGCTCGTTTTCTTTATGTTTTCATACCACTTTCATGGAAAAATCATGGAAAAATTAAAATATTCCTCAAAAAATACAAAATAAAATCCATTCAAGATGATAGAATGGCATCTAACTTCTCACCAAAAAGGAGAAGAATATATATCAATTTTTGCTCATCTCAAATCATGGGCAAACGGACTATAATCTTATAGGCGTTTTAAAAAAAATATACCAAGTCATTGAATTTTGAGTGTTTAATATAGCTAATCTTGTCCATTTTTTACAAAAATTAGTATTTTGGAAACTAGATTCTGGATGCTACGATTCATATTAATAATTTTTTTTAAATTTTGAGTGTATGTATTGCTAATAATTCCTACAAGTTGATATTATGTTGTTATTTGCAATATGATGTCCACTTATGACCCCATATTCCCCTTAACTCTTATACACTTGCCCTTTGCAAAATTGCAAAAATGAATTAGAGATAATCCATATTTGTTTTCTCAAGCCTCCTCTTCATTAGGCTTTTCAAAAGTTCACACGGTAATCCTATCCAAAATCCTTCAATTTCTCCAATTTTTCAACCATCAAGCATGAGAAGAAGAAGAAGAATTTAAGAAGAATTTTGAATTTAGACATTTTAAAGTAGAAACAAAATGACAGAAAAAGAAGAAATACCTTGATCCATTTTCCCATTGTGGAAGGAATACGAGCCCTATACTTGCTTTGAACCACCTCTCCATGATCTACCAACAAGTTCTGCAAGAACTTGCTATTCAAAGGTGATAAAACACAACATCCTGAAGAACACATCACATACATTCATGACATCATGTGGAATTTTTCTTGATGTCCAACATGAAGAAATTTTTGTAAGATTGTTCATGGATTCCCTCCAAGAAAAATCAAATAGAATGGCTCTACCTCCTCCCGCCCGATCCATCACTGGTTGGGATGACATCAAGGCTACCTTCGAGGAAAGATTTAAATCAACTGAAGATTGTCAAGACCTCTTGGTGTAGTTGGCTCAAATGAGGAAAGGAGAAAATGAAACCATGAGATAATTTGTGGCTTGTTTGAATGGTTTCTTCGTAAGATATTGGAAGAGGATTCACCATCTCAAAACAATGTTAAGAGATTCTTCATCAATGCTCAATCAACAAAAGTAGGGTTTTTTCTGTGAAGAGCCCAACCAAGGAACATTGTAGAAGCACAAAGGATGGCAATTGAACTTGATGATGATCTCATCCTCTTCAGAAAGATCAAGAAACCATCAAAGGGAAATACCCAACATCTAGAGATGAGAGAACCAATCCATCATTGCAAAAGTTGGTGAATGAGATGGCATCTTTGAAGAGGGAATTATTTGAACGAGTATCTTCCCAAAGGAGAAATGGAAATCAAATTGCAGGAGCACCCCAAAGGCTTGCCTTGGAGGTCCCACCCACAAACATTAATTGTATATTTCAAGAAGGTGAAGAAGAGTTTGAACAAGAAAGTGAAGGTGGTGAATTCCTAGAAAATGAAGATTTTGAGAACGGTAGACAAATCAAATTTTGTGAATATTCTGGAGGTTATGAAGAATACGAAGAAGATGCACCCAGTTTCTCATGTGCAGTATTCACTCATTCTCAGTTTGAGAAAGGAAAATCTCCTTCCACTGCTATAGAGAAAAAGAAGACTGAAGATCCTCCTGTGGAGACTCGAAAAAATAAAATAATCAATCGAGGATCCCCACTTCCATCTTCCATGAAATCTGCATTGTTGGAGCCGGACCCTGTAGCAAGTAAGAAGACTCCCACAATCCCAAGTAAGTTTTCTGATGTCTCTTCCAAGTCTAAATCTAAATATGCTCCTACAAAATCTAATACCTTGAAAGCTCCTAGTGTGCCTTTCAAAATACCGTCCATTCCTTAAACATCAAATCCTATTCCTAAGCCTATCTAGACTCCAAAATCAGTCCCTTCACTCCCCTTTTTCTACATCTTCTCCCTTTGACTTCATAGAATATGAAAAAAAGGCCAAAGTGCAGATCATGAAACTAAATATTTGCGAGACTCATCCGAACAATTTGAGAGGTTCATTCGATATATCAGAGTGGTAGTCTAACACCCAAATTTTTAACTTTAGTTCCAAAGGAATGCTTCCAAACTGACCTACACCTCCCTCATAGAACATGCTTTCTCTGAGTGCATCAAAGACTGATAAAGTTGAACCTTTCTACATCTCCCTTCTTGTTGGAGAATATGTACTGAACAATTACATAATAGATTCTGGTGCCTCAGACAACGTGATGCCTTTGAAGGTCAACAAGGCTCTTAAAATCACAATGACTCCACCTAGTGGCTCTTGTTACTCTTTGAAATAAAAAAAGGTCTCACTTGTAGGTAAGGTCAAAGATGCATAGGTGGTCTCTTGCCAAATTTCCAAACAAGAAAATTTCAGCGATGATTTTGGTAGCCAGATGTCCCAGCCTCATTCGGAATGTTGTTGAGTAGAAATTTCTACCGAGAGTTGGGAGGGAAAATTCAGATGAATTGGTCTTCAGAACCATACCAGTGAAGGGAGACATGGAGAAATTACTTCCCGAGAAGAAGATGAGGTAAATGGTATGAAAGTATGGAAGTCCAGAAGCTAACATTTTGTACCAAAATACCAGGTGGATGAATCACTTTGTGACAACCAAGGAAGAAGAGGATATTCCCATCTTGATAGGCCCAGACATGCCTTCCCAAAGAGATTTGGATTTTGAAGAAGCATTGAGGAGATTTGAGTTATAAGAGGACAACCCCAAATTGCCAGATGATGTAGACCACGAGGAAGAGGAGATGGTTCTTGATGATTTTCAAGAAGAAAAATTAGTTTATATGATTTTCAAAGATGAGGAGTTATTCTCATTCCCATTTGGGGATGAGGATGATCTTATTCAGGCCATCTATGGAGAGACAAAATCAGCTTGTGATGAGCCCATGAAAGGTTTGAAAGAAATTCTATACAAGAAATGCTTAGAGCCGTAGAAGAAACTGAAGATCTCGAGCTCAGTCTTGAGCTCCTGATGCAAGCCATAAATTTGCAAGACAAGCATGAAGCTGATTTGGAAGCCTTAACTAATGTGAAGGTTGGCCATATTGAGATAAGGCAAGATGAAACATATGATGCCACTCTTGAGCTAATGATTGATGGATGCAATACCAAAATGGAGATATTTTCTTTCCCATTTGAAGATGAAGACTCTTTCCATGATGAAGAAATTGAAGAAAGGAGTTTCAAGACCTCTAAAGATGAAGCTATTTTTGATGAAGGATTAGTAGAGTGCAACGATTCTTGAGATGATGAGGTAATCCCTCCAGATAGTTTCCTTGAGCTGTAAAATAAATATTCTTCAAAGGCATATCAAGATGAGCTACAGGAAATGACGAAGCATAACTCTGTGTAAGAAATATTGGATACAATAGAAGTTGTGGAAGATCCCGAGATGATTCTTGATCTCTTCACTTGTGCCATAGACATATAAGAAAAGTATGAGCCACGCATCCAATCCTTCCATCAGTACTCAAGCACCTCACAGTGGAGTAAGGGAAAAGGATAAGTCTGAGGTTTCTCATGGAAGAAATGTCAATGAGCATAGACCCGGGAAAGAAAGTAACTTAGAAGGTTTAAGGAATTGGAATGAAAATCAAAGTGTTGGGGCAGTGATGAGATGCTCAATGGAGAATCAGCTATATGGATAAACATGGATGGAAACTCACACGATGAAACTGATTTCAAAGGGCATGAAGGTAGTGGAACTTCCAAGCAAGGACTTGAGAATCAAGAAGCTCACATGGAATCACTCCTACAAAGTAAAAGTACAATCATGGAATCACCTGGCTTCCATAAATAATTAAGGAAAGGAGTTTACTTTCTCGAACCAATCAATGGCTTCCGTAGAACAACATCATTTGGTGTTGCCCACTTTAGGGGTAACTTTTGAGAAATGAAAAGTGCTTCATTGAAAGCAGGTTATCCCCCCCCTATACCATAGGTGATTTCTAGGTGTGTTTCCTTTCTGATGGCATTTTTATCTTTCTGTTGTGTGTCGTGTGTTTCCTTTCCATTTCTTTTTGTGTGTTTTTTCCTTCTTAATCTTCTCTCTGTAGAAGTTGTACATGACTCTGCAAGGCCCAATGGATAAGGCACTGGTCAACAAATTATATGGTCTAAAATTGAGATCCTGGATTCCCATGTCATGTATTCACTTCACTCATTCCATGTATGTCCCCAACCTAGAGCCAACTATTGTCGTGAAAATGTGAAATGACTAAATTGGAAGTTTCTAAGCACGACAACTATACCCCTATGCCAAAATTTTCATGTTTTATCATTCCTAGGAAACCCTGGATCTATCGAGTTAGTCCAAATGACCTCCCAACAAAATTTATAACATACCCCTAGGTGATTTAGGAAATTCCATTCATTCCCCCTAGGTGATTTTAGGAGTTCATTAAAAAGAAATTTAGGTAGTATAGGAAGGCTATCGTTAGCCTTCCTAGGACTGGATCAACCCTGGATTGGAAAAAAAGGAAAAATTCAACATGGAGGTGAATGGAAGACCTTATAACATCATGGAAATTATTTTGAAGGTTTGGGGAAGTTTTGCAAGACTTGGAGTAGTCTGAGTTAAAAACAAGGTTCACAAGCCTAGGTGGTACATAGGCCTAAAATAACTATTGGGCTTCAGAAGAAGATTCCGGGAGCTCTAGATGGAATTAGAAGTAAAAAAAAATCAGAAAGAGGATTCTAAGACATACATGATGGTGAAATAATATTTTTCACAACACCTTGGCACATAGGATTGGAAGGTAGGTTTTCTCAGGGAACAAGTGGAGTCCAAGATCAAAAATATAATTTTTAGGGATCAAATGGAATCGAATAAAACATGATACCCTCATCATTGTATTTAAAAAGTCCATTTCCAGTCAAAATCATATAAATTTTCACCAAAAAGTCCATCGGGAGCTCAAGTTATCTTTGTTCCAAGTTACCCTCAAGACTTAGACTTAAATTTTCCGGAGGACACGTGTCGGCACCAGAGCCTAGCGAGATTTTGTGTCCCTCACGTCCCAAGGTTAGGGACATCAAGGTTGGAAAAGTGAATGCCCCTTGAAGCCCTCCTCATATGACCTCTGGACCCTCATATGACCTCAGGACTTGATAGTTCAGCCCCAGGTGCTTTTTGGAGCATTCATTCCCTGCCGTATGGATCGGGCGCCATGTGTCAGCTCCAGACCACCGTGGAATTTGATTTCCCTCATGTCCTTGAGTTGGGGACATTATACATGAAAAATGTGCCTATTCCCTATGGGGAGTCATTTGGACACCCATGTGACCGACTTTTCACCCCTGTGTGCATTTTGGAGCATCCATTCCTTTCGTTGGATCGGTGCCACGTGTCACCTCTACGACTACCATGGAAACTGATGTCCCTTATGTACTTAAGGTGGATGAAACTAGACATGGAAAAATGCTCATCACCCTATGGGGAGTCATTTGGACACCCACGTGACCGACTTTCAGCCCCTAGGTGCATTTTTCAAGCAAATCCCCTTCCGTCGGATCAAGGACACATGACATCGCCTTGACCACCATGGAAATTAATGTCCCTCATGTCCCTAAGATCAGGGAGATCAAGGACATAAAAATCACCCAACCCTCCATGTGCATGTTTTTAAAGTTTAAATCCAACACTTAGCCATTTTCTTCCTCTCATTTCTCCTCCACAACTCATACCTTGTCATGGCTCCGCATGATTGTCCAGACACCGGTCCACCATTGTTGCTCCAAACCAGCTCTTCCATGGCCACATAAACTATCCACACCATGAATACATAGAAATATTTAGGTCTTAGAGAAAAATGGAGTGAAATGATGAAGAATGGGGAGAAAATGAAGGTTTTTGCAGATAACCATGAAGTCACTCGATCGAAAAAATCTTCATATCTCACAAGATACAAGTCGGATCGTGATGCCATATTTTTCAGATTTCCTCATTTTTCAAGGTGATCAAGATGCAAAAAAAAGAGGTCAAATGGTGCCTAGAATCATTTTCTCCAACAAAACCCTCTCTTCGTGCACCGGCTCACATTCATTGGATTTCCCATCATTCCGGCAATGGAAACAAGATAAAAACTTGCACACAAGCTCCAAATGAAAAACCTATCACAATGGAGTTGTTTTCATTGCAAATGGAAACAAAAACCATACCTAAAAATTTTGAAGCTCCATTAATGGCCGCCATGGCAGCTCCATGCTCGAAAGCCCTTATGCAGTCAAAATTTCAAAATTTATTCCGGGCATTTCTTTGGAAAACTATGTGAAATTCAAAGGGTGTGATCGTAATGACAAAAAAAATCTAAAAAAGTATGTTCCATCACAAATAGAGCATTGGAAACACGCTTTCTAAAAATAGTAAGTTTTCCTATACAAACTTGCTATGTTTGGAAAGTCATCATCAAAAGAAGCTGAGACAAAGGAAACGGGAATTGAAGATTAAAGAGGCCTAAATGAGTGTTCGGAGCATAAAATAGTGAAATGACCACTTACTAAAAATATTAAGTTACCTATATGGTTTGTTTACAAAAATAGTAATTTACCCCAAGAAGTGGTCGAAGCAAAGGCAATGTGCATAGGATTGGATGAATATTTTCATCACATCAAGATGATCAAGAAGAAGCAAGGATCACCTCTTACTAAAAATAGTAAATCTCCCTATATGGGTGCTTACCAAAAATAGTAAGCCATGCTCAAAGAATAGTTTTGGCACAATGGGACATTTAGAACTTCACTGCATCAGAGATTTCCATGAACGGGGACCAACGGGCTTCATCGGGTGACATCTCCTCTTCTTCTTCTCTCTCTCTTTCCTCTCCTCTTCCCCCAACTTTCTCTCACTTTCAAATGTTCTAATTCTTCGTTGGGGTTTGCACTTTTTGATATGCCTTTAAGTCACTTAAAAGTGACTTTATAAATATAATGTAAATTAAGTCACCTTACTATTATAAAAGGGACTTAAATATTTAAAGTGGATTATGAACATCGTAAGTCATATTAAGGCATATGAAGGGTCATGAGAAAGATGAAGAGTCACCTCTCATTCTATAAATTGTAACTTCATTCCCATTGCAAAGGGTTGGTGATTGATCTTGTAAACTCAAGAGTGCATTGTACCTAGAGAAAGCAAAGGAGATAGCAAATTTTCTTCTACTTTCCTCCACTTCTCAATTTATTCCATTCTCACATTATGTACAACTTTGATTTGAGCAATCAATATAAGAAGAAGGAGTTTCTAGCTTTCTTTGACTAAGGGGTTTCTTGATACTTGGTGATCAGTGAATTCTATTTGGTCTTGTTGTTATTCGCAGATTTATTTCTTCCCATAAATGCATGTGTTGAAGTTTCTAACTAGTGTGTGTGTAGGAATCTAATTTTCTACTTGCTGACATTAGTTCTCCTACCTCTATTCTCACTCCCTTTCCCACCTTCAAACAAATTCTTCCCTAGCAAGAGATTGCTAGCTTTATTGCAGGGTTAGTGGAGTGCCCTTGTTGGATCCCCAGTCAAAAGTCCACCACAGAAATCCACCTTTTCATGCGCATGCACATACGACAGCTACACCGGTTAAGTAGAGGGACTTAGATTCCTAGAGTTTTGGAAAGAAATCCACAAGTTTTTCCACCCGGCAAATTTTCTCACCAACATATTGTTATGACTTACAAGTTTAAATTGTCAAGAGAGGGAAAAATAGTTAGGGAGTTTGCATGCTTAGAGATTATTGACATAGAACAATGCAAAGAGTTGTAACTGAGGAAGAGGTGCCTAGAAATTCTACACAAAATGACCTTTCATAAATGAAAGAAAGTACACCATCCAATTCTAAATTATTTAGTTCTGATTGAAAGAGGATCGAGATAGATTTGCCACAGTAAAATCACACGGATTAATATTATATTCGGAACACTATATTGGCATACAGAGAGTTGGCTATTATATAGCCAAAAATACAATAAACTAAGATCCTAAATAATAGGATCATAAAAATAACAAATCAAAATAAAAAAACATATGAGAGGTTAGGTGGGTATAACAAATGTGAGAAATAAGATATTTTCCTAACATTACCCCCTTAGTGCAAACATGGGGAAAACCTACCTTGTACTACAAAGTGTGTCAGTTCATATCTTGCTAATGATCTAGATGGTTTCTAGGACAATACCAAGAACCTCTTGATGGTTTTCCAAGTGGTTAACCAAACACCACAAAATGGATGGTTTTTATAATTGTACCAATAACCTCACGGATAGTTTTTCCGATTGATAACTAACCACCAAAGTATTATGATGTTATAATAGTATCATCGTCTCTCATCACATTATTCCTTTATGAGATTACGTAGGAAAGAAGCGTTATTATGACAAAAATAGAACATATATTGGAAATATTTCACATTATCACTTCTAAGAATCGCATGATGTTCTTAATTGTAACCACTATCGTCGATCATTGCCACTTGATCTTTAACATCAAAGGCTGTCACTACCACTATAATTTTCCTTTGACTTAAGTCATTTTATGCTCATAATGGAATGGAACATTGGTATCATGCTGCCCCCACAATGTGAAATTTCCACACACAAACACTAAGAAGAAAATTGTATCAAAGTACATACTACTAAACAGATCTTGCTAGTTAGATCTTGTTGCACATGGTCACCATTGTAAGTGAACGTATTCACATGTAGACCATCTTCCAATGAACTATGAAAGTCAGAGGATTGTGCCAATCGGAGGATCATTGAAATTCATCTATGCTCCAACACAAATCTTTTCCAGTATCCACCTAACACCACACAAAGAAACATGAACACAACAAGTTGAAGCATGTTTGTTTCCCTCAATCTCATTTGATTAATTTTGTAATGACAATGAGAAAATATATATAATTACAAGGGTTTTATGATGTGACAAGAATGATCACCTTTAATTGGAAACTACTCATGTGATATTTAAATTCAATTTAAGCACTATAAATGAAAATTTTTATTGAATTTATTTTGATGACAATGAAAAACTAGTTGAACATGTTAGACTTCATATTTGAATCCCATTTAACTAAAAAAATTACCTATACATTAGATTAAAACCTTTGAAGTGAAGTGAAGTAATTACCTTTCATTTTTCATAGTACATCATAATTTTTGGTATAATATTTCATTATATATTATTGCTCATATCTTCGTAAAAAATTAATTTCACCTCTTCTCTTATTGAAATAATATTACTATGTGTGAGGTTTTCATATTGATTCAATCCAAATAATTAAATAAATATGTGGAAGGGGAAGGAAATCATTTATTTACTTAATTTATATATTACGGTTAGAAATATAATATATATTTAGATTAGTAATTTAACATTAATATTTTATTTCATAATATATATGTAAAATGTTACAAGCTAGATCGATTAAAATTATGCTAATTATAGTTAACTATGAGAAGGCAAGTGTACTCATCTATTTCACGATATGGGTATGAAACATTAATGTTATGACCTAGAATGCCTTGCATATGCTTTGTTTCTGATTCTTTATTTGTAATAGGTGGAACCCTTTTATATCGACTAGATTGTTTAATAGTTTTTCCTATCCGGTACTATAATTATGTGCAACTCTTTATAAGCAATGGAATTGACCTAAAATCATAGCCATGGGTTAGACCCCTACTAAAAGGATAGTGTTTGGGTTGAATTGAAGTATGTATATTTCATACATTGGATCTACTTTAAAGAGGCATTAAAATGCATTTAGTTTTGTACATAGAAATATAATAGTGTCTACATGTAACTCCATTTAATAACAAAATCACTTGATAATGCTAAATAATGTAATTAGTTGCTTGTGCCTCACTTGGATTTTAATACCTTTGTCTTTGGAAGCTCGACTCGATAACATTTTTTAAGAGTTTAAATTATTTGTGGAGATTAATCCTAGTGTGTTACTATTTGAGTGAAAATTGAGAAATATTTGTATGCCTTTTAGGTGATATATATATTATTAGATTGTTAGGTGAATTATAAATGAGTGATTTTAAATTTCATAAATACGGTTATGTAGAGGAATAATTTTGTAATAATCCCAACTTATAGGGAAATTATTGAATTGGATAATATATCAAATTAGAAAAGTGACCATTGGGTGACATTGGAAAAACCCATTATTTTTGGACATAATCATTTGGGTTTGGTTGGTCATTTTGATGGTTCGGTCTAAAAGGTAAGTGTAATATTTTGATGTTCTATGCAAGAAAATTAAGATGACTATTTTTATTAATGTGATTCTTTTTGTGAGAAATAGAGTATATTGCGATGAGGAGAGATATGTTTTTGGTAGCACTAAGAATATATCAATTTGTCTTTCAATGGTGCAAAATTCATGATTTAGGTATAATCCAATATTTACAATATCAAATAATAAATACCAAATATATGTGCCCAAAATTTCCCTCTTTAATATAAGTAATGAAATTTAATTTCTTTTAGGGAAAATACACTTGAGTGTCAAACACACATTGTCTTTGTTCAATTTTTTTCTTACATAATTTCCTTGGGTAGTTTCAAGATCCTGATGTGAAAACGTGCAACATAGACTAATATAGATGTCCATATAGAGAAAATTAAACTTTAACCCTTGATGGAAATCTAATTTGAAATTTTAAAATTAGAAGATAACAAAGTAATAAAGGAGTATACATTTATTCCCATTTAAAGAAGTTGATTCCCAGTTGAATCCCTTATATAGAGAGATTTTAATTATGCCACTATAGTACTAAAAATGATCATGCGCTACTTTGTAGGACTAAGTAGAAATGAAAAGGTTTGTATATCCCAACACCAAAGGGAGTGAGAAATTTTTTTTCATAAGGAACCTATGAGTTGTATGTGTCTTAACAATAAAAATTAATCATAATATAAAAGGAGATAAAGTAGCTCATGCCCCCACACCATGTTTTGTATAAATTTATATATTCTAATATGTGCAAATTTGAAAGGGAATGAAGTACACTCATACTCATTGCATTATCTACAAAATATTGTTAAATTCTACTCTAAATTATGTATTTGTTCTTGAATTTAAATCAAATATCTTATATTTCCACCACCTATTTGTAGAAAATTCCTTTCATCGACCTTTATAGTATTAATAGAATTTCAAATCATGTTTGTGTGTTTTGAAAATCCTGAGTACCATGAAGGAAAGGATACAACTATTTCAGTTTCTAATTTAAGGAATTTAAAATATTTTGCCTCGTGTCTCGGGATGGTCGTTAAATCTTGTACTTGATGTAGTTGTCATTGTTTGACGACTTTTATTGTTATCGTTAAATGTTCCCCGAAATTGTTTAAACGCTCCATGGATGAGGAGCCTTCCATTCTCCATGTTGTCGATTTCATCTTGGAGGGTGGATTAACAATTGTTCGAGGTCCCTTTTTCACGATCATGAGATAACAGAAGCAATTTAATAAATTTAAATGTGTGAGATTATAAAATGATGTAAACCTTTTTGGAGACTAAAATGATATTACAAAAAGAAAATTAAATAAAACTTAAAATATTCAAAACTCCCTAAACTACTTGGGGCTTGGGCCAACCTCATTCCAAGAATAAAATTAATGAAAATTTTGGGGTTCTGTGTGGTTTGTGCATGAGAGGTTTTTGAAATCCTTTGGGATTTTGAGGAATTTTGGTCAGGGAATGTTATGGAAATCCCTTGGCATCATTTTGGGAGCTCTCATGGAGTGAAGGCTAGTTATGTTTGTAGGTTTGCACGAGATGAATTCTTTGGAACTTCTTTTGAAGCTCGCTAGTAAGATTTTTACATGTTGAAAAATTAAAAATACAACTAGTAGTTGTTATCCCCAAATCAACTAAACCTCCTATTTGCACAAATATGTGTGTTTGAGCTAACGGTGTGAATGGATAGCATAGGTTCTATCTCAAATTTGTGGGAATTACTACTTGAGATAGACCTCCAAAGAAATATGGTTCTTTCTCCTAAACTACGGCATAATCTACTTTAATGTAGGAAAAACTACCTTATCCTGATCTAACCTTCCAAGGGATCGGGGAGAGAGGGTGCATGAAATTAAAGCCTACGGTAATAGTGGTGATACACCATAAAAGGAGGGAATGAGAATAACTTTCTAATGTGTGAGAAATGGAAGAAAAATACATATTAGAGAGGGTGATAATAATTCTCCATAGTCGAGCAAATGCATTCACAACAATATTTCATACACACATGATGATAATGAATCCCACCACTTTAAAGATGCAATAAATGACACAGGAAGATGGCTTGTTTCTTTGAGAAGGCTCCTCGTGTTGTCCCTTACTTGAGAAGTGAAAGAATGATTTCCCATGCTCGTTAATTAAACTCTCAACCACTAATAAAAATAATTGTTCTTAACTTTTCCACATTTTCAGAAATATCACCATTAGGTATTTATTAAATTATTTATTTATTGATCTCTATGCATTAAACTTATATCCATTATTCCAATGGTACCAATTTTGCACGATTCCATTGAGAAATGCAAAATTTATGGCCTTCTGAGTGTGGGCGGCTATTACGAGTTTATCGGGAATTTCTTGAATTTTACGGGAATGAGATATTAACTTTTTTGAGCTAGAGATGTTTTTCTTATTCTCATCCACCTACCCTCATTAAATCGAGCTAGAGGATGTTGTGACATTTACGAAAAGTCAAATTTTGTGAAAATCGAGTTCTAAGTCGGAAGTTATGGTATTGTTGAAGTTTGAGGGTCGAGCATTCTTACAATACGGGTATGATACGTCTAGATGTCCCATGTGCCCCGGGACATTTGGGCCAAGATTCTCTACCTTTTCTAATTCCTTCTTTGTATGGTGAAATTGGATATTTTGGGCTGTGTGTCCGCGTGTTCTTGTGCGGCTTGGGCTGATTTTCTCGTGTGTCGCTCGACCCGAGCTTTTCTATCCTTGTGCGTCCATCGTTGACCTAGAAAGGTGAGCCATTAACCGCTGACTTCTCCACACCACTCACCCGTGGGTATTTTGGCTATCTTAGGTTTACGTGTCCCATATTTCACAGACATTTTTCTCCGCCATCTTGCTGATGAACTATTTGTAACCAAATAGGATTTTTCGGGCATTTCAAGTACTTTTGTCGACTATCTCGCAGACCGCCTTGCAGGACAAAATATTCCACTTTATCCACATTTATCTGGTTGTGACTATTTCATCTTTTCGAGGCCCACGCATACTTTCTTCCCAATTGTCCTCAACATTTTCACTTTGCCTTCTCCATAACGAACTCAAGCACGACTAAATTGAATTTTCGGGCATTTCGAGTACTTTTATCCTATTTGTCCCGTGGACATGCGGGACAAAATATTCTACTTTTTCCACACTTCTCTTGCTGCAACTATTTCATTGTTTTGGGGCCCATGCTTACTTTCATCCCAAGCTGTCCTGTGAACTATGTGGGACATTTTCATCCACTTTTTACGCATGTTTTGATCTCCTTCATTGATCGATGACTTTGGTGACAAGAGGAATTGGTGACCTGGATGAACCTATGTGGCTTGCGATGTTGGAAAAAGAATTAGTCACAATACACTACCTCCTTTGCAAATTAGATCCAATCTAGGTATGATGAACCCTAAATACGATCCACATTAGTTCCATCTTCACCCCTAATACCCGATTAGCACTAAAATAGGTTTTTCACTTCATTTTTCAATTTTTTTGCAAATTTTCACTAACTCCTTGGATTTTTCTTTAGATAGGGAAGTTAGAGAAAAGCCAAGGGATCCCTCAAAACTTGATTTTGGTCCTCAAACCATTTATGCTTGCTCAAGCCTGAAGAAATTGTGCAAGTTACTAAAATTACCTTGGGGTGAATTTTGGATAACAAGTAGGCATAAACCTACCGCATAACCTTAACCTAAATCTTCTTAGCATATGCATGGATTTTTAAAGTAGGGTGTAATTCTATATTTCTAAAAAAATCCAACATCCTCCCTACTTATGGAAAAATAAGAACTTTGGAGAAGGGAAAAAGCTTCCATCAAAGTGAAAAGGATAGGAATTTGTCATTTGTTGTTACATCTCCCTGGTAAGTGTATTTGCAAAGTGTGGAATCTTAGGCGGGGCATGCGAACTATGAGGTGAAATATCACTATGGAAAGAGGTAGTTTACATAAAATGTTTTTGTTGAAAAATCCTTTGGAAACTTTAACACAATTCAATTAGCTAGTGTAAAGCCTAACCCCCTTAACCTTTTCCATCATGCACGAGGAAAGCTTCCCCGGTGTTCCGCATAATCTACCAAGCAAAAAAAGACAAAGGATAATTTTCATATGGTGCATTTGTTAGTGCACTTTGGAAGACATGAGTGAAGGTTGGGAAGCCTGCATGGGATAGACAAAATGTTTGACAAATATCCTTAATAAAATGTGGGCTTGTGGAAAATAATGATTATTGTTAGTTTCTACTCGTTTATTATAGATTAGTAATTTTATATTTTTAATCTTAGGGAAATAAAGAATATTAGGTAGCAATTATGTTTAAATCATGGAAGTTTTTTTCGTTGTCTCCTACTCATTCTTGCGTAAGCAACTAGAGTAAAACTTAACTAAGCATCCCTTGCAGGTACTCTCACCGCATGATTGAGAATGGGAAATTTGGGATAGGGAATGGAAACTCATTAAATAAGATATTTAGTGGTTTTTTATCATATCTTATTGATACAATGAAAATACCCTTTTCGACATGTATGTAATTGTGGAGGATTGATCTTGGCATACAAAATGTTTGACATAATACCGGAAGAAGTGTGGGTCATTGGGACATCATTTGGTGATCTGATTTGAATTGACCATTTGTTGGCCGCTCCATGCTAACTTTGTGATCTTGATGAATTGGTTTTGGATAGATGTATGCCCCATGTACGAGCTTGATTGGAATTAAAATGTCTCGCTCCATCAATCTATGGTTGTGAGCTTGATTATTTCTTTCCATCTATTTTATTGTAAACCTAAGTTGTGTCGTATAGTTATATCATTTGTTTAAAACACAATAAAATACAATATTTTATTGATGTATTTGGTTGTTTAAAATGTGGGCATGACATATCTATAAACACTTGTATGTCCCAAAAAATTCTCAATTATATGTATTAAATAGACCCAAGATATTATTATTCATTTAAGATGGAATTTTTTGAGTGTTTTATTGTATGATGTATAGTGTAGTACCAAAATAGAAATATATGAATAGTTTTCATCTATTACTACACTTGTGTCCATATGTTATATAACTTGTAATCTATGTGTGCTCCTAATTTAAATTGATAATATTTTGATAACCCAATGAATTAAATTTTACACCCATATTACATTTTAGGTGTTGTTAATGTACTAAAATAATAAGGATGTAAGGTTTAGTAGTAGATATACTATTTTGATCTAATTAACTTCCAACATTGATTATACATATCTAGAATAATGCGTTAAAATTTTAAAAAGAGTGAAACAATTTTAAAGCAATATGAAAATTTTTAAATACATAATAGGAGAGATATACTTATCTTGATTATTTTTCATAAATGGTTTTTGTCTACATGATAGTGGAATAGGAAGATCAAGAGCTATGGATTTTGTACTAGAGATTCTAGAACTGGAGGCGAGAAGGTGTGAGATTTTATAAACTCTATACAAAGTGAAGACAAGAGATGATCAATCCAGTTAGGAGTTGTACATTTTTTTTACACCGACATAGTCTACATATGTAACTTCCTATGTACTTCACTTTCTTGGAAATTATTCTCTTTGTATGTTGTTATTTCTCACACAAATCTATTATGACCAAAAACAAATTAGAAACCCTAGTTACCTACGAGAAAACTTCATCAAATAATTTTTAAACAAAATAAAAACATGTGTGTACATTTGAGGCTAGATCAGCCTTGGTGGTGAGAATCCTATATTTTAAACCAACCCAAGTGTTGCACTACATATATTCATGTAGTTCTCCAAGGTTATTATGTAATTATGTATAGCTCAAAACCGCTAAGAATTCCCTTGTGCTTATTAATACAAAATAGTGGGCCAACCTGAATTGTATAGAATGTACCCAATACGATAATAGTGAGATGTGATGTTCCTTATCAATGTGATGTAACCATTTTTAATTGAAACCATTTTAAATCCTTGAAGAGACTTTTCTCTTGATAAAACACGAGATCTATGATCTTTGCATTCTTGTAGATGCGTGAAGATGTACTCTTTGACTTGGATTAGTGATTCAAAATTATATTAGGGACTTCTCTATATGATTTTCAATTAATTTAGAAATATTTAAACACCCTTAGAATCTTCATGTAAGCGATCTTTATAATAGTAGCTTGTGAGAATTTCGGGTGAGTTATAAAGTGAGTACTTGAATTTTTAAATAGGATTCCGTAGGTGAGATATTATAATAAAGTTGAACTTAGGAAGATGAAAAATTATTTGTAGTTAAGAAGAGAGTTGGTGATTGTGAATTGGAAAGATTGTATAGGTTGACCTAGACTAGGCCATACATCTCGACCCTTCAACAATTTTGGATAGGAGAGAGAAACATAAAAAAAAAGATATTTATGTCATGAATGTCATATATTTTATGTTTCTTTGAATGAGTAATATTCCCAAAATTAATGAAAAAGAAGAGTGTAAAGATACAAAAGTTACATAATTGCTAGAGAGATGAGGATATTAGATTATAAATGTCAGTATTTATCTTAGTAGGGATACCTAGTAAAAATTGGCGTTACACAAGGATAAGTTAATAGATTTTAGTGTGTCCATTTTCCCACCCTTTAAGTGTGTAATTGAATATTACATGTTTAAAGGAAAAATAAAAACTTTGCACATGCAATTTGAATTTAGTTGAAGGTAATTAATGATGTGTTGGTTTTGGTATGTTCCCAAATGAAAATTGTAACATAAAGTGTAGTCAATTTCTATAATAAAATTGAACTTTAACTCATAATATAGCTAATACATTATAACTTTGAAAATTCAAAAATCTACACATGTAAAATTCTAAAGGAATACACATGTTCATTTTGTAGAGGAGGATCTTTCATTGTTGTTATAACTTTTAGAGTAGGAATTTATTTTGTAGATGCTAGATTATTTTGGTGATCACTATGTAATTGTTTGACATATGAGATATTATAGAAAATTATGGATTCAAATTACAAAACACACATGTGCTTTGATGACTTCCCTATTTTAAGAATTTATGAGAGAGGAGGAAATACCATTATCTAAATCTCATTGTGTTGCTTGAGTTTATCCTTATTGGGGAATTAGGTTAGAGAAGAGGAGATAACATTATACAAACCTCGTAGGGTTTTCTCAATGCTCATCGAAGATCAAAATTTATTGGAAGTGAGAATTATAACTTAAAAGGATATTTTTGTATCTAATCATGAAATATCTCATTCATGATGTCTTTTTCCTTATTGTTTTAGGTTAGTATTCCATTTTATAGATTTTAAATAGTTAATATTCAAGTATTTGAGAAGAGGGCCATTTCTCTCAAATTTATTTTAGCTTTTGTTGGCTTCTCTTGTTTGATATATTTTTAACTTATGGCATTTGTAAGGTTTTCAAGGTCATAATTAGGTGTTATTCTAACACCAGTGATGATGATTTATTGGTACAAGGTCATATCTATTGTCACTCATGTATTATTTAAGTTAAAGCCTTATTCGGTTGAGATCGAACCATTATGGCCACATTTATTATATTCTTCATGGTTCATGAGGATTTATTCATCATCATAGTGAATTTTCTTATTGTTCCAAGGATTCACATGGGAATATTTTTGTGTTGATTTAATCCCAATCAAACCATCTATTTGGTTTGAAGGTTCCATTGGTTCTTTTTTGTTGTTTATAGACTAATATTTATCATAATTTCATTTGGAATTCATATAGGTATGTGTGTTAATCAGAGGTAATACTTAAATGGTAATTAGGTTTTGTGATTTAGAATTAATATTGATCACATTTATTTTGAACATGATCTATTCAAATGAGAGACCTTAAGACTAGTTTGACTTAGGATTGTTATGTCTAGGTATAGATGACCTTGGTTGATATGTTTTATTAGTTGATATTTGAATGGTTGAATAGGTTTTTAAATGTAGGTTATACATTATATATCATATTTTAGAGTTATAATCAAGTTTGATGGGATGTTGTGAATGATTGAGTATGGATTATAATATATATCATTTGGTTGAGAGCTAAATATGATTTTAGATAGTTTAGAAATATTAGGTTAATGTGCTTGAATAAAAACAAATTGTAAATGGGTGTTAGGTTATTGGTAACAAAATGATTTGTATGAAGTGGGTGTTGAATGTTAGAGAATGAAGGTTTGATATAGGTGTGATTTTTGTTAATGAGATTTTATGATAGATAGAGATGATAAACAATGATTAAGATAATGTTTTTATTTAAAATTTGAGTGTGAATGTTTTTAAATGGGTATTAAACAAATTTTAAAAATATAAGTAAGCCACAATCCCTATGCTAGTAGAAATGGTATGCAAAACAGAATAGTAGCCCAATAGTATACCTCACATAAAATGGTGAAATATTGGTTTCCCAACCCTGACATTATGAGGTACATAGTTGGTAGCTTCAAGAATTTTGTGTTTCATGCACTATCAATTGTTTTTAGCTGATAAGTATTATTAATAGGATGTACGAGACTCACAAATTGTGTGTCCCTCGAATCATTATACATATTTAAGTGAATGATTTTACAAGATTATAGATTTTAGATACTTAAAAAATTATTTTCAATTTATTTTCAATTATTAAATCAATTAAAACTGTCTTGAAAATAGAATTAGAATATTAAAATGCCAATAAAATGAGAGTAAAATGACACAAGACGGTCCAAACTAATTGTTAACAAAGTTAATCCAAACAATGTATGTCTTTGCATCAAGATAAGCTCAAGAAAGGATCAATTACGATTTAAAAATTCTTTATACAATGATAATGTACATAAAAATATATTTGGCCTCTAAAAATAGTCTCAGGAGGCTCTTTTCAGTTTTCGAGTTGTACTCCCACATCGAAAAAATCTCCAAAATGGTTGTATGTGTTGGTACCAAAATTTAACTTCCTTCAAAGGCAAGCAACATCATGTATTTGACAAGACACTCGAGGCGAGATAGATAATCATGTATGTCATTTTGTAGCTAGGGAAGCAATCTATCTCGACTTGTTAGCACTCAGTGTTTTGAAACATTTGAGACCCCGATTGCTTATGCGTTTGTTTGGTAATGGAAACTATGCATTTATGCACACACAGGACAAATAGGGTTAGTATAGGTAGGATTGGTTGTTTTCTTGAATAAATTTTTGGTGGGGTGTGGGGTAGGATGAACTTGAATCACTAGATCCTTTAGGAATCTTACAAAATTGAAGGTTAAACAAACAAAATGCCACATAATAGCTAAAATGTTTCTTCAACTAGAATATGTGCTTCAATGGATGCCCAGATTAGCACTCTTTCACACAATCTTTGAGATTATATCACAAAGGATCGAGTTAGAAAATCCAACAAAGAATCAAGATCTGAGTCAAATCACACCTAAGGTACACCCAGAGGCTTACAAATAATCTCTGTCAATAGATGAAAGAAAAGTGATTTTAAATCGTTTACTCCAATCCTAGATGAAAGCTCTTATGAGAAATGAAATTACAGATGCCACTAAACTGTCACAAGTATTGAGGCCTATGTGATTGAATTAGATTTAATACAAGATTGCAACAGAAACAAGAAAAACTACTTGCATACATTCAGAAATAAAACAAACACATTTTGCTGAAGAAAACACAGAATAACTCGAATTTGATTAAATCTATCAATAGGGGAAAGTTTCTGGAACAGTCTCTTATCTTTTCAATGGTTGTACACTTGCAACCACCTTGACATGATCAGATTTAATACAAAAGAGATATACAAGCTTCTCAAATGGCTTCTCAAAATGATGGGCTCTGTTAAGCTTTTTCTATTAGAAAATTCAATCGACCCCTAACACTCCAACCTCAACCATTTGCATGATAAATTTGTGCCATTTATAACATTTACACAAATCCCCTTCTTCTCCAAAAGAAAAAACATTTAATGCACCAGTTCTTGTCATGATTTCGATCGTGATTCTCAGAATTAGATCTACAAAAAGTCACCAGGTGCTCGAGGGGGCAGATCTCATCGAATATCTCCCGCATTCAACTCCTTCCTCTAGTAGATCACTCTTTCTTCAATTTTCTAACCACTTCCACCCCTAATCTTGTCAAATCTGGCTCCTTGCATGCTCGGGAGAAGAAAAATAGAAAATCCGATTGAGCATGATAGTCAGACCATTTTAATGGTGAAAGATGTCTTCCAGATCTTCCCACCAAACTTAGATATCAAAATTAACTCCCCTCTCTTGCTTGGCATGTAGGAAATACAAAGAAATCATGAAGACTCGCACTTCCAGCGTGTTTCAATAAAATGGGGGAAAATCATATTCAGACTCTCAGTTGTTATTGATCTTTACTTTGAATTTGGGTCGTCCACATGGAAGATTCAAACTTAAAAACAGACTGGGGGCTTCCTTTGACTTTTTACAACCTTTTGGAAAAATGGAAAAAATTCCATTTTTCTCTCGCATCTCCACCCTTGGGAAATGAGCCTGACACGTGTCCTAAGGTGGGCCTCAGTGAACGCTTGCCAAATTCTCGCCATTTACTCCCTTTTTGGAAAAGGAAAATTTTCCAAGTTTTCCCGTAGCTCGCTCTTCCGCTTATGGGGACCGAGAAAAATATTGACTATTTCCTGCTGGGTCCGTGGGCTATTTTTATGTTTTAACTCCTTTTCTCCCAAAAGGAAATTTTTCCAAATTTCCCCCGACAAGACACACCTCCTCCGTTAACCGGAGAAAAATTTGACCTTTCCTTTATCAGGCTTACGGGCCATTTTGAGATTTTAATCCTTTTGAGGATAAGAGGTAAAAAACCCAATTTACCTCCAATGGTCCGCCTCCCCAACTTTTTGACTTTTCAAACTGCCACATGTCACCATGGCACACTTTGAGATGGTCCTAAAAAATTTGATACCTTGAAAGAATGCGGCTCGCCACGTGTCCCTGCCCGGGAAATTTTTTTCTAAAGGCTTGAAGCTCAGCAGAAGGCGTCATGTGTCATACTCCGAGGAAATCTCCTTTGGCCGTTGAAAATTCTAAGAAAAATGCAAAGTGAGCGGAGGCCTCCACATGTCCTCCTAGCGCTTCTTTAAAATGAAACTCAAGGGTCAATCCCCAAACATGTCGTGGTTCCTCCACGTGTCTCCATGGCGTAATTTCAAAATGGTGCCCAAGGTGGAGACCCTGAATGAGTGTGGGCTTGCCATATGTCCCTGTTCCACCAAACCGTATGGCTTGCATAAAAAAATTAAGTCCGGGAAAAGCAACAAAAACCTCCACGTGTCCTCCCGGCGCTACTCCAAGGCCAAACCAAAAAGTAGATCCTCAAATGAGCGCCACTCCTCCACGTGGAAAATTTTTGAGTTGAGGATTTCCATGAAATTTTGAAGTACCTAGATAAGCCGCATCCAACCAAAAGAGGCCAAGTTCCTTGTCGATGCTAGGATGTAAATTTGACCAGGAGAAACACCCGTCAAACCGTAAAATACAGAAAAATGATCATTCGAGCCCAAAAATAAAAATTTCTCCAAGGACATAATTTAGAAATGTTACAAGGCTCAAATATGTTTCTCAAAGATACATCCATTCATTTTTCTTCAAGTATTTAGGGAAGAAATGAAAAGGAAGAAAAATCCCAACTGTGGAGAACGGAAAATATGGGAGAACCCGAGTTTTTAGACAAACAGAGAATGGGAGACCCAAATTATAGACCTTTTCTAGAGGAACAAAGAAACAAGGAGAAAACCATGGACCCATAAGTGATCTACGACCCAAGAATAGATTAAAAATGGAAACAAAGATTAACTAGGCACAACATGGGGAAAAAGAAAGTGACAGAGGCTGAAAATCGATAGATCTTCAAAGGCAAACTGGGAAAAACTATTTTGAGCACCAACAATATATAGGCTCCCACAATTAAACAAGTAAACATTTAAAATACAAGGGTGGCCTTTAGATATCATTTCTAAGCCTTATGGGCTAGTGGTCAAGGAAAATTGTTTTACCAAGAATAACCTTAGTTTGAACCTCCTCGTAATGGCAACACATTGCTTATGTTTTTTTTTGGATGTTAATCCTACATTGGGTGGGGGTGGGTTGTGCATAGGCTTAAAATAACATGAGGATTTGAGTTGAATATGTGGCTACGACCATGCATTGGAATCCTTTTTTGGATTATCTCACGAGATCAACACTAGGTTTTAATAGATTTGGCAATGGTGAGGTGTTTGGTTAGTGTTATCTCCAAAACAACATCCTTTAATTTTTCATGAATGAATAGATGAGAAATCAGTTTTTGGGTAATTTGGTATTGTATCAAATTTATGGGACCTAATACTTGAGACAACCCTCTAGAGAATTTTTATTTCTCTACCTAATCCTAATGCTAAACTACTCATAAGAATGGAAATACAACTATCTAGCTCTACTATGTGATTCCAAGGACCAAAGGAAGAAAAATATGCATAAAAGGGGAAATATTAAGCTAACAGAGGTGATAGCATCAAGAAGATGAGGGAAGGACACTCTTAGATGAGTGAAAATTTAAGGAAAATGAAGGAGGAGAGGGTAGATATAAGTGCTACCATCCAAAGCAACAGTCAAACCACCATTTCATGGATCAAAAAAATTCAAAACCTATAAAGAGAATAAAAGATGCACAATATACCTTAAATGTAATGACAAGCAAGAAAATGCAATAGAACACAAACTAGGGAAGATAATATCCATAAAACAATAATTTTATTGCTTCAAATAGATACATAATCCATTAAAATGAATAAAAATGGGCAATGACCACCATGTAGATATGCAAATATGATGTCTGCAACTCAAAATACACATGTAACACTTGTAGAAGGATGCACTTGCATTCCAATAAAGTCTTAATTTTACAAGTGAGAATCCTTTTACAATATATAGAGGATGGGAAAGAGATAGTAGGGAAAAGAGAGAAATATTGTATTTCCACTTTTAACAACCAATAAAATGCATTAAATGTCCAAAAAATAGGCATAGGTTTCCAAGGCCATTCCCCCATGATACTTTACTTAAAGGATAAATAATGGGTACTATACATCCTCAAACGTGATGTTGAGCTACTGGGACTACATATTTTAATTCTAGAAAGTATTTCCTCTTTTAACCAAAATACACTATTCTAAATTGTGGTATAGTACATGCTAAGATATTTCCAATGGTACCAAGTTTTTGAAATTTAGAGTAACATGGTGAAATTTATGGCAATGAAGTTCGGGGCTCAAGATAGTCATGAAAAGGTTCCATGCGCGGGCCTCCACAATCCGCATTAATCCATTTATTCCTTATGTGGGTAGATCGGGTGACAAGAGAATTTGTGGTATGGGAAAAAAATTTCCATGTGTTCACACGGGGCCTGGCCATATCAGTATTGGTCATATTTCTTATGTTTTGTAGGGAATCATTCTATAGGTGGACCTTTGGAATGGTTCCACTCATTCCCTTCATGCCCAAAACTCCCATTTCTCCCGCAAAATTATCACTTAAGAATTTTTTTAAAATACCATGTATATGTACAATGAAGCATTAGAAGAAAGAGAGAGAAGAGGAGAAGGAAAATGGGTTGAGTTATATGTTGATGACTATCCCTCCGATATAGAATATACTTATTTGATGTAAGATGATCTAATTTTCCCTCCTACAATATGCACTCGATACCTTGGGCTTCCAAATGAGTGTTTAGAAACATTTTAGAGACCTTCTGATGTGAGTTTTAGATGAACATGGGAATTACTCATGATGATGCATTCTTGATCTCACAATGAGAGTGAGGATCACTCTCTTGTTCCTGAGTTTTCATAAATTTCATTCACAATCCTCAAATGATTGGATGGTTATATTCCTATGATGCACATTATACTACAAAATTATTGAGCTCAGTTCACCAATCTCACCTAGCTCACTCAACTCACTTAGTGAGATGATGATGGTTTTCCCTAATGATCTTGGATTACAATGGAGCCTAAAGTGAATATCACCTGTCCAATTTTCTTAGCTCAAGAGTACCTCAAATTTTTTCATATCTCAAAATTTGTATGACACTTATAGGAAATGATGATCCCTGGCTACATCACTTGACTCACCTAACTCACTTAGCTCTCCCAAATCACTTCAACCAAGTCATAGTGATGATGTGATGATCGATATGAGACCATATGATGAGAATGATGACCTCTTCTGATGAATCAATGGATTTATTTAAACTTTTCAAATCCTTTCCATGTTTCTCAAAGTGCTCTAACTTTCCCATGTGGTTCCCTAAGATGTTCTTCCTTTCTTTCCGGAAATAATTTAGGTCAAGATGATGAGTCATGGTTATTTTGAAGATCAATTTTCCTTTCTTGAGATATGAAATTATCTCATAACCCTATGAAGATTCTAAAATTCAACGAGATGAGAGAATATAACACCAACTTCCACTTTTCGCATTCCAAAAGGAGACTATCTATTTTAGTAGGTCTAGTATCAGGACCCGATACTTTTTGAAATATCATCTATTTTTCTCAAATTTTACCCTTTAATAATTCTCTCACATTGCATTCTCCTTCATTGATGATTCCTTTCTATTTTTAGCAATTTTCCATTTTTAGAAAAAAATTGCTTTTAACTTTTGGCAAAATTGTCAATTTTTCCTTGCTTTCCATTATCCACCGTTTCTTGATTATTCTTAGTGATTTTAGCTTTCAATTTGATGTAATTACTATTATTAGCATGAGAATAGGCATGACATATGGTATTTTTAGAAAATGGAAAAAATCACATCTGTTTACCTTGGAAACATCTTTTTAGATTTAACTCCTTGTTAGGATCTTGGGCTCTAAATTTCACTATGTTTCACACGTCGAAATGCTTGGAAATAAGAAAAACAATTTTCAAAGGTAGGGTTTACAGGACTAAATTTTTCATGGCATCCATTAATGGATTCAGTGATCTTCAATTATGACATGAATACTTTGGGAAAATAACTCAGCCCAAACCTTTGGTATGATCAATTTCCCTGTTCCTTGGTAGAGAGAAAATATTTGTTCTTGTGATCATGGATGCCCTAGACTGATTTAGGAATTAAGATAGATATATTTGTAGGTATTTCAATGATTTTTTCTTGTAAAATGGATTCTTGGTCAAATCAGGTGAGATAAACCCGTAGCATTTAGTCATTTCCAATTTTTGGACGAGTATATGGCAGTCAAATGTACACATGGCGAGTAGAAGCAATTAGGGCATAGTTAGGTTTTTCAATATTATTTGTATGTCATGAATTTTCTTATGCCATATTTCCCCTTGGGATAGGGATAATAAGGAAAGAAAATTTTTCCCTCACCTTGGTTTCCCATGTGTCACAATGTGATTGTATGATGAGGGGAAAGATGAAAACCACATTTTAGCACCATGAGGGTTGAGTTTGGGCGTATGAGGAACCATGAAAGGGGATAAAGATATGGATGAATTTTATTTTCCCCTTTGTCCCATTTGGATAGGGATAGAGGGGAAGAAAAATTTCCCTCGTGTGGTGATGAAAAGTAGTGGAGCATGATTGGGTGTAGGGATGACAAGAAAAACGTTGTCTTAAAGACTTTGGAGCTTAAACATGGTCACATTTAAAACCATCCAAGGGGAAAGAGAGGTGATAATTTTAGTCTCCCCTATGTCCCCTTGGAATATGGATAAGAGAGACTAAAAATGCACCCTTCCTTGGTGATAAAAAGTGGCACAATTTGATTGCATGACGGGAGGGGCTAGAAAGAGGTGAAAAGGGCCTGCAAAGTACTTAACATAGTCATATGAGAAACCTGGAGGAAAAAAATGGGGGTGGTGAATTCTATTTTTCCTCTCCCTTGGGATAGTGACAAGAGGGACACAAAAATGTGCTTCAGCCTAGAGGTGAAAAGTGTCCTCTTGTAAAATTGACTAATTGTGAGAGAAAGTAACTTGATGACGATGTTAGAAACTCCAAGAGGTATTTTATAATGATCCCATATAGTATTTTTAATCCCATGAGAATTCCAATATTAATAGGATGGGTTTGATGCTCTAATTATGCCTGAAAATCACATAAATTTCTCTTTTTTTCTTGGGATAGGAGGGCATGTCTTCGCTGCATTGACCTACCATGAGAAGTAGACATGCCATGTGAAATAATTGAAAATTCAATTATTTATATCATTCTTATAAATTTCCAATGAGTAGTTTAATGATTCCTAAATCCTTACAAACCTCCAAGAATCATTTTTAGAAGCTCAATGTACCTATTTACACTACCCACTCCTTATACCTTAAAACCCGATGTTGCTCGGTTTGTGCCTAAACCTTCTAAAGTTTCCTACATAAGTTCCAACATTCTTTTAAATATTAAATACAAAATTTGTATTATTTTTTTATCCATTTTGTTTCATCCCAAAGGATTCACACCTATCCTAAGAAGATCAAAACTAGAATTTCTAGGCCTACCAAGAAACTAGCCATTGGAAGCATCTCACTAAATTAAATTGCTATCCTTGTCACATAATTCCAAACACCTTTACTTCATTTTTCATCATCGTTTAAGTAACTTCAAGATAAATATGGACATGGCACAATAGATAAACTAGCCAAGAGTTGGTTTCAAGAAGACTGAGGAGAATTTTTTTGAATTTGGGTATGTTGTCATGCTTAAAAGTTTCAAATTTTATGTTGCACATTTGTATGAAAATAGTTGAATATAGCATGGGGAATTATTGTCGATCGAGTGTAATGAGGATATGATTTAAGTAGGAAATCAAAAATATCAAGACACCATGTGGACTAGTGTTGTATCCATTGGGCTATTAAGAGTCACCATAGAGATACATGACACGAATTCCTTTATTGAACACACGCATATACAACAAGAAACAAAAACATGAAAGGAATTGGAAACATAATATGAGAATACAAAACAAAAGGAAAACAAGAAATGATATGGGAAACATATAATGAAACATCCTAAATCACGTATGTACATGTGGGTGTTAACCCGCTTTAATGGAAGCACTAATTTGGACTCGAGTTTTTACCCATAAATGGATATCATTGAATTCCTTTCTTCTACAAACCCATTGACATGCTTACTAAAATATGAACCTCTTCTCATCTTCTTGACAAAACTAGCATGATTTTTATTACAATTGATGATTCATTCATTTATTTCATTTCCTCTATTTCTTTGACATATTATTTACATTTTATCATTCATTCCCAAGTTTGTTCCACTTGTTGATTTTCCATCGTTGATGTGAAGATGAGCCTCGATCATACTTGCCTCATCATTTTCATACCATGGCCTTTAAAAATTGATAGGTATTTTCTCTTCACCTATCATCTACTTCATGACAACTTTATTTATGAGTTGATTCTCGGAAAATGCTTCAAAAACTTTGACATAATAACCAATCTCTTGATGTTCCATGTTGCAACATTGTATGAAGATACCATCTTCCTCATACATTGGCTCTTTTCTAGAATGCTTCCTTACACACAGTGTCTAATGTGCATTGCATCATCCTATTGGAAAGAGAATTATCTCAAGGTCCTGGTACACAATATGGAAACTATCATGTTTCTCATTTTATCCATCTTGAGATTCAAAATCAATTTTAATGTTGAGAGAATTCTTCTCTTGAGAAAAGTGTTCAATGAAATATAGAATCCTTTTGATAATGTTTCCATTTTTAATAAAAATAACCATAGGATAAAGTAAAATTTCATTTCCCATTTCTCATTGAGAATATTTCCATCCTCATGAAAAGGGAATGAATAAAAAATTGGAACTGAATTTATTTCATTTTTTTCCTACTATTAATCACCGATAACCGGGATATCCATCTCTATGATCAAATAATCATCATATTTAGTTTATTTTAATTCGATAGGAAGAATCATATCGTCATTCTCAAATTTATTTTCATCTTCTTCTAATGAGAAAGATAATTCTTCATATTCTCAAACATACTCATTGCATGGAACCTCATATTCGAGCATCAAGAATGTGATTGGAAACATTAAAGCTACCTTTTAAAAGTTGTTGAGAATCACCCCTTCTTATTGATCTCGCATGACTTTTCACTTCAATATTTATTTGTTGTAAGTTGATACTCTCATCACCATCATTAACATCTAGTGGAGTAACTTCATTTATACTCTCATCCCATGGAAAGTATTGTTAGTTTAGGTTATTATTAATCTTTTTATTTATTTATTAGGGTAATTATTACACTTCTCGTTACCCCTACACTTGTTGGGTTAACTTTCTTAGGTGTACTAGGCATGTGTGGAGTTAGCTTACTAGTCTTCTCGGAGTTAACTTAATTACTAATATCGAGTTAGTGGGAATTATTCACCACTAATTTAGGTAGTAGTTTCACTTACCTCCTCCTATATGTACATCTTTCTTATTGAGTAATTCAAGTCATTATATTGTAATGTATTGAGCATTATGGATTATGATGGATTTCATACATGGTATTTTAGCTCTTCTATTTTACAAATCTAATGTGGTGTGCTATTATCATATAATATCGTGGCTAAGAAAAATATTCTTATCATTCCTTTCATGGTATCGATTGATAGATGATTTAGACATCCATCTGCAAGTTTTTTTAAAGCAAGGGTTGTTTATTTTCATGTATATGTAAGTTGTTATCAATTTTTCGGAGCATGCATTTTAATGCAAAATGGAGTGCACCATTGGATTTGGAAGCTTCTAAAACCCTATAGTCAACTGTAAACTCAACTATGTTTTGAAACAGTTAATCTAGACATAGATCTATACCCTCTGGGTGCATTCTTTTATCCACTAGACACAAATCTGCCCTCTAGGTGCATTCTTTTATTCATTGGATATAAGCGTGTACCTTCTAGATGCATTCTTTTACCCTCTAGATATTTCTATTTTGGATGCATTATTTTATCCACTAGACGCAGATATGTACCCTCTCAGTGCATTCTTTTATCCATTGGATATAAGTGTGTACCTTCCAGATGCATTCTTTTACCCTCTAGATATTTTTGTTTTGGATGCAGTCTTTTATCCACTAGATGCATATTTGTACCCACTGTCAAAGGCATTATTTTATCCATTGGACATAAGTGTGTACCTTCCACATGCATTCTTTTACCCTTTGGATAATTTTTTTTGGATACGATCTTTAATCCATTGGACGCATATTTGTAGCCTCTAGGTGCATTATTTTATCCATTAGATATAGACGTGTCCCCTTCGGATGCAATGATTTACCCTCTGGACATTTAGGTTTTGGGCACAAGATTTTATCCTTTGGTTGCAAGCCTATATCATGTGGATGTACTCTTTTAAGCTTTGGAAATTTGGGTGTCACGTGTGCCTTTTAAAAAAAACATCAACATTAAAATATTATTTTAATAAAAAATCTTCTAGAGCACATAACTTTTGATCCATAGCTCACATTAAGGTGATTGTGTATTTTTTCAAGATCTACGCATTCATGAAATTTTTATATACATATTTTAAACATAAAAGGTACTTTACCGATTGTAATATTTACATGCACTCAATTATAAAGTTCCAAATTAGGAGGGTGTTGTAATCACTTTTCGACATATTTTTGATTGAGTCCGACATCCTAAAATTTTTGGTGTTTCATTATTTTATCTATGGGTGTATATATTTATATCTCTCTTGTTTGTTGTTATATTCGGATATGTATTTTTGACACTTTTTTGGTATGTTAATGGTCACTCTCTTGTGGGGAGATATTCGGTGAAGCCGGTGATAGCTTTTCAGTGTTCAAGTAGTTGATTTTAGCAACTCATACAGATATGTGGTGTCACTCTACTCATTCACGAGTATGGGAGGGTGTGGTGTTGATATTGATTCTTTGGGTTTCATGTCCTTTCCGTTTTACTCGTTGATACTGCTTCTTCGGGTTTCATGTCCTTTCCTTGTTACCTTGGATTTTCTTGGATCGTGGCACTCCTATTTATTTGTATCATGTGTCCTTTTCTTATTTCCTTGGTTATTGTTCTTGGAACGTGACACACCTATTTGTAGATTGATCTTTCTTCTTTGGATTTTCTCGAGATCATGGCACTTCTATTTATTTATATTTCATGTCCTTGTCTTGTTGCCTTGGTTATGCTTGGATCAATGCACACCTATTTGTAGAATTTGATAAAATTATGTTTGGTGTTTTTTTTGCACTTTCAAAATCACTTCATGACAGCCTTCCTTACATGGAGCTATTCCGTGAAGCTCAATGTCGCTTTTTTTTAGTTTTATGAGTGAGTGGTGAATTCGATCACAAGCTGCACACCAAACTTATTCAACATTGTACAAGTTTTGGAGCCTATTTTATTAGGATATCTTGCAGCGGTATTTCTCTTCTCTCTCTCTACTTTGTTATTACTAGTTTTGGGTACCTTGTGGTGTCAAATTTTCCTAGTTATTGTACAGAGTACCTCATCGGCCTTTTTATCGAACCCACCTTCTTTTTCACCCACCTAAGCTATGCTTTATGGGAGGTCATTAGTGTAGGTTATTATTTATCCTTTTATTTATTTATTAGCATAATTATTACACTTTTGTTGCCTCCCTACAGTTGTTGGGCTAGATTTATTATGTGTACAAGTTGTGTGGAGTTATTTTACTAATTATTTTGAGTTAGATTCTCACTTATGTGGAGTTAACTTACTAGTCTTCCTGGAGTTAACTTAAATACTAGAATTAGTTAGTAGGATTTCTTCACCACTAATCTAGGTAGTAGTTATACCTCCCTCCTCCTATATGTACATCTTTCTTATTGAGTAATTCAAGTCATTATATTCTAATGTATTGAGCATTATGGATTATGATGGATTTCCATAAATGGTAGTTTAGCTCTTCTATTCTACAAATCTAATGTGGTGTGCTATTATCATCCGAGATCATGGCTTGGAACAATCTTCTTATCATTCCGTTCAAGTACATAATCTCAAACTCTAATTTCATAGAATCATCACTATGATCTTAGAATGGCTCTATGATTAGTCGACATTCTTCCACCAATGTGGGTATCTTACGATCATCCTTGAAATTCATTAAAAATTTACAATATTTGGAATTTTGACACGGGATGTTTTATCATTGATTGGGATAGTGTCATGTTACTAATCGAAAGAGTTATATATCCTTGAAAACATCTTGACATAAATGTTTTCCCAACAACATACCATATGAGGTAGGCATGTCTACTACAAGTATTTTCATTGTGATTTTCTTGTCGAGTAATTTTAGAAATGCTACCTCAACATATTTTATCTGGACCATAAGGAAAAATTATTTCATTTCCGTGAAGAGGAAATGGCTAGAGGTAGGAGGAAGGGATTGTGAAATATATTTATCAAATTTTACAGAAATGATTTTGTAAGAGGTAACCGGAGTCAATGATGTAATTGTTGAGTTTGCACCCATTGACAAAGAAGGCTATCTAGAAAGGTTCTAGATTCCTATATGTGGATGGTGCGTAAGAGTGGTATTTTAGAGATGGATTGGGTTGAGATACACAAGGTAGTTCTTTCGTGGTGGCATCTTTAGGGAATGAAATAGAACTACTTCCTTTGATATTTTGAATGAGTTTCTCAAGTTGTTTAGGATGATTTCTCAAGAACTCATATTTGTAAATTGGAACTTTTGTAATTTTCAAATGGTCAATGATATCAAGGGACGATGGAGCGGGAGGCATGTTATTGATTTTTTTAGCCTTTCTATGAATGTTATTAGGATGAATAGAAAATAAATTTTTAAAATAAGTTAAAGGAGACTTACTTAAAGAGGATCTTTAAGGATTCTTGTTTGAATTCATATTATGCTTCTTCTCAACTAACCCTACTAAAGAGGACTTTGATGATCCTCCTTTCATTGTTGTTTTTTTGGAGTCACCATTCGAGGATTAAATTTATTGTCTTAGGAAATGGTAGAATAGCATTCCTTATCATTTTTTGATATAGTGAATACTGCATACGAGTAACTATCTGTGGATTCTTCATCATCAAGGATGCATTCGCAAAACGTGATGCGAGCATATTCTTATTCTCCTTAATATTCAAATTTCGATTAAGATGTTTCATCTTCATCATCTTTGTTGATATCACATATTTCACTCGATGGGAAGAGACTTCAAGGAAAGCCTTTGGGGTGCTCCTTAAATCTCATTCATTTTCCAGTTTTGGAGTAGGTGGTCGTTGAGAAACATTTTTCTTTAGCATTATCATGTAACTTACCAACTTTTGTAATAATTTATCGACTCTATCATCTTTGGAAACCCGGGTTTTATCATTCCTCAAAGTATTCTTGATCTTTCCGACAATATTAAGTCATCTTCCACCTCGATAGCAATTTCTTGAAAATTATTCAATTTTTTTGGTTAAACTCTTCATAAGAAGAAACTCACTTCATAAAATTCAGAATTCATGAATAACATCTTCATATTATATGCAAGAAGAAGGAAACAACATGGATCTTTTTACCATCTTGTTTAGTTTTACCATAAATTCTCTCATGGATTCGTACACTTCTTTCCTCACAGAGTAAGTTGAACGAGAAGGACATGAGAGTCTTTGGTGATTTTGAATATTTCTTCAAAATTGTTTTTCAAACCTCCCAATCATCAATTCAAAGCATGAAGGTAAATAGTAGATCTAATCTTTCGTGGCATCTTGCAAAGTTTTCACAAACAACCACATGAAAACATATTCATGTTACACTCCAAGGATGCCATGGGAATTGATATTATTATTAAGACGTTGCTTACCATCTCCATATATTTTTGGAAATTTCTTTCTTGATCCTTGTGAAACTTCATGGATCAATGAATTCAAATGCAACGAACTAGTGTTCGGTCCCCATAGAACTAGTACTTGAGATGTCATATCAATTTTTTTCTTCTTGATTCTATGAATCTCTCAAACAATCATTCGTAAAATTCTCCTCCCGAACGAATGTAATTCAATTGTTGAACTATTGATCCATCAACTTAATACTCAATAGAAAATTTAGGATCAAATTCTAGTAAGTATTGTTGACTGTTCTCCTTACAATTTGATTGATAGGAAGTTTTAAATAATCTTAAAGCAACTTATATAGACCATAAACAATATAGATCTTATAAAGAAACTTACATTGTTTAATTAAATAAAATAAACAATATAGACAACTAACAAGACCAACAAACCACAAATACATAGTTCTCTAGGTTCATCGATTAAGGACATTAGGTTCATTCTTGGTTTTTCAAGATCACTACGATTTGAAGGTTACAAAAAGAGAGAATAAAGGAAACATGCAAAGGAAATTAAAGAATGTAGTTTTTATTTCTTGTATTGGTGATACAAATTTCAACATCCAAACCAAAATCAACATTTTCTACAAATTAAAAAAATTCAAAATCCTAGGATCGCTTTTGAATGGAGAATCCATTCCAATTTATAGCCTTGTGAATTGTCTTCTCATCTCCCCATATTAATCTTCATGTTCATATTCTAATTTTGACCTTTCATTCCCTTATAATGATAAATTGAGTACCTCTATTAGAGAATACTTTTACAATTTACAAATATTTTTGTTTAAGTAGATTGGAAAAAATCCCATGATTGTGTACAATGAATAATTAAAAGAAAGGGAGAGAAGAGGAGAAGGGAAAGGGATTGATTGATCTATTGAAGAATCTCCCTCTGATGTAGAACCTATTGATTTTATGCAGGACCATCTCAATTTCCCCTTCTATGAGATACACTTATAGCTTGGGATACCCAATGAGTGTTTACAAATATTGTTTTGAGACCTTTCGATTTGATATTGAGATGAACATGGGAATTAATCGTGATGATGCATTCTTGATCGTAAAATGAGAGTGAGGATCACTCTCTTTCTCCTTGAGCTTTCACAATTTTCATTCACGATGCTTAAACCACTGGATGCTTAGATTCATGTCCGACACACTACACTACAACATTAGTGAGCTGAATTCAACTAGCTCACCCATCTCACTTAGTGAGATGATGATGGTTTTCCCTTATGATTTTGGATTACATTGTGATTTAACAAAAATAGATATATTTTATTAAACTCTAATTGCATATTAACTAATTGCAAATAATTATGTATAGTTGAGCTACATACAATATGACCCAAGAAAATTAAAGTATGAAACTCTAAGAAATAGATGTAGAAATAATGACTTAGCTAGTTTACGTTTGATTTAGAAGTGCTCAGATCGGGATAAATTCTTAACAGGAGGTGAACAATGGCATAATTTCTTAAGATAATTTATTAACTACAGGCATAAATCCATACACAGTTCTCATGGCAAGACAACGATGCCTCGGTTCAAGACATCTTTTGGGTGTCGTGACTTCGAAAATTATCGGAACCTAATTTTTACTATGTCACAAAAGTGTCACAAATATTCCTTGTTGATATCCTATGTGATGATATTTTATCTCTTGGGGCACTTGTAACCTAAAAACATGTATCACTTACGAACCCCTACAACCCACATTAAATCAACAAAAGGAAACATTTGGGATGGGGATTTAAATCGAACCCGATGGTCACCCCAAGATTGAACTTGTGACCAAGTGTTGTAATACATCTAATAATCCATGTATTCCTGGTGAGTGTGTGTAAGAATTATACCTTAGGATGCCCTTGTGTAAGTGCATTTGATAGTGGGTTGTAGTAGGATGTAACAATGTAGTAAAATGTGTGGATGGAATAAATAACTTCCCCTTCCTATGTTTTCTATTCATAAAATGCATTCCCTTTTCCTTTTAGTGGATGTTATATGGATGCCTTAAAGTGCTTTATATGCCCTGGATACAAGATTAGGTGACGATAGTATATGCTTAGTGTTTGGTCCTTCATTTTGATAACACAACTATCTATTTATATGATTCCATTGTTTGAATTTCATAATTGAAAATTGGAAGACTAACCCATATGTGAAAAAGATGCCCAAAAGATAAAAGAGACCAAAATAAGTGAGTAAGGTGTAAAGGGGTCAGGGGTTCCCATAGGGATAGGGGCACCTGGGCACTCTTGTCGTGGTGGGAACTAGTGTCTCAAGCCATAAAAGATAAATGAGTAGAATACCTGATTAGGTGTAGGGTGTGAAAGACTAAATAGAAAACAAGAGGAAAATACAGACGTCAATTACTATTTTTCTTGCTTAAGAACCATATGAACACTAGTATGCATTTAGGACATAGAAATATACCCAACCGTGTGATTTTATGTCTACATTTTTTCCCATACTTTATGTTATTGATTGAATACTACATAACATAAAGAAGATAAGATATGTTTACATGATAACCATGTAGAATTTAAGGTGAAAAACTTTTCACCGGCTTAATGAAGCGTGGAATGATGCAAAAATGAAGCTTGGAAACTAGGAATAGAAAGTAATCCCTGTGGTTGAAGCATATGCATTTTACATGTTGTTTTACATATTGTTGTTGTATCTTTTAATTTATAATTCTTGTAAGGATGGACCTAAAAAAGAAGAGAAAGAATGTAGTCAAAGTATATATGAAAAATCTTATTAAAGCATATATATAAGTTTGTAAAGTTGGGAAAGTATGTAAAAAGGAAATTGTGATCCCGATGTAGAAGAGTGTAAAAGGATAAAAGAGTGTACTAAAAATGCTACATAGAATGAATTTTTGGACGATCTCATGCTAAGAGTGATTAATTTAGGTGATCTCATGGAAATTGTGAGTTTTTGGGGAATCTCACACCAAAGAGAAATTGATGGGGAGGGAGGTATGTTGTTACTATCCTTGAGTGAGTCTTTATGATAAACTCCATTCAGATGGTGTGTTATTACTTTTTTCATGATGTCCTTGATTTCTTATGAATGGATTATTTATTACGATTGATTGTAGGATATTGTATGCATGATTCTTGTTAGAGGAGTGATCCTGTGCATGTAGAACTTCTCTCAGAATTTTTATGAATTATGTTGATATGAGAAAATAATTTTGGATGCCACCATGATATTAGTGACCATGGGAGGACATAGGTTCATAGGTGCTCCTATTTGAGCCCGTGTAACTGGTGTCTGTGTTGTCTTGAGGACCCAACTCAAATTCTAGGTCATTTTATAATTATGTTCTTATTCTAATTATGTGTTGTATTGTAATGTGTTATATCTTGTATTTGTCGTATGGGGTGATTTGTTCACCCAATATATGCCCCACCCCCTTTTTGGGGTACATGTGTCGTGGTAGGAGTGTGTGGAGCAAAGAGAGGACCTAATGCTGATATGAATTGTATTTGTATAGTGGGGGAGTGGATCTCGCATCAGAAACCAAGGCACATGAAAAAAGTGAATACATATATGTGTTAGTAGAAAAATTAGCAAGCATGTCGTAGAAAAATTAGCAAGCATGTCCTAGAAAAATAATGTTAAAACCAAGTGTGAATACAAGATATACTACAAAAATTAGGTTTCAAACATGGTACATGGCTCACAATGTCACAAAAATTAGGGGGTGAAGCATCCATAAGTGTACAAAAAGTGATAAAATAAGACAAGAATATCCTCGTAAATAATAGCATACAATAGAAAATAATGGAAAGCAAGATGTAATAGAAAACCATGGTCTCATATTATCCTGCAAAGAAAATGTTGCACATGAAGCACATGTTAGCATGTTAGAAAGATAAAATGGTATGTCAAAGCATATATGTACTGATAGATAGCGGTGTTCTTGTAAGTAGAAGTAGTAAATGATGAAATAATAACACCTTTAATATGTGAGATATTAAATTCCCCAGATCCTTAGTGGGACTTCGAAGAGGTACATTTCTGCAAGCATAATTATAGTGTGTAAGGACCTAGAAGATATATGCATTCATGCCAAAAGACCAAGTGAACACACATGTGTATATATAAAATATATTGACATACTAAGTATTTTTCTAACATGGGAAATAAAGTGTACATGTAAGTATAAACAACAAAGAATAGTGCAACTAAGATATACAATATGCAGTGTATGAATGAGATAGAATAGTATACAATGTGAATGTGATAGGAGCAATGTGCCACCCAACAGTTGTGGATGAGTATTAGATTATTTTCATTTATAAAATACCCCTCAACAATCAAGAATTAACCATATAACAATAGTGTACATCGAGATATAGTTTCAAAATGTGAACTAGATAGAATAGCATATGAAGTATAGAGTGTGAAGAGTGAATAAGGGTGAGGTTCTATTAATGTGAAATCACAACACCCCCAAATGAGCTCTAAAAATTTGATTTTCTAAGGTAGACTCATTTGGTGTGATTTACATAACATTGGACCATCTCTCAAGTTTTGGGACTTACAGACTTGAGATGGCCCTCCGGAGAAAGCTGGATTCTTCTTCCTGATCCTAATGTTAAACTATTCCTAATGCAGAAATGTCATCTAAGTATATATATCCTAACAATGCCAAGGAGATAGGGAGAGAGAAAGTGCATAAAGAGGGAAATCCTACACTAACAAGGTGATAGCACCAAGAAAAGGGGAGTGTTGGTCACAATCTCACTTACCCGAATCGCTGGAGAGAGGTGAGAAGAGAAGAGGGTGGACAAGATGCACCATGACTAGAGATAAATTTCACACATGTAACACCACTTCTAAACCCATTAAACATAACTCCCAAGACTTGCAACAAACATCGAATATGCACAACATACCCCGCAATGATGAGAGGTGAGGAGAGACAAGTAAAATAAGTGAAGGATGGATAGATGCATCACGAATAGAATTTATTGCTCCAAAAGTTCACACAATACATGTTATGGGCAAGAGGCAAGATAATACCATTACAGAGCCGTGAAAGGAGATTCAGACTCCATTTTCAACCCTGGGGAAGAAAAGAGAGAGGGGGCAGGGAAGAATAATGAACAAAAACCCTTTGCAATTAATCTTGCCACTTTATTTATAGATTTGATTGAGAGAAGAAAAGAGAGAGAGAGAGAGAGAAGCGGGAAAAGAAGGTCAAAACTCAACCACTGTTGTTAATGCTTCTAATAAAATCTCCCCCCAAATCCATCTTTACTGCATCAATCCTTGGTTTGGTGCCTGAAGGAACAGGAAATGGTGGAAACAGATCAAATCTGATCTGGTTGTTGAGACAGATGGATCCTACATTAAAGGCCCAAAGACGTTTCCTACATCTAGTTGGTAAAGCCGAGATCTTTCCAACGACATTAGATTTGTGATATTTCAAGCCCCGAGCTAAAAGATATGCCCTTGAAGTTTGTACGGGTCCGTACAGGAGGGTGAGAAAATATTCTTGACAAATGGGTCCCCGCTTGATAATGTGGGACATGTAGCAACCAGATTAGGGAAAAAATCAAGTTCATGCGGGTTCGTAATTTATCTTTTCCCTTTTTCCACAAGAATCAAAAATATAAAAACTCTCGAGTCCCCACTACTCCGCTTGGATGTGTGGCACCCTTTTGTTGGGGGAGATGCTCTCTAATATTTTGCTTTGTGCCATTTTGTCAAAAGGAAAATTTTCACCTTTTCCTCCGCCTCCCCGCTTTGTCTTTGACTCGGGTTCAAACTTTGACTTTTTCCTTTACCTCTGTTCTAAAATTAGAGCTCATAGGTCCGAAACGTTTTCCCTTCATATTTTATTTATGTGTAAGTCTTGTCTTGACCAAATTTATCGGGGGCATGAATTTGGGATAACAATTTGGCGACTCATAGAGACATCTCGCCTACTAGATGAAGAGAAGAGACAAGTTGGCCTTAAAAATCCATGGGAATGGAGTCCACCTTATAAACTGATTCTGATATGAACTCTAAAAATTTGACCTTTGAGCCTCTTGGAAACCCACTGAAGCTTGAAGTTGAACTTCACCCAAAGCCAACTGAATGCACTGTGCAAGAGCAATACAACAAGATTTCAAAACTATGTACAAACTGAAAATCATACATGCTCTAAATGGAACATGCAGAGTGTGCAAAAGCACTTCTTCTACTGAAAACAAACCTACCTACTCTACTCTAACCAAGAGCAAAGGGAACTCAAACAAAATCAGAATCGCAAGGAGAAATAGCTTCCTTCCTTAAAAATAGTATTCATGCAACTGATTTGAAATTGAACATGGCTGGTTGGATGAGTGAAAAATTGACAATAAGTTGGTCCTCCACCCAAATCATCAAGGTATCAACATTAATGGAAAATACCTCCTTAAGCTGACTTGCATCAAACTTATGGAGGTGTTGATGATGACCCTTGGTACTTTGATGCTCATCCTCATGCCCTAAAGTAGGCATGACTGGTTTTGGTTTCTCCTTTGGCTCTAATGAAGCCAAGTACCTGATTGGGCATGGTCTGATCCTTTGAATGTGCCCCTTTATCTAAAATTCAACTCCAAAATGGAGTCTTCTTATGGACCTTCTTGGATGGATGGCATGGGAGAAATGGTGACATCCTCCTGCCTTTTCTCTTCCTCCTCCTTTTAAGAACATGGAAGATCAAGATCTTCCAACCTTGGTTCCGGGGGTAGTTGTGAGATGCAAGATACTGTTCTTGAATGTTCTCCTCCACGGTAGCAGGATCATGTGCTTGGGATGTGAGATATGGAGGAAAATTATGTGATCTCCTCGGGCTCCCCTCCATCAATGTAATCCTCCAAGTCGATGTAATCTATCTCCTTGTTGTCCTACTACAGGTGCTCAACATCCTCTATGGTGCCTTCTTGATCTCAGTAACTTGATCACCATGGCTCCCTTCACTATCAAACATGAAGTTTGTTAGATCAAACTCTTCTTCAACATCAGAGCTTAAAGGGGATTAAGTGGGAGAAAGAACTGAAGGTTCTTCTATAGCTTTCTCCACACTTAGAGCCTCGTAAACCGTATGGTTCTCGCCATCATGGGTTCATCAATCAAATCAGGCCCTTCAAATGAAAGCAAAAATATTCAATGATGCCTTCTTCATTGAGTGGCCTCAACACCGATTTTATCTCTCTCACCTGATCCTCTTCAATGAGGCTTGGGAATGATTATTCCTCCTATTTTTCTTGCTTTTCTTCTGGTGCAAACACAAATTTCTTAGCCACCACTAGTTCTTCAATCTTGACCTCCTCTATTGGCTTGACCACCAAGGGCACCTTTGAAAACTCAAATTTAGAAGCCCAACTCTTCATATTTTCTATCATTTCTTCTCTGTTGGGTCCTCTATTTGATGTTCTCCTTGACTAGATTCTTGAGTCTCTTCCCAACATGGGCTTGGGAAAGCAAGAGGAGTGGCAGGTTGGGGTTCAACCATCTTTGGAATTATTTTTGGTGGGAAGGAGGTGGAACTTCTTGTTTGTTTGGAGGGGATGAATATTTGGAAGGTAAAAGTACAGAAGAACTGAGATGGGGTGGAAGACTAGGGAGTGGATAAATGGAATGAACACTTGGGGTAGTAAGTGGGAATCTTGATTCTTGCCTCTACTGAAATGATAAAGATTGAGGGAGAGAAAATGAAAGATAGGGAGCTAGGGATTGACTTACCCATTAACAAGGTTGTCCCGCACTTTGCTCATAAGCCCCGATCTCCTTAGCCCATTGTGTAAGATGAGGCAACACTTCAACCATGAAGTCAAGCTTCTCTTGAGGACTGTAATGTGTTGGAAAAGGGCCTTCCAACGGACAAGGTTCCCTGCAACCAATCTCAAATGCCTTCATTCGTACTATGCCCCTTAATTGAACCATGCTAGCCTCCATTTTTTAATCTTATCCAAAGATCAACATTCTCTACATAACTATCACCATTATATGTGTCCCCTTGTTCTTTATAAGCTCCATGGCCAAAATAATTTTGAATCTGCTCATATGGGTAAGCATAGTGGTCTTGGATCTGATTATAATGCTGATCTGGAGGAGTTGGAAATACATTGGAGGTGGACTGTATTGTTGTAAGTGTGAGTTCCATGAAGGGAATGAAGTCATGATTGCACAACCTCATGGAATGGGAGAAAATGAAAGAGATGGAAGAAGAAAATGGATGAAATGAGTGGAAATGGATGGAAAAGGTCTGTAACTTAGAGAATGGGTTTTTGACTAGATGGAGTTGCCAAATGTGCTTGAAAGTGTCTCCAAAGGTTGAAATCTTCACCAAGAGCACATCGAACCTGATGAAGTGAAGTGGTAAGGTGCTTTGACCTATCCCACCGGGCATGCCAAAACTGTTAACGTGAAATCACAGCACCCCCAAATGAGCACTAAAAATTTTATTTTCTAAGGCAGACTCATTTGGTGTGATTTACATAACATTGGACCATCTCTCAAGATGTGGGACTTTCGAACTTGACATGGCCCTCCAGAGAAAGCTGACTTCTTCTTTATGATCCTAATGTTAAACTACTCCTAATGCAGAAATGACATCTAACTATACCTATCCTAATAATGCCAAGGAGATAGGGAGAGAGAAAGTGCATAAAGAGGGAAATCCTACAGTAACGAGGTGGTAGCACCAAGAAAAGTGGAGTGCTAGTCACAATCTCAGCCTTTTCAAGTGGAGAGAGGTGAGCGAGGAGAGGATAGGGTGGACAAGACGCACTACACACCGGATATAAATTTCACATAGAACACCACTTCAATACCCATTAAACACAACTCCCAAGACCTACAACAAACATCGAATATGGACAAGATACCCCGTAATGATGAGAGGTGAGGAGATACAATAAAATAAGCAAGAGGATGGATAGATGCATCACAAGAATAGAATTTATTTCTCCATAAGTTCACACAAGTACATCGTTAGTGCGCAAGAGGCAAGAGAATGCCATTATAGAGTCGTGAAAGGAGGTTCAAACTCCATTTTCAACCATGGGGAAGAAAAGAGAGAGGGGGCAGGGAAGAATAATGAACAACAACCCTTTATAATGAATCTTGCCCCTGTATTTATATATTTGATCGGAGAGAATAAAGAGAGAGAGAGAGAGAAGTGGGAAAAGCAGTCAAAACTTAACCACTGTTGTTAATGCTTCTAATAAAATCTTCCCCCAAATCCATCTTTACTGCATCAATCCTTGGTTCGTAACGGGCACCAAGGAAGAGGAACGGTGGAAACAGATCAAATCGATCTGATTGTTGAGATAGATGGATCCTGCATTGAAGGCCCAAAGACGTTTCCTCCATCTAGTTGGTGAGGCCGAGATATTTCCAACCGTATTAGATTTGTAATATTTTGAGCCCTGAGCTGAAAGATATGCCCCTTTGAAGTTTGTATCGGGTTCGTATAGGAGGGCTGAAAATAATCTTGACAAATGGGTCCCCTTTTGATAATGTGGGACATGTGGCAACTAGACTAGGGAAAATTGGGCTCATAGTTCGTAATTTATCTTTTCCCCTTTTTCCGTGAGAATAAAAATCTTGAAAAATCCCATGGCCCCACTGCTCCGCTTGGATGAGTGGCACCATTTTTTTGGCTAGGAGGTGCGCTCTAATCTTTCTCCTTTGTGCCACTTTGTCAAAAAGAAAATTTTCACCTTTTCCTTCGCCTCCCCACTTTGGCTTTGACTCGGGTTAAAAATTTGAATTTTTCCTTCCCCTCATTCTGGAATGTGAGCTCGTAGGTCTGAAACATTTTCCCTTCATATTTTCTTTATGTGTAAGGCTTGTCTTGACCAAATTTTCTGGGGTGAATTTCATATAACAAGATCATTTCATATTTGGACCTTTAGAAGTCGTATATGGAAGTCTGTGGAGGGTAATGGATGTGTTTAAGCATAATAGTGCTTGAGATGCATAACATTGATTTTCTTTTTTAAGTGGCTTTTCGAGAAGAGTAGAAAGATGATAAATGCCACATCCAATCTTATCAGTGATGACGTAGGGTCCAAGAAAGTTAGGCTTGAATTTCCATTTGAGATGAACCTCGACGGTTGTATTCTTCTAGTTTTTTTAAGACAAGGTCACCAATATTGACTTCATGTGGATGCATTTTGTTATTGTACTCTTGTGAAATGTGAGCTTGATATACTCAAAGATGTTTGAGAGCTTTAGTGTGGCGAGATTCAAGAAGCTAAAACTCATGGATTCATTTTTCAAGATCTTAATTGTCTTTAAGAATGAATTTGATTGATACCTATAAGGAGGGTATTTTAAGTTTTAAATGGATTACTACTTCATTTTTGTAATCAAGGAAAAAGGATGTAGCATTTGTGTGGGTGTGTACACTAGTGTGGTAATCCCAAAGAGAATATAGAAATTAATTGTATAAATCATCACCACTAGTATCAGTGGTTTTGCGTAATATTTGGTGAGTAACTAATTGTAAACAATAATGTATAGTTATTAAGTAAAATATGACACAAGAAAATAAGCAGCAGAATGAAACCCTAAGTAAGAGATGTAGAAATAATGACTTATCTAGTTTACACTTGATCCGAAAGTCCTTTAGACCGGGAGAACTTTTGAACAGGAGGTGAATAGTTTTGTAATTGCTCAACATAAACTTTAGACTATGGGAATAAGACCAGACATAAGAGCCCGTGGAAAAATAGGGGTTCCTAGGCGTCAAGACCTCTTATGAGAACCTATGACTTCAAAATGGTCGAACCCGATTTTTAGTATGTCACATAAGTATTGCAAATATTACTTGTTGATTCGCATGTGTGTTTCTCTTTTATCCTCGTGGTTACCTATAACCTACAAAAGATATATCACCTACAAAACCCATAAACCACACAAAATCCAAAAAAGGAAAGATGTGGGATGGGATTCATATCGACTCCCGACGGCCACCCCGATAATTAACTTACGACCGAGTATTGCACTACATCTCATACTCCATGTATTTTTGGTAAGTGTATAAGAATCATGCCCTAGATACCATTATGCAAGTACACTTGATAGCAGTTATAGCTAGATGTAGGAATGTAGTGAAATTTTTGGATGGAATAAATAACTTCTCCTTCCTATGTTGCGTATGCAAAAATGTAGTCCCTTTTCCCTTGATTAAATGTTAGATGTGTTGGTGTGTGTTATTTTCCACATCATTAGGTGAGTCATCTCACTTAGGTGAGATCGTAGGTCCATGTGTCATTTAGGGGTCATTATGAGATTCCCTTACGTGTCAATGCGTCACACAATGCGTCAAAGACGTCGACGTGCATCATATGTGTCATTGGGAGTTACAATTCTATTCTGGGAATGTAACTCCGCTCTCTACTCGAGTTGTCATGATTGCAACACTGGGGGTTACTCAACACCTCCTATATGTACATGTCTTTTGATCTATGAGATAGAGGAGAGTTTTATGGCTTAACCAGTTCTCGCCGCTTGTGAAATCTTTGCATGCACATTCGGGCCGATGCTCGATCCTCCCGAGATCTCTTCACGTTGCCGCTCACACATCCGTTGATGTGCACGTTATCCCTTGTGATCCTCGCCAGGGGTTTTCAAACCCTCTTTCATGGTATTAGAGCGGATCTTGTGGATCCAAGCACCATCGGTTGCTCGTGTGTTTTTCTGGCTTCCTGCGTGATATCCAGATCTTGTTGCGTGTGTCGTAATGGTTATTCCATTTTTCGTGCTCTTATTGCATTGATTTCGGGAATTTATACCTCTCTTTATGCTTGTGGGTTCTCGGGTTTTCGTCTCTGCTTGTTTGAGGTTGTTGTTCGAGTTTCTAGTGTTTTTGGGTTTAGTGTCTTTGACCGATCTATTCTCCGGGGTCAGATGCATGTTTTGTGGACTTCGGGTTGAGATTTAAGAGTTTTGTCTTTGAGCTATACTCCCTACCGCCGCCTTTCATGTTTGCATGCATCCTCCTCCCGGTGAATCGAGCTCTCTACATTGGTTCGACGGTTCAGCTTTTGCATTGGCCCGTTTTTGGATTATTGGGTGACACTCGTCATTGCTAATTTATGGATTGTGAGCCTTCAAATCTCTATGTTCACTATTTGAATGCTCATCATGGTTTAAGGAAAACATTTTTTTACTACGCTCAATGCACATCTCCAAATCCCGTGTTTTCTCCTTGCTTTTGAAAACCTTTTGACCAAAACTCGGCCTCCTTCCACCTCGCCGCCACATTTTTTTGTGTCTCTCACAGTCAGGTTTTCTTTACTCGAGTTTCGAGTCTCCTCATCGGTTCGTGCCCTCCTCTACATTGGAAAAAAATTTGACTTCGCATCATACCTATCGTGGGAATGTGAGTTATTTGGGGACATGGGATCAGCGTTTCATCCACTCCAGCCTTCTTCCAACAAAGAACTCCAACCCCTCAACATGTCATTTTTGCTGCACTTATGCGTTGAGAAAATGTTTTTTTGACTCGCACACCCAAAGATGTACCATTTTTTTGGCTTTTCTCGGCGTTTTTGGTGGTTTGGGTCTTCTAGCTTCTTCCCAAAGACTCCAGACCTCCATCACGTGGCTTCAACACCTCCAGCCTCCTTCCTCCAATGTTAGAAAATGTTTTTTTGCATTGTCTGTTACAAAAATGTTTTTTCTAACTCGCACGTGGGCTTGGATGTTTTTGGAGCCATCCCGTTGTTGCACTGTGTTTTTTATCTTCCGCATGTGGGACTATTCCAACAAAGCAGTTCAATGCATCCCCTCGGGCTGTTCAACGCCTTCACGGCAAAACTTGCCTACAAAATGCAAAGCTACAAACACATGACAACCTCAGTAACCACCCAACACTTGGCGCATCTCCATGACTTGACAACGTGGGCCCCCACACACTCCTTATCACCTTCTTTTTTAATGTTTTAGGGTGATTAAAAAACAAAACATTTCATTTGGCATGTAATAATTTTATTGTAAGGTTGTTTTGACTTGTATTACTTACCCTTCCTACGCTTGTCAAAGACGGAGGGCGAGGTCCGGGGTTGGTAGGAGGCTAACCCCCCTCGCAGTCAAAACAAACCCTTGCTAAAATTCTCGTGTCATTTCCAACGAGTAGTCACACAACACCCTTTTCACCCGTTTCGTGCACTTTTTTAATGTGTTTGCAGTGTCTAGTGTATTTTTCCATCAGTTGTGGGAATCATTTTAATGCTATAACTTTTGACTCGCTGCTCATTTTTGAGTGCTTCCTTGGTCAAATTTGCATGATTTTTCACACTTTACATGATGGCATTGCCAATTTTGTAAATGCACTACTTTTATAAAGTGCCACATTCTTGGGGGTTGCTTGTACTCTTGGGTTTTCACACGCAGATGCATTATCGGCCGAGTCTCGATGTCTTGCTTTTGTGCACCTTACATCTTGCATTTTTTCATCATGGAGAGTTCTCTTTCCAGACATGAGCACCGTAGGATCACCTTACAGCCTCCGCCACTTCTCACCGGGAGAGAGACCTATTCAGCTTGGCGTGCTTCCATGGAATGTTACTTCACCTATGAGGGTCTTTCAGCCTTCTTACTTGGGCCAGTTCCTGCACCCACTGATCATTGTCATCTAGAGGACTTCCTCGACACTTGTGACCATGTCTTTGGTCACATGATGATGCATGTCTCTTGTTCTCTCTCCGGTTTCACATGGCGAGACTCGAGATCCACCTCACCGTGTCCTGGAGCATTCTTCGATCCTTATATGGAGACCCTTCACATACTACCGTCGTTGTTCCCGCTTTATTGATTCAGCTTGTCTCCTCTTCTTCGTGTGATGACAGTTCCACCGACACGAGCTTGCTTGGTTCTACTCTCGATGACGAGGATTGTGCACCCAGATTCCGATGTCGAGAGTACTACAGAGGACTCTTTCCTCTCTCTCACTATTCCGCAGAGTGTTGACACTCCCCACATCTCATCGTATATCAAGCGTCCCCTTCTCAATCTCTTATAGTCATCACACCCGCCTCCTTTCCACTTCCAGTGTGTGAGGCCCATTCCACTCCTCTACCTTCATTGGATGACTCATACCTATCATACATCACTCTTCCATTTGTTGAGCCCCCTCATTGGGATGAGTATCTTCCTGACCTTGGTTGTCTTTTCACAGAGTCTACTTGTGATGCACTACAAGTCCCTCATCCATCTACAGGTGTTTTAGAGGAGTTCATCATCTCTATTTTGAGAGTGCCCCTTCTAACAATCATGCCACTTCCACTTTTCCGGAGACCTTCATTGATCCACGCGCCTATGGATCCCTTTTGCATTGTGGAGGATGTTTTGTTCCCTTCACATCACTTGGACATCCTTTCGTGGGTGTTCCTCTTCACTCGATGACAGCTTCTACGCACGTGGCGTGGCATTACCTTCAGCCTCGCACTCACTCGCTAGACCTATGTCACACTTCCGTGCACCAGACTCAAAGTTCTTTGTGTTGCCGCCTTCAGGAGTTTCCTTTGTGGAGTGGGTGGACTTCCAACACGTCACTTCTATCCTTCCTAAGGGCAAGCACGAGTTCAAGTGCGGGTGGCTCTTCTTCATCCAGAGGCAGAGGATCTCATCATCAAAATTCTGCTGGGAGACCTCCTAGAGCTGCGCAGAGTTCGAGATCCGTCCATGACATCTTCTCGCATTCCTCTCATCTCCTCTTCTTCTTCTCTTCTTATTTTCGAGAGATTGCCTCTTTGTACATGGGTACCTGTTAGTGAAAAATCACAACACCCCTAGATGTTGATCAAATTTCTAGGTTGATCACTCTAGCATCCAGCAGTGTGATTGCACAACATTGAAACCTTTCTCCAAGTGTGCAACTTATAGAAATGAGAAAGGAATCTCAGAGAAGGTTGGTTCCTACTCCTAAACTACCTACCACAAGCTATTCCAGTGCAAGCAAGCTAATTTAAACCTAATCTAACCATGCCAAGGAGACAGAGAGAGAGAGAGAAAAGGGAAAAACAGCAAAAGCCTACACTAAAACGGTGATACACCGTAGAAGGAGAATGTTGAACACCTATCAAAATAGCCATGGAACAAGGAGAGGTGAGCATTGGGAAGGATGGATAGATGCATCACAGCCCAAGGATAGATTTCACATAGAAAATGTCCCAAAATCCATGAACACAACTCTGACACTGTAATGAACATTCAAACTTGCACAAATACCTACAATGAAGAGAGGCAAGAAGAAAACAAGTGAAAAATGAGCAAGGATGGACAGATGCATCACAAAACATGTTTTTGTTGCTTCAGAAGTTTGCACAGAACATCATTTCAATAGTAAAAGGCAAAAATGCCATTACAGAGCAAGGAGGAGGTTTGAACTCCATTTTCAACCCTCGAGAAGAAAAGAAGGGAGGGCAGAGTAGAAAAGATGAACAACTTGTAATCTTCTTCTAAAAATGAGCCAAATCGCGCCTTTTACAATGCATGGGTCGAGCCCAGAGAGAGAAACGCAAAAAACATGGGAGCCCATTCCTCCTTGACTACAAATGCATTAAATTAGCATGGAGGACCTTACAAACCCATACCCTATCATTTTGACCAAATGGGAGGAGAGTGCGACCCATTCTGTATTAAATTTGGTCGCTGAAATGTCACTTCTGGCCATGAACACACGTCAGAGATGTTTCTGATTTTCTCTCTCCAAACTAAACCAAAATTAGAGATTGACCATGGAATCCTATAGAGAATTTCATAAGATTTCCAATGATATAAAGAACATGCAAATCCGAGCTCTGGATCAAAAGATATGGGGGTCTGAAGTTTTAGGGCAAAAACGGCCCAAAAACGGATTTTGAATTTTTCCCGCGCTCTGCCACCTAGATGACATGTGTGTTAAGCGCTGATTGATGAGAAATTCTTTCTCCTCCACCTTCCGTGGGTTTTCCTTGAAATTTTGATGTTTTTATCACTTTGGAAAAATTCTCATTTTTTCCCGTGCCCCCGCCATTTGGGACACATGGCGTCGTTTGGCCGAGGACGGGCGCGGGGTCATCTTTACCTTCTAATTTTTGGCCAATACTTTTTCCAAATTCTCTAAGTCCTCCCCGGCTCCACACTCCCCCCTTAGGACACGTGGCATTTCCCGATTTGTCAACGGCTCTTTTCGACTCCGGTGACCGCGTCCGCGCGCACTTCTCTTCCCGGATGCCCCAAACTCGCCTGGGGACAAATTTCTCCGATCCGCCCGATTTGGGCTTCCCTGTCCCTCTTTGAGGTGAAGACATGTGGCACACTTTCATTGGCTCTCAGCTCTTCCGGCTTTCCATGTCCCACGCATCCCTTTGTCCCAACTGTCCCGGACGAAAGTTCCCTGCGCCGGCCGATCCGGGCGGTTCGCGTCCTTCGCTTCCTCACGGCCCAGATGTCCTCACTGCTATCTCGCACGCTTGTTAGTAAAATTTGTTTTTACCTTCGCCGATTCACCCTTTTGTCGCGTCCGCGTGTCCCCCATGATCCTCCCGGATGTCCCTTTCGCGCGTGGACCGCCTCGGCATCCTTTCGGCCGATTCACGCCCGACGTCCCAATCTGCCCCAAGGACCGCCTAGACTAGGACTTAGCCGATTTTCTCCATTTTTTCTGCCCCAAGCTTGGTTTTTGCAACTTTTTTTCCCCTTTTTAGAACTTGCTCTTTTCTTCTTAGACAGAGAGTTAGAAAAAGCCGAGGGACCCTTAAACATGATTTTTGCCTCAATCAATCTATCTTGCCTGGGACTGAAAATTCTGATGCATGTTATCAAAATTACCCTGGGGGTGAATTTTGGATAATAGTTTTGGTGACTCAGCAGGTCATCTGCCTACTAGATGAAGTTACATTTCAAGCATCCATTGGGCATGGAGTCATGAGTGTAACCCTCGCAAACTAATCAACTTTGAAAACCTCCTCTCGAGCCACTTGAAACCCACTAGAAATGGAGTCGTTCTCACCAAAATGCCACTGAAATGGACTGTGCAAGAGCAAAACCAACACCACAAAAACTATGTACAGAACTGAAAATCATACATGCTCCAAATGGAACATGCAGAGTGTGCACAAGCACTTTTCCGCTAAAAGAAAACCTACCTAATCTACTTTAATCGGAAGCAAAGGCAAGCTAGACAAACCTCTTGCAATTGTTGGTTGTGAAATAACTTCCTTTCTTCAAAAGTGGCAACCATGCAATTGATTTGACATTGAACATGGCTGATTGGATGGATGGAAAATAAACAAGAAGCTGGTCTTCCACCTAAATCATCAAGGTATCACCAAGGCAAATTCAATACCTCTTTTAGTTGCTCTGCATTTGGATCAAGAGGTATGACAACTGATCCTGGTACTTTCAGTAGCTCACCCTCATGCTTCAGAAGCAAGCATGACTGGTTGTGACTTCTCCTTTGGCTCCAATGAAGCCAAATACCTGATTGGGCAAGGTCTGATCCATTTGAGTATGCCCATAGCTCTGATTTTCAACTCCAAAATGGAGTCCTCTTGTAGACCCTCTTGAATGGATGGTGTGGAAGAAATGGTGAAATTCCTCTGTCCTTTCTCTTCCTCCAATGAAGGACATGAAAGATTAAAATCTTCCAATCTTAATTCCAAAGAGCTGCTATAAGATGCAGGTTGCTGCAAATGAATGTTCTCCTTCATGACAGTAGACTCAAGTGTTTGGAATGTGGATGATGAAAGAGAGAATGGTGGAAACTCAACCGGTTCTTCTCCATCAAAACAGTCCTCCAAATCTGACAGATAAACTGCCTCATGGCTGTCCTGCTGCAAATGCTCCACTTCCTCCATGGTGTCTTCTTGATCTCAGTAACTTGAGTCACCATGGTTTCTTTCACCCTCCAACATTGAGTTTGAGAGATCAAACTCCTCTTCAAAGACTAGAACTTGAGAGAGGTGAAGTAGAAAGAAGAATCGAAGGTTCTCCGTAGCCTCGCTTTGTGCTCAAATCCCTTGGATCTGCACGTAATTTTCTCCTCCACAACTAGAATGTGCTCCTCTTCTTTTGGATCTGGAGCAGATTTTCCTTCCTCTACTACTTGAAGACAATCTTGCTCTTGATTGAACTCTTCCTCCAGCATGAATTTTGTCAAGTCAAACTCTTCAATCTGCTGCTCTAGAGGACAAGTTGGGACTGCAAGAACTTCATCTTCTGCTGCAACAAAATCAGTCCTAACCACCATTTGTTCTCCAACTCCAACCTCTTCTAAAGGCTTAACCATCAAGGGGATCTTTTTCATCCCAAATTTAAGAGCCCAACTCTCAGACGTTAAATTTCTTCATCTTTGTTTGGCTTCTCTTTTTGCTGTTGTTTTCCTTGACTGGCATTCTGATTTTCATCCTCCCAACATGGATTTGGGAATGCAAGAGGAGAAGTGGATTGTAACTCAAATGGCTTGGCAATTTTTCGTGGTGGTGGAGGTAGAAACTCTTGTTTCTTTGGAGGAGGGGTATTTCTGTTAGCTCTTGTGGAGGGGATGACTGTTTGGAAGGAAAAAGGAAAGAAGAATTGAGGTGTGGTGGAAGATTGAGAGGTGGAGACATGGATTCAACATTTGGAACAACAGATGGGGAGTTTAGAATTTGAAATTCCAAATGAGATGGTGTTGCTTGAGTAATGGGAAGAGAAAAACTAGATGATGGTGTAGAACTTACCCATTGACAAGGTTGTTCAAAAACAAGTGTATAGGCCTCTATTTCTGTTGTCCATTGTGCAAGTTGGGGCAGCATCTTCATCATGAACTCCAGCTTCTCCTGAGGGCTAAGGTGTCTTGGAAAAGGGCCTCCCCATGGACAAGGAGTCCTACAACCAATTCTGAAAGCTCTCATTTGAGCTGTTGCTCTGGACTGCACCATCTTTACCTCCATCTTTTGGATTTTCTCCAACAAACCAGCATCTTGCATCTGATTGTCTTCATTATATGCATACTCTTGCTCTTGGAAAGCTCCATAGCCAAACTGATTTTGGCATTGCTGCTCATATGGGTATGCATGCTGATTTTGAATTTGTTCAAAATACTAATTTGGAGGATTTAAAAAACATGTTGGAGGTGGGAAACATTGTTGTTGTTGAAAATGTGAATTCCATGATGGAAATGAAGTCATGATTGCACAACTTCATGGAATGGAAAAGAATGAAAGGGATGGAAAGAAGGATGGATGGGAATGGATGAAAACAGGTCTGCAACTTTAGAAATGGGTTGCTGATTAGATGGAGTCGCCAGATGTGTTTGCAAGTGCCTCCAAAGGCTGAAATCTTCACAGGAACACACCAACCTGCAAAAGATGAAGTGGAAGACCTCTAAGGTCCCACCGGGCGTGCCAAAACTGTTAGTGCAAAATCACAGCACCCCTGGATGTTGATCAGATTTCTAGGTTGATCACTCTAGCATCCAGTGTGATTGCACAACATTGAAACCTTTCTCCAAGTGTGGGACTTGCAAAAATGAGAAAGGAATCTCCAGAGAAGGTGGTTCCTCTCCTAAACTACTTTCCACAAGCTATTCCAGCAGCAGTGCAAGCTAATCTAAACCTAATCTAACCATGCCAAGGAGAGAGAGAGAGAGAGAGAAAAGGGAAAAATAGCAAAATCCTACACTAAAACGGTGATACACCAGAGAAGGAGAATGTTGAACATCTATCAAAACTGCCATGGAACAAGGAGAGGTGAGCAATGGGAAGGATGGATAGATGCATCATAGGCCCAAGGATAGATTTCACACAGAAAATGTCCCAAAACTCCATGAACACAGCTCCAGACTTGCAATGAACATTCAAACATGCACAAATACCTGCAATGAAGAGAGGTAAGAAGAAAACAAGTGAAAAACGAGCAAGGATGGATAGATGCATCACAAAACACATTTTTGTTGCTTCATAAGTTTACACAGAACATCATTTCAATAGTAAAAGAAAAAATGCCATTACAGAGCAAGGGAGGAGGTTCAAACTCCATTTTCAACCCTGGAGAAGAAAAGAAGGGAGGGCAGAGCTGAAAAGATGAACAACTGTAATCATCTTCTAAAAATGAGCCAAATCTGGCCTTTTACAATGCATGGGTCGAGCCCATGAGAGAGAAAATGTAAAAAAATGTGGGAGCCCATTCCTCCTTGACTGCAAATGCATTAAATCAGCATGGAGGACCTTACAAACCCATACCCTGTCATTTTGACCAAATGGGAGGAGAGTGCGACCCATTCTGTATTAAATTTGGTCACTGAAATGTCACTTCTGGCCATGAACACGCGTCAGAGATGTTTCTTGACTTTCTCTCTCCAAACTGAACCAAAATTAGAGATTGACCATGGAATCCTATAGAGAATTTCATAAGCTTTCCAATGATATAAAGAACATGCAAATCCAAGCTCTGGATCAAAAGATATGGGGGTCTGAAGTTTTAGGGCAAAAAATGGCCCAAAAACGGATTTTGAATTTTTTCCCGTGCTCTGCCACCTAGATGACATGTGTCAGGCACTGATTGGATGAGAAATTCTCTCTCCTCCACCTTTCCATGGGGTTTCCCTTGAAATTTTTACGTTTTTATCACTTTGGAAAAATTCTCATTTTTTCCCCGCGCCCCCGCCATTTGGGACACGTGGCGTCGTTTGGTTCGAGGACGGGGCGCGGGGTCATCTTTACCTTTTAATTTTTTGGCCAATACTTTTTCCAAATTCTCTTAGTCCTCCCCGAGCTCCGCACTCCCTACCTTAGGACACATGGCATTTCCTTATTCGTCGCCGGCTCTTTCGCCTCCCCGCCCCGCTGACACGTTTTCCACGGCCCGGATGTCCCAAATCTGTCCTCTGGGAAAGATTTCTCCGATCCGCCCGATTCGGGCTTCCTTATCCCTCTTTGAGGTGAAGACACGTGGCATGCTTCCATTGGCTCTCGACTCTTCCGGCTTTCCGCATCCCACGCATCCCTTTGTCCCAACTGTCCCGAATGAAAGCTCCCTACGCCGACCGATCCGGGTGGTTCGCGTCCTTCGCGTCCTCACGGCCCAAATGTCGTCCCAACTTTCCTGCATTACAACAGCTTAGTCAATTTTGTTTTTACCTTCACTGGTTCACCCCTTCACGCCCCGCAGGCCCCGACGTCCCGGATGTTCCTTTGCTGCTGTGGACCGCCCGAGGCGCCCTTTGGCCGATTCGCGCCCCGACGTCCCAACTGTCCCAAGGACCACCTGGACCAGGACTTAGCCGATTTTCTCCATTTTTTCTACCCCAAGCTTGGTTTTTGCAAATTTTTCACCCCTTTTTAGAACTTGCTCTTTTCTTCTTAGACAGGAGAGTTAGAAAAAGCCGAGGGGACCCCAGAAACATGATTTTTTGCCTTGAATCAATCTATCTTGCTCGGGACTGAAGAATTTAATGCATGTTATCAAAATTACCCTAGGGGTGAATTTTGGATAACAGTACCCTTCGAGGAGCTCGTCATGGCTAGGACCCATATTTGGCATCTTTCTTAGATTAGAGAGTGTGTTGTTCTCTTGTGGTGGATGTTTTTCCCACTAGGTTTTCCTTCATTGCTTGGGATCTTCTTCTTGTACATGGGTACCTCATCAGGCTTTGTCATTTTGGGACCCATTTCTCGTTTCTGATTTTCTACCTCATCCTAAGTTACGATGAAGGGGGGGTGTTGGTGTGTGTTATTTTCCACATCATTAGGTGAGTTATCTCTTAGGTGAGATCATAGGTCCATGTGTCATTTAGGGGTCATTATGAGATTCCCTTACGAGTCAGTGTGTCGGTCACGTCAAGTGCATCAAAGACATCGAGTGTGTCATATGCATCATTAGGGAGTTATAATTCTATTCTGGGAATGTAACTTCTCCTCTCTACTTGAATTGTCATGATTGCAGCACTGGGGGTTACTCAGCACCTCCTATATGTACACGTCTTTTGATCTATGAGATAGAGGAGAGTTTTATGGCTTAACCAGGTTCTGCCAGTTTGTTGAATCTTTGCATGCACATTTGGTTGATGCTCGCTCCTCCTGAGATCTCTTCACGCTGCCGTTCGCACGTCCATTGATGTGCACGTCCTCCCTTGTGATCCTCGCTTGTGGGTTTTCAAACCCTCTTTCAAGATGCATGTCTTTAAATGTTTTATATGCCTTTAGATGCAAGCTTAGGTGATGATAGTATATGTTTAGTGTTTGGTCCTTTATTTTGAACACATAATTATGAATTTATATGATTCCCTTGTTTGAATTTCATAATTTACAACTCTAAGGACAACCCATAAGTTAAAAGGGTTTCCTAAAGAATCGAGTAAGGTGAAAAGGGCCAAGGGAAACCAATGAGTACAAGGGCACTGAGCGCTCCATTTCTGGATGGGCATTGTTGTCTACATCCATAAAAGATAAATGAGGAAAATACCGACAAGGTTGGAGGGTGTAAATGACCAAATATAAAATAAGAAGTTAAGGAAATATGCCAAATACAATCGTCCATTACCTCATTTTTTTGCTTAGGAATTAAATGAATGCTAGTATAGATTTAGGACCTATAAATGTACCAAAGTGTGTGATTTTGTGTCTACAGTAATGAAGCCTAAAGTGAAGATCACTTATTTGATATTTTTAGATCAAGATTACCTTTGATGTTTGCATACCTCAAACTTTTTGTACCTCTTATAGAAAATAATGATCCTTTACCTAGCTCACTTGACTCACCCAACTCACCCATCTCTCCCATCTCATTGAGCTCAACATAACCATCTTGTCGATCTCATGTAACTGACATAGCTCACTTTAAATAACTCATATTGATAAGATGATAATGTGTTTGACACCTTATTCTCATCATGATGACCTCTTCGATGAATCAATAGATTAATTGACAATTTTTGAATCATTTTGCAGTTGCTCATTGCCTTTGAATTTCACTTGTTGTGCCACGATATTTTCTTCCTTGTTTTTGGATGCAATTTGGCTCAAGATGATGCTTGAGGTTCCTCTAAAGAGTGATTCTCCTTCTTTGAGCTATAAAATTTTCTTATACCCCATCAATATTCTAAAAGAAACTAGATGAGGGGAAATGGCGGAGACTTTCTATTTTTAATAGGTAGGACCAGGACTTTCTATTTTGGGACATATCACCTTTTTTCTCAAATTCGACCCTCTAAACCTTTTGTAACATTATATTCTCCTCCATTTATTATGACTTACTATTTTTAGCAATTTTTGATTGTTAGAAAGTTACTTTTTGCTTTTTGCTTTTTGCTTTTTGGAAAAATTTCCAATGTTTCCCGCCTTTCATTTTACATTGTTTCTTATTATTATGAGTGATCAAAGCTTAAAATATAATTCTTATCATCGAATCATAGAACCCTCCATTTTTCACAAGTGTGTGTGCTTGAGTTCACGATGTGATTTGGATAACATGGGTACTATCTCCATATTGTGGGATTTTCTACTTGAGATAGACCTCTAGAGAAAGTTGGTTCTTACTCCTAAACTACCTACCACAATCTACTCTAATGCAGTAAAAACTATCTTATCCTACTCAAAGTTTTCGAGGATGGGAACAAGATTGCATGAAAAATAATCCTACACTAAAGTGGTGATACACTAGAAAAAGAGGGTATGAGAATAGTCTTCCAATGTGTTAAAAATAGAAGCAAAGTGCATACTTGAAGGGGTAATGATAGTTCTCCACGGTTTGAAGCAATCGCATTCAAAAAAAGGTTTCATGCACACAATGATAATGAATCCCTACAAGAGTATAAGATAGAAAAAATATATTTGTGATAAGGTTGAAGAGGCAAGAAGAATGTAAACAAACACAACAGGGGAAGATACATCCATAAACTTGTATCTATTGCTTCATGATATGTGTAATTCAATCTATTACAAAATAAGGACATGGATCACCATGCAAGGATTCCACTACAAGGTCCTACAGCACATTGGCTTCACAAAACCAAAATGACATAGTTTTTCTACTAAAAACATCCTCCCCTTTACAATGAGCCCAACATTCTTATTTATAGAGTTTTGAGAGGAGAGAGAGGGAGAAATGAAAATCCCAAAATCTACCTTCCAACCACTTGAAATATGTCATAAATGAGATTAAATGATGGTTTGTTTCTTGTAAAAGGCTCTTGTGTTGTCCCATAACTTGCAGCAGTGAAAAATGTCTTCCCATCCTTCATTAAATGCATATCCAACCTCTACTAAAACATTATTCTAAAACTGGCATGTTTTCCTTAAAATCACCATAAATTGATCAATCTTTGCATTTTATTGATTTTTGTGTGTTTGTATTGGGATCATGATTCCAATGAGGCCAATTTTGTGCGATTTCGTTGAGAATTGCAAAAGTTATGGCTTTTTGAGTGTGAGCAGCTATTTTGAGTTTTCCAGGGATTTCTTGCCTTTTACGGGACTAGGAATTCAATTTCTTGGGTCTAGATATGTTTCTTTCATCTTCACAAACGTACCCTCATGGAAAAGTAAAATTTTGTGAAAAATGGAGCTCTAGGTTAAAATTTATGACCATTTGAAGTTCGAGGTAGGGCGTTGACTTTCCCTTTAGATTGTTTAGATCTTGTGGGTTTTGGAGAACTCATGTCCCTATGGTACTCGGACCGTCATGCCTTCATATTCTACATCGCTCGATTCAGAATTTTCTATCCTCGCGTGTTCACCGTTTAGTGCTAGGTGGACTATTGACCTCCACCTTTGCTGATTTCTTCTTTTACACGGTTGTTTCAGTTATTTTGGATCCACGTGTCCCGAGCTTATCTTGGACATTCTCCTTTGCCATCTCCACATCCCACTTACTCTTTGTTGCTATTTTAGGTTTTCAGGTCCAACACGTAATTTTTTGTCTCGATGTCTGCAGACCACATGGAACAAGATTTTCCTCCTTTTCTACAATGAACTATCTTGCATCCATTTAATATTTTCTAGGCATTTTGGGTACTCTTGTCCCGGTTGTCCTACGGCCTGCACGAGAATTTTTTATCTTTTTTTCTACATTTCACTACTGTTTAGTATTTCAGACCTGAACTTTGAAAGGAATGATAACCAGATCGTGCAAGCCAAGAACATAGATGCTAATCAAACACCATGATCAATAAGATGAAAGCAATTCGCTAGAATAGCTTTACATAAAACCTTTGCAAACAAATGAGCATCAATATCATATATTATTATGGAACTCAATGCAATACATTGAGAATGGTCCTTGCTTAAATAGGTAAGGAATAACAATCTAAGAACTAGTCAAGGTCGTAGATCAAGCCAAAATCAAGGAAATAACTAGTCATCAAAGAACTAGTCAAGACCATAGATTTATGAGATAACTAGACATCAAGGATCGAGTAAATACCAAAGATTAAGGAAAGGACTAGTCAATACCATAGATCAAGGAAAGAACTATACCTAACAACTAGATAATATCTCCTAATATCTAAATAGATAAAATAAATATCCACACATATAAGTGGGTGAGGATAAATACAATAAAGGTAAATAAAGTTCCTAGGTGAACATGAGCTAAGGTAAATAACTACTCTAACACCCCCTCTAAAGTGAAGCTAGGGGCGAAAATAGAAGTGGCATGTCCACAGTATGAATCATGACAACTAGGCCTAATGAGGTACTCATGTACAATAATTGGGAAAAAAGGGACACCGCAAGGTACCCAAAACCAGTAACAACAAAGTAAAGAGAGTAAAACCCACTCTAAGGCATCCCAAGAAGCTCGGCTCAAAAAAATCATACAATGCTGAAGAATTTTGGTCTGAATCCACTACTCAATCATAGAACTCAAAAACAACTGACACTGGGCTTCACTAGAATAGCTCCATACAAGGAGACTATCAACGAAGTGATGTCAAAAGTGTAAAAAAACACCAAACATAATTCGATCAACTACTAAAAATAGGTGTGCCATGATCCAAGAACAATAACCAAAGCAACAAGGCAAGGACACAAAATCTAGAGTGTCACGATCCAAGAAAAGCCAAGGTAACAAGGCAAGGACATGAAACCCGAAGAAGCAGATCAACACCACACCCTCCCATACTGTTGAATGGGTGGAGTGACGCTACAAATCTATATGAGTTGCCTAAAATCAACTACTCGAACACTGACAAAATAACACTGGAATTCACCAGAATAGATCCCTCACAAGAGATACTGTCAACATGCCAAAAGCATCGAAAATATAGATACAAAATCTCTCAACAAACAAGAGAGATACACTACACATGCTAAAGAAAAATGCTCAAAACAAGAAGCATCACAATGCAAAAGGTATAGAAAGTGGAGTAAGAGGTCGAATGGTGGAGGAGCCATGCCTATAGAGTCCTCTCAATGAATTCCTATGTCGCCTCCACGAGTGATCAGATATCCACCCCAAATCAACACGAATGGATGAAGAAGATGCCTACATATGACTTGGTGAAAAATGCACAATGGGTGCATGCAAAAGAACATCAGAATGTGTGTCAAGTTGATAATGTCTGATAGCTGAAATCTTAGGTTTCTCAAGCCTGAGTGAAGGTGTAAAACTCATGTGTTTCTCATGATCCTCGAAATATTTGAGTGAACAAAAAAGGATCTTTGTCAATGTGTGATCCCAATGAAGTATCTGCTCGAAAACCAATGTCATGATGAGAATTCCACTTAACATGTGGAATATAGGAAACAATACCCTGTGAATGTCTACCAATGACTCTATTAGTGAGACCCATAGAACGAAGCATGCGAGAACTAAATGCGTTGTATGCTTCTTAAAAATCCATGCAACTGAAAGAAGTAGGATACACAACATGTGGTATCTGTAATAGGCACATATGTGGAAGAGCATGCAAGAATAAGCCTCACAAGTTTATAAGCATAAAAAAGTAGGTTCAAAGCTCAAAGACCTGAGATCAATGTCATTGGGTACAGAGCAATAGCTGCAAGTGGACTAGGAGCATGGATATGGTTGTCCACAATATGATGGTGATGTTGTAGGCTATCAATTTTGTTCTAAGAGGAGTGTATTATTGTATCCTTATTGTGAATGAGTGATTGTAGAAGAGAATTTCACTTCTTGAGTGATCTATTTTCTTCCACAAATTTTACAATATCCTTGAAGTCCACATACTTAAGAGAAAAGCATATCATTCTCATAATCCATGATAGGTACAAACTGCTAACTCCCAAAAATTTAGGACATCGGGCTCAACTAAAATTGCATCCACAATTGATTACAACACTCCTCCATATTTGGTACTTTATAATTATAGATCAAGTCTCAAAATAAATAATTCTAATGGAAAGAGCATGAAAAAAAAGTGCTTTTGCAAAAACAACACTCAAAACCGAGTTACCGATCAAAAATTACAAGCTTTTTAATATTTTGCTCTGTTATTTATTTAGTTTCCACTAAAACAAAATAAATTGTTATTACCTTCACACACACAAATAAAATTAAAGGGGGCTAAAGATAAGCACCTACTAGTAGGAATCACAAGATTTAAGCCCTCATATGACATTACCATATGACCAAGGGCTAAGGATTTTAATGGGTGTTTGCACAACTTCCTATTATGGGGTGTGTCGGGCATTTTCGAGAGCACGCAAACCGAACATGATTTGCCATACCAAAAAAATACCCGATTATAGATCTCATGATTTCCAAAAACCCAAAAAATGTTTCCTCGGTTTCTTAACCGTGTGGTGCGAATCCCGAGGTGAACCTGTGCATTTCACTGTAACCACAAAAAACCACAAAAATGACTACCTCTATTAATGATCGAGTTTACAGTTGATCTTAGGGTTTTCATGCCTTCTAGATCCAATGGAAGCCTCTGTTTTGCATAAAACTACACGCAGAACAACAAAATAAGACCAAATCCCAAATATATGAATATACAAAGATTTTATTTACAAAATAAAACTTACTGACAGATGTCAACAACAATCTGCAGCTCTGATACCATGAAAGGAATGATAACCAGATCATACCAAGCCAAGAACATAGATGCTAATCAAACACCATGATCAATAAGATGAAATTAATTCACTAGAATAGCTTTACATAAAACCTTTGCAAACAAATGAGTAGTAATATCATATATTATTATGGAACTCAATGTAATACATTGAGAATGGGCCTTACTTAAATAGGCAAGGAATAACAATCTAAGAACCAATCAAGGTCATAGATCAAGCCATAAATCAAGGAAATAACTAGTCATCAAAGAAATAGTCAAGACTATAGATTTATGAGATAACTAGACATCAAGGATCTAGTCAATACCATAGATCAAGGAAATAAATATACCTAACAACTAGATAATATCTCCTAATATATAAATAAGATAAAAGAAATATCCACACACATAAGTGGGTGAGGATAAATACAATAAAGGCAAATAAAGTACCTAGGTGAACATGAGCTAAGGTAAATACCTACTCTAACAAAATTGGTATGGCAAACTTTGGTATGATCCACATTGGTTCCATCTGCAACCCTCAAACCCGATCTGCACTAAAATAGGCCCTTGACTTTATTTTTTCAAAAGTTTGCAAATTTTTACTAACTCCTTGTATTTATATTTGGATAGGGAAGTTATATAAAAGCCAAGGGATCCCTTAAAACCTGTTTTGGGCCTCGAATTATTTCCTCTCACTCAAGCCTGAAGAAATTGTGCAAGTTATCAAAATTACCTTGGGGTGAAATTTGGATAATTCCATTGACTCCTGGATAGAGATGAAGAATGGTTTTAGAATGTAGTATGGTGATAAAATAGACCTTTACCAAATTTTGAAAATATAAAAAAAAATCCTAATGAATCAGTGCATGATTTCAATACTAGATTTAATAAAACATTGAGAAGACTTCTGTTAATTTGAGGCCATGTGATGAATCATGTTTGATAAAGTATTCAGATGCATTTGATAAGAAAGTTTCTTACTATTTGAGGGATAAGAACCCTGGGACTTTGAGGAAGGCATTTACCATGGCTCTACAAATTGAGAACAACATTAAAGTAATTGGAAAACCTCCTAAGAGGGAGGGTGTTAAAATGATCAACCATGAGAAGCCTCAATCAAGTAAGGCTGTGGATCTTGAGGAAGTTTTAAGGACTTTGGTCGGGGTTGTCAAGGAAATATCTTACATCTTGGCTAGGACGAGAGAAAGGAATTAGACAAGGTTCTCAGGGTCAAGATAGGCAACAAGGACAATACATACCTGCAAATCATCCTAGAAATGATCAGAGGTCTCATGATAGAGGTAAAGGACCCATGGCATCTAGACAAACCCAAGCTAGGGAAAACAGAGTAGTGTTTGATCCTCTTAATGTCGAGAGTTGTTGTTAAAGATACAAATCAAATGGATTAATGTGACAAATTATTCTTACCTTACCCACCATGTGAAATAGATCACCAAGTTGAAGAAGTGAAGATGATGAGAACACCAATGATGATGCATGCATGGCGGACTACTCTCTACAAGCTCACAATAAGGAGCAACTTCAACTAAGGTAATAAGTGTAAGAACCGCTATAAGTTTTTGGATCGCATTCACCGTGTACCTCTTCTTCCTCCATCTCATGCTTTAGAAATAGATATGGTACAAGAATTTTAACTTCCTAATAATGATTTTGAGTACCTAAGAGCTCTAATAATTAAGAAGTACGATGGAGGAATCCCATCAGAAGAGGATAGACAACTATTAGTGAATGTTATTGTTTCTAAGAAAAGGAGTATAACACAAGAAGTAAAGTTGTCAAAGGGGTAGGGCCTCAAGCCAAACCAAAGACCCCTGTCCTCACCAATGTTCCAAAAGAGGCTCCAAAAAAAGATACATCTAGAAAAGGCCCTGTTGTCTCAAGTAGAACTGGTGTTCCCACCCATGCCCAAAATGTTAAAAATCTTGTGCCATCTGATGAGTTTGTCAATATTTCTCCAAATTCTTCTTTTCCCAAATAAATTCCTATGACATTGCCCAAGTCTTGAGTCAGATCAAGATTTCTATCCCAATTATTTAATTTCTTAGGATTTGTGAGCACAAGAAGAGGGATTTTAGTATTTGGGATTAGAGGAAGATAGGAGTTCCCAAGGCAAAAATATAAATAATGTAAACACTCCTCCTCCAACCATTGCAGACCTTGAAAAACCACCAATATTAGAGGAGATAGGTGAACCACCTGAAGTTTACTTGGGAACATATTTAGTTGAGTATAAGTTAAATGTTGATCCATTTTTTACAACACTGATTATTAAAGGCAGATCTTTGCACAATTGTATGTTTGATTCCGTGAGCATCATGTAATGTTATGCCTTTGGAAGTCATGAATGAATTAAACATTAAAGTGATAGTATCATGTGGAAAGTGTAATGCAATGGATTCTAGAGAGGTTCTGTTGTAGGATGTGTAAAAGTTTTTGTGGTACAAATTACATCTTATTCGGGTAAGAACTTAAAACTTGATGTTTTCATTGTTGATTTCCTTTCCAAATGGGGCATGATGTTATCAAGAAATTGGGTTGCAATTGTTTGTGGAATTTTTCAAATGGATATGTATTTTTCCACCATTTCAATTGAAGGCAGCCTTGTAAAGCTATATGGAGAGAAAAATATGTTACACCTCATTGAATATCCCAATAATACGTCTTATGAAGTGTTGTATGCTGATGTAGATGCTGATAATTTTTGGGGTTTGCTAATGGCAAAGAGCAGAAGATTGATCAATGTAAATGTATTGAACAAGTAGCTTTACCTTGGACCTTGTTATTCGATGGAGCATGTTCTAAGTTTGAAAATGGTGATGGCATTGTTTACGATTTCCCAGGGCCAAGAAGAGTTTGTCTTCTATTTCAAACTTAACTATGAATGCACTAATAACATTCTTGAATATGAAGCATTTTATTAGGATTTTGAATTGCATGTAAATATGGTATAAAGGATGTCATTGTCAAAGGGGATTCAAAGCGATTGTCAAGCACATTCAAAAGCTGTATGCTACTAAAAATCATAGAATGAAACAATACAAGCATGTAGTATGGGATTTTATTGAAATGTTTGAATCTTTTAATATTGTGCACCATGATAGAAAGTTTAATGATGTTGTGCACAAGTTAGCATTACTAAGATCCAGATTTGGGAATTGGCATGTGTCTCCATTTTGTGAGTATGATGTTGAAATAATAACAAGGCCATCTGTCCCTAATAACATTAAAAATGGAAAGTGTTTGATGATGATGCCTAGGTGAAATGGTTTCTGCAAAACCAAGGTGATTTTGCTAACCAAAACATAGATTGGGAACCAATGGTGTGTGTTGCTTTGAAGGAAAGGAAACTTTATTTGGCAAAGACATCATCCAATTGAAGACAAACATGATTCCCAGAGGTTTGGTGGCACTTGAGTCAAAATTTGATAATGTTGATTGCATTATTAAAAGGAGTATGTCGGTTTCAAGAGATGTGGAAGAGCATGACTTGGGCACAAAGGAAAAACCACGTAAAATCTGGTTAGGAAGTAATCTCAAAGAAGGAAGAAAAGCACATCCTACATTTAATTCTTGAAGGAATATCAAGAATTCATTGCTTGGTCTTACTATGAGTTGAAGGCATATAGGGAAGATTTGTTCCAACATGAGATTCCTCTTAAATCTAATGCCAAGCCTTTCAAGAAAAAACAAATGCCCATCAATCCGCTCCTTTATTTGAATATGCAAGAAGAACTGAAGAAGTTGAGGGATGGAGGGATCATTCAGCCCACAAGGTACTCATCTTGGGTTGCAAACCTAGTGCCTATCAGGAAAAAGAATGGTGATATAAGGTTATGCATAGACTTTAGGAACCTGAATAAAGCATCATTGAAATATAATTACCCTCTGCTAAGCATGGATAATATACTACAATTGGTGGCTCGGTTCTCAATTGTTATCCACTCTAGATGGTTTCTACGGCTATAATCAAGTTGTTGTGAAGGAGTCGAAAGAATAAAAACTACCTTTACTACTCCTTGGGAACTTATTTCTTTGCCAAGATTCCTTTTGGCTTAATGAATGTTGGAGAAATTTTCCAAAGAGAAATGTATGTAGCATTTGTTGGTTATATTAATGACTTCATTGTTGTTTATCAAGATGATGTAACTATTTTTTCCGAAAAAGAAATGATCACTTGCAACACTTGGAGAAAATGTTGATAAGGTGTAGAGAGTATGGCATATCATTGAATCCCAAGAAGTGCCACTTTGGAGTCCAAAAGGTGAATTTGTTTGGTCATATTGTATCAAAGGAAGTGGTCATGATTGATCCCGAGAGAGTGGAATCCATCAAAGCAAGATTTCAATTCCAAAAACTAAGAAGGGAATTTAATCCTTATTTGGACAAATAAACTTTATCAAAATATTTGTGTCTAACTTTGCTGAGCTGACCATCCCCATTACTAGTATGTTGAAGAAGGACCAAGTTATCAAATGGGAAGAAGCTTCCATTCAAGATTTCAATGGGATCAAGGAAGCACTAAAGCATGCCCTGTTTTGGCAGCTCCAAATTACAAAAATCCTTTTCAAGTGTTTTCTTTTGCTTTAGAAAACACCATTGCATTTGTCTTATTGTAGAAGGATGATGAAGGGGATGAGAGACTAATTGCCTTTTCAGTAAGGAATTGCAAGGATCTGAGTTGAAGTACACCATCATGGAGAAGAAAGAATTTTTCTTGGTGAAAGCAACAAAATGTTTTCAAACCCTACATATTGAGCTCTAAAGTTTTTGCTTATGTTCCCCACACCATGGTGAAAGACATCTTATCAAAGATGGAGGTCTCAAGAAAAATATGCAGATGGGTGAACAAGTTGCAGGAGTATGACATGGATATCCAAACCATGAAATTGGTAAGAGGTTTGGGCCTAGCTAAGCTTATGGCTGAGAGAAACTTGTAAACTATTGAGGTGAATGAAGTAGAAGGAGAAAGGGTGGATGTCCTTGAAAATTTGGTAAGCTCTGAATGGTACAAGGATATAATATTTTATCTCATACATCTATGTTGCCCTGAATATTTGAGTAAAAATTAGAAAAGAGCTCTTAATTTAGCCTCTCAAAAATATGTCAAAACTGATTTTGGGTTAACTTAGAAGAACCCCAAAGGAGTGATCTTGAGATGCATTATCAAGATGAGGCCCCAAAAATAATTACTGATCTCCATGGAGGAGTTTGTGGGGGACATTTGGCTTTGGAAGAGTTACAAACACATAAATTCTTGAGGGTTGGTTATTGATGGTCAACTCTCTTCAAGTATACAACTCTATTGGTTAGGAAATGTGAAAGTTTCAGCATTTTTGGAATAATGAAAGCTTCAAGCTCCCTTCCTTTGCATCCTCTATCATTTGAAGCCCCATTTAAGCAATGGGGAATGGATTTCAGTGGCAAAATTTCATATCCTTCCGGTCTGGTCATAAATGGATTCTTGTAGCCATTGATTATTTCACTAAGTAGGTAGAAGCAATCCCAACTAAGAAGGCATCATACCAAGTTATCATGGACTTCATGCTGAATCAAATCATATGTATATTTAAAGTACCAATTAATCTTGTTGCTGATAATGCCATGAGTTTCAGAGCCAAACCTTTGGTGGCAATGTGAAAATAGTATGGGGTCAATCTAACATATGCTTCTAACTACAATCCCCAAGGAAATGGAAAGGTTGACTCAACAATAAAAACTTGTGGAAGATCATAAGAAGAACCTTAGAGCTGAAAAAAGGAATCTGGGGTGAGCAACTAAAGTTTGTTGTTTGGGTTGACAAAATCATTGTCAAAAGAGCTCCCAGTAAGAGCCCATTTTAGTTGGTATATGGAACTCAAGCTTTGTTGCTCCTTCATTTGCAATTGTCTTCATTTCAGTTTGTTCAACAAATTGAAGATCAAGTGGTTAGCCCATATGATGCTCGAATCAATCAGATTATTGAGTTAGATGAAGAAATAAGGGCATCCCATCAGCGGCATGTGAAGTTCAAAGAAAATTTGAAGAAGTTATTTGACAAGAAGGTAACTCCCAGAGCTTTCAGCATTGGGATCTTGTGATTTTATGGGCTAACAGGCATGAAGATAAGGGAAAGCATGGTAAATTTGATTCATTGTGGATGTACCCTTATTCAATTGATATTCAAATTGGTGAAAATAACTTCTTCCTAAAAGACTTAGATGGGGAACTGCTGAATTTCCTATTAATGGAAGGCATTTGAAACATTTCCTTGATTGATTTCTCAGAATCAAGGTATACTCCATTTTTATAGTGTATATTTATTTTTTCGATTTTATTTTGTTTTTTGTTCATTCTTGTCCTTGGTGACCTAGTTTTGTTTGTTTCTTAGTTCGTTTTTTAGAGGATGGTTATGGTTGTTTTGATTTGCAAGCTTATTCTTTGACTCCATTACCCAATGGTCTATTTTTGGCACTTGGTCTACTATTTGTTCTTGTGGCACTCACAATGAGTGCCATTCCCTGAATTGGAGCCGATGTTGGTGCTCAAATTAGTCTCGCCCCATTTTTCATTGAAATTCTTCAGTTTGTCAGGCTCTGTCATGTTTTCTATCTCCCCATATTAATGCTTGAAGACTCTATCATCCATTTGGTTTCCATGAACAGTCCCTTCCTTGGTCGAGGATCACTTAAAAATCTAGATTTTTTTCATTCCTCTGTTCATGTGAAAGAGTCTGAACTTGGGTGTAAAACTCGAGTTTTTCCTTTCCTTCCATTTTCCACAGTCATGTTTTGTTGTCCCTGTCATTTTTGTCCCAAATACCTATGGAAACGTGATTGGATGTAGCTTAGAGGATCATATTTGAGCCTTATAACATTTTCAAATTCTCTGTCCTTGAAGAAAGATTCATTTCCAGGATCAAATGGTGAATTTCTTGCATTTTACGGTTTGACGGGTGTATTTTTCTTAGTCAAATTTACTTCTCAGCATCAATGGAAATGTGGCCCTTTCTAGTTAGATGCGGCTCGGTGGGGCACTTTAAAAAATCTAAGGCTCACTTCAATGAAAATATTTTCCACGTGGAGGAACGACACTCATTTGAAAAATCACCTTTTGGTTTGGCCTTGGAGTTGTGTCGGGAGACACGTGGAGGTTTCCGCTGCCTTTCCCAGACTTAGACAAATTTTTCATGAGGCCGGTATAGTTTTGGTGGACCATGCACACGTGGAGGGCTAGCACTCATTTGAGGATCCACCTCAGGGTCCCACCTTAACAATTACGACAAATACATGGGGAGTATTCCACCGAATCTACTTTGTACTTAAAATTTTCAAAGCAATTTTGAAAGGCCTAGGACATGTGGAGGGACCATGCCTGTTTGGGTACCGGCCCCTAAGTTTTATTTTAAAGAAGCGTCAGGAGGACACTTGGAGGCTTCCACTCACTCTGCCCTTTGCTTAGACTTTTCAACGGCCAAAGAAAAATGTCTCGGACCATAGACACATGGTGCCTTCGATGAACCTTCAACTTTTTCACAAACTCTGCTGGATTGAGACGCATGTTGAGCCCACACTTGTTTGGGGTCTCTTCTTTTTGGGACCATCTCAAAATGTGCCATTGAGACATATGGAGGCTTCTGCTGGCTCCTTTTACACTGAGAGTTTTCAAAGGCCAAAAGACATTTTTCTTAGGCCCAGGGCACGTGGAAGGCCCACACTTGTTTAGGACTTGCCTTTGTGCTTCTCCTTTGCAGTTGCACCAAGGAAACACGTGGATGGATATGATATAAAGTTAAAAATGGGTAGAATCAATGGTTTTGTGTATTGCATCTATTTTCTACGCTATTTTTTCTCCAAGACAACTAGAGATGTGAATACGCACATTTTTTCATTGTTCTTTGAAGAAATTCCTTATTATCTCTATCTGTAAAGTGCCATTTGATGGATTCGGAACTTAATTTGTGAGTCCAAGGATTGTTAAGGTCAATATTTTGAAGTTGGAATTGCTTAGGCACTTGCAAAAATGGAATGAAATGATGAAAGTACAGTGCACAAAAGATGAAAAAGGTTTTGCCTCAAGAGAGAAAAAGGATTACTGTCATATCCAATATGCAGTGAGTCTCCAAAAATGATTAAAAAGGGGATTTCTCACATGATAGAATCAAAATGATTAGAAGGATTTCCAAAACATTGTGGCATGGCATCCTAGTCATTAGTCGAGGGCCCAAGAAAGGTGATCGAGTTCCACAATTGGTCGCACTGCAACTTTTGGATCTGAATTTGTTAAATGTCACTTTCTGAAGCAAATTGTTAACAAGAAAAGGTCCCTCAAATATTATTTCTTTTTGGGGAAATTAAGTGATTAAAATGTTTAAATGCAATGAGAATACTCTTGCAAACGGTTGGGAGTTGAATTATTAAGAGAAAATTTGAGAAATTTTTCTTCCTAAGAGACAAGCCGAGATGACTGTTATTTTCTTCTATGTTATATTTTCTATCATGTCAAGTTGGTTGTAGATGTATAGCCATTGACAAGCACTGAGATTGCTCTGGAAGCTTTCCCCTGCTAATGAATCTAAGCAATTTTGAAATTAATTTGTGTCCAATCTCTAGCAATTTGTGTCTTCTTTGTTTCAGAATGTCTGCAAATAGTTTCTTTCATTCCTATTGCAATCTTACATTGAAATATTTGTGAAATCACACAAGATCTCATCCCTATGATAGTTTAATGGTATTTGCAATTTCATTTCAAGAAGAGCCTTCATCTTGGATGAGATAAACAAATTTAAAATCAATTCACTGTCATTTGTTGATAAATATTGTTTGTAAGTCTTCGGGTGTACCTTAGGCATGATTGATTAGAGACTTTGGTGTTTAATTGAGTCTTTAAATTCAAGCCTTCATGTTAGAGTCTCAAAGATTATGTGAAAACGTGCTGATCTGGGCCTCCATTGAAGCACACCTTCTGGTTGAAGGAATGTCTTAACTGTTCTAAAGCTTTATGTTGTTGAGTTGTTCATTATTGTGAAGTCCCTTCGAAGATCTGGTATAATCAACTTTATCCTACTTCATCTCCCACCAAAATTATTCAAAACCATGAATCCCTTGAGTTTAATTATGCTTGTAATTATTTGGTAAACCCTTGAAATATTGGTGTGACCCATGTTGGTTGATAGATTCCTAGTTCTTACAAAATTAATTATGTGTTTTCTATATTGAATGTCTCTTATTCCTTTAGAAGTAAAAATGTGATATGTTGATTCCTATAAAAGTAATAATGTGATATATTTGACTCTTCCTTCTCATTAAAAATTAATTGATAAGATGATTCACCCAAACACCATAAAAATATAATTGAGGGGATTTGGCTTTTAAACTTAGCAAATAAAATGGAACATCGAAAAGGGAAATGGTCCTTGTTATAACCTTGGTAGATTTGAACTGTAGTTACGTCACCTACCAAATTGTGAAACACCTTGTGGATAGTGATGTGTTCTAATTGCATAGTACTCCCTTGTTCACGAGATGTATGTGCTTCCCTTGTAGGAGTTGGGTCGTCGGATGCTTGTTGCCTCATGGCTCGACGAGTGTGAGTTGTAGCCCTTTTGGAGTGGGCCTTATCTCTTATTTTTGAGAAAAACAACCTCCTTGTGTGTTGTCTTAGTCCTTGGTGACCTAAGTTATTGTAATTTTAAGGCAACATATGTTAAGGATATGAAATAACTTTGGGAAGTCTTCTTTTCTTCTTGTTTTTCTTGAGACACATTGTTGTTGTTTCCTCTCTTGTCGTTGGGAAGGAAAGTGCAAGTTGTTTTCATAAGCTTTTACTTGATTTTGGTATGATGCACTCTGGAGTGTAGTTGAACCCCCTTGTTACTTGTTCTTCTCCCTAACTACCTTGAGTGCTCTTTGGTGTTATGATTTATGCATGTGCTCTCTTTATGGTTATTCTAAGCTTGAGCAGGAAATAAGATAAATGAATCCCATTGTGTTATAGTGAATGGTGCTTCTTGTATTGATATGTTAGTTGTTAGGGAGATATTTTTTGTTAAATGTTTGATGTCTCTAGATTTGGTTAGTGTGGTGTGTTCATTTTTAAAAAAATAAAAAAGAGTGTAAAATCAGACTATAGGAAACCTTGTGGTCATGACTTTGCTTAGTATTACCATGAAAATTTGATTGTACCCTCTCGAGTTATATAAGTTCTTCCCATGAATAGTTTCTTCAATTGTAAATTTTTTCTGATTTAGGTGCCCTTCCTTGTTGATTAACCTCATCTTGTGTGATCTTAAAATTATGAGACCCTTGAGTTGACATGTTTCTCATACAAAAATTTTGGTCATAGTTGATTTTGTTAGCCTCATCTCAACAAAAACTTTGAAAGCATAACTTAGCCTTAGTGGAAAATTTAAGTTTTTATCGCAAAGTATGTTGTATTCCATGGGAAACTATGTGGTCATTCTCGAACTCATGGAATACTCCCTGTTATTCCTCTTCTTGGTGGTTATTCTCGAGACTCCTTTGAAGTCTTCATGTTATATTATTATGTGTTGTATCTTGGTTGATCACGTAAAGTTACTCTTTAGAATTAAAAATTCGCAACCTTACATGAAGAAAGTTCAGATCTAATCCTTTACAATCTCCCTTCTTCTTGTCGAATTGTATTGGACCAAATTTTGGGTTATGTAGACCCACACTTGTTAAATAAAAACAATTCCACAAAGGGTATGATCCTTTTTCTGTTTTGTTGACTCTTACCTCTTTCTCCATGACTTCCGGGGAGTAATTCAAGTTTAAGGGGAGGGGGATGTAGTGCCCACTTCCCTTCAACACCTTTTTTTTAATTAATTTTGATATCATCGACTAAACTTGGATATTATTGCAGCGTTTTATTTAGCATGATGTTAGATGTTATAGGTAATGGATTGTTGTTGACATTGTTATATATATTCTAGACATGTGATATTTTGTCATATTAAGTAGACAAAGAAAATTAAACTAATCTTAAGATCATATGGTTATTGATGAAATGTTGGACCGAGATGTTGTTATAAATTGTAAATGATATCGTTACTTACCTAGATGATGTTTTGATTCATATATAGATGATTGTGGAGTTATATTGTATATTTATTTTGGATATTTTGATGTGGCCACAAGGCCAAAGGAGGTGTTATGTGTTTTGCAGGTAAAAATGTCACAACAAACATCGGGGGGATTGGAGACCAACCACATTGGAATCCTAGATGAATTCAACAAGGGTCACCATGGAAATATGTATTTTGTTGTGTGTGTGTGTGTGTGTGTGTGTGTGTGTGTGTGTGTGTGTGTGTGTGTGTGTGTGTGTGTGTGTGTGTGTGTGTGTGTGTGTGTGTGTGTTTGAATTGTTGTTAGGGGTTCCCATGGGGGAATCACCTCCAAATTGTGACCAAGGGGTTATGTGTTATTTCTTACATTTAGTTTCCTTATTTAATTTTAGTATGTGATTTTTAGTGATGTATTCTCCTTTTATTAATCACTTGATTTATGTCTAGATTAGTAAATTAATTATTTTACTAAACTAATTTATAAAAGGGTCAAAAGAATGCATTTATTAGAATTGATAGCTCTTGGTTTATGTGTTGTAAGTGATGTGTAAGTAATTTTGAGTTTGAATTACTCCACCTCCCCTTAGAAATTCGGATTTTTCCTTAGGGAAAATTTTGGAGGCTTTTGGTACAAGTTAAACTTGTCCCACACCTCTTAAATTGCTATACCAACCCTACCTATGGCTTGGGGGATCAAAATTAGGCCCCATTGTGTATTTTGGGAAGACAAATTGTAAGTTTTATTGCACCTTACTACATGTAATTACTTTTAATTCTTAAGGGGTGTGGGCTTGGTTTGTGTGTGTAAGTAAAATGTCATTTCTTCACCCATTTATTAATTGTGCTTTGCATTTTGAAGTTTGACTTTTGAGGTGGAGTTGAGGATGAGTGATGTGGCATCCTACATGGAGCCAGCACCCTCCTCTCTCCCTTTTCTATTTATTCAAGTTCACTTGTTTTTTTAGGGGTTACTTCTTCTTTTTTTTGTTCTTGAATTTTGGAATGCTTTTGGATTTATTGGAAATTTTGATGATTGTTTGGACTTGAAGAAGCTTGGTGTAGAACTCTTGGATCGATATTTACGATGGAAAGGTAGGAGCTATACTCTTCTAAAATACTTTATTTTTGTATTGTGTATATGTGCATATTTGAGTGTTTTGGTATGCTTGTTTGTTGTTTGGGTAGACTGTTTAAGTGTGGTGTAGGAGGAGACTAAGGGGATATTTCATGTAGGGAGGAATAAGAGTTATTTCCATGTTTTGGAGGGAGTTGGGATGGGTGTCCCACCTTGGACAAGAAATTTCTTGCATTTCTTACTTGGTCTATCTTTATGAGGAGCCATAAGAGATTTGTAGTGAGGCATAAGAGAATGTGGGAGGTATAAGAGGTACTTGAGGGAGACATAAGAGTGTGTAGGTGTTTTGAGATGTTTTTTGGAGGGTTTTAGGTGGGCACCCATTTCCCATTGGGAGGTATAAGGGGTTCCCCGTATATCTTACTCCTTTGGCTATTACATGTTGAAGTCTTGTGTATTTTGTTTATTTCCTTCTTGATTAGTTGCATTATTTAGACTTTGGTATGATTTTAAAATCTTGTATTTTGATGTGGAAGCTTGTTTTGTTGCCATGAGTTGAATCCATTTCTAATTGTAATGTGGTTGGGGCTCAGGGGCCAATGAGGAGGATGGCTTCTCCTCATTGGAATTATTGGTTGGGTGGAGAGTGTTATTGTAAGACCAAAAATTAACATGTGACCTTCTGCGCACCCAACCTCCCGAGGTCGTGCTGAGACAGCTGGTGTAGAATTCGAAATGGGAGTGAAAGTGATGGCGATGACCAAGATAATTGGGAAACCTTATGTCTTCGACACACAATAATGTAATCTAAGGCAAAGAATGATCTCCTAACCTAAAGGGGTGTAATGGCGGGGTCTGATATGATAGCTATTCGGAGACTCCAATCGATGTCTAGCTCAATAGAGATTCTATTGGTGGGTTATGGAATACGTGGAAAGTAGCCTGTAAGTGCCTCATATGGGTTTCTAGATAAGATCATGGAAATTGAGACAAGGGTTGTAGCAGAGGTAGAGGAACTAAGGGTGATTCTTTTGTCTCATCTAGAAAATCTTATCCCGATCGGCCTATTTCTTATGTTTAAAAATGAAAGTTGTGTGATGATATCAAGTGGAAGAGGTGAGGATATAAATACATGTGTGCATATGCTAGTGTCGATATCTAACTGACTAGTAGGTTCGATGGGTTGTGGGACTTGTGGGTCACAACTAAAGACTCGTTGAGGCTGAGGTCCTAGAATGGCCATACATGTTGTCAAATCCTATTCCTAGGAGTAGTCCAAAATTCGTAGGCCTTGTTAGCAGCTATGTTTAAACTCTCTACCTATCTTATTTTCTCTGTGTATGTGGTGGGTGTGCGTAAGATTGTTAAGCACAGACTTATGTCAATGTTAGTTACTAACTCTGGCCCATTGGGTTGTGGGACCAGAGGATCACAACCGTAGGTCTTTTCCTGTTGTGGACCATTGATGGTCATACAAAGTGAATTTGATTCATTTTAGTGAATAAACTATCTATCAAATGAAATCTAAACTATATTTTTGGTGTTTTCTCAATATATAAGAACAAAACAATAAACAAGCTAATCTATGGAAATAAATATTTTTGTGCTTTTCTAACTTTTCAGACAATGCATCTAATCTAACAAACAATTTAAAGAAAACAAATAGTTGGCCAGATGTAGCTAGCTATTGTATGCAGATGTGTGAATCTAAATCTAAGATCTACTCTAATTCAAATAAAATCTCTCCAACTCTACCTCAATGAATCTAAATCTAAGATCTACTCTAATTAAAATAAAATCTCTCCAACTCTACCTCAAAAGTGAAGAATAAATCATGACTCTAACAAAGCTATCATTCACCCACTATTTCCCTGGAAATATTGAAGAGAAAACTTCCTATTGACTTGGTCTACTTGTAACTATCTAATTAATTGAAATGAATTGTTTCTCTACTCTATTTGATATGCAATTTGACAAAACAAAGTAAACAAATACACAAATCAAACTTGGAAGAGCAAGAGCTTTGGAAAATCTAGAAGTATGAGTATCTGTCCCCTTAGTTCTTTCCTTTCTTTCTCTGAGCATTCATGTGAGTCTAAGGATGGGAATGCAAAGAACAACAACAAGAGGATGGTGCTTGAGCGATGGCAGCTTGGAAGCAATCTGGGCATAATGCAGGTAGAAGAAAGATAGCACAAGAGATCTGAACTTGGCTATGCAATTCCTAGCAAGATTATTGTAGCACACTAAAGCAAGATACACAAATTTCTCAGGCCCTTTGCTTGAATACAAGCATGGAATCTATAGGAATGGAGGCTAGAAGGTTACTTCATGCATAAGGAATTGAAGAGGTAGTTCCACTCATTAAATATATTTAATAATAGAAGGAACTAGGAGAACCAAGAAAACGCATCTATTTTTAGCAAATTCGACTCATGAATGCGTTCAAAAAATTGAACTTAAGTGAATCATCAAATGAAAATTCATGCATGAAGATTCTAGAAAATGCTATTAGGACCGCCACCCTACCCGGGCGATGATTTGCGAGACCGCCACCTAGGCGGGGCAGCGGTTTTGACACTTAAGGAAAAAAGCAAGCAGAATAAAGGGAAAAATAGGAAAAATGTAAGGAGAATCTATGTAAGGCTATTTACACTACAAATATATATTACAAGTGGGATTTGGAGCTCGAACACCTTCTCGAAAGGATTTTGAATCATCACTAGGGACTTTTGTAACTATTTTCCTAAAAATGTAGCACGTGTAATTTTTGGTGGGTACATATTTCCCCCTCGGAGAAGCATCTTAGTCATAAAGAGGTGTAAAACATAGAGTACGAGTATGGCATTCCCGTTATGGGGAGTTAGAAGCTATACTTGATACGCGTGTTTCAAAATCTCGTTGTCCAAACTCCCGCTACCTACAAGAGAAAAAGAAGACTTAAGTGCGAGATAGATAAAATATTGAAAAATAAACACTAAATTAAAACAACAAGAAGAATTACCATCGTGTGGGGATATAGAAATATACTGCGCGCGCCAACGCTCTAGCCCCGTGAACACATACACTCAAAAACAAGTTATAAAAAGAAGTTATAAAAACACATATATATATATAAACAAACTCATTTTCAAATTCATTTGCATCCGACTTGGTGATTTTGAGCTCGAGCCCACGGTGACCATTTGTTTTCATTTTAAGAATGGTTGAATTTGAATGGATTTGCGTTAGGCTTGCCCTTTTCTTTTGAATACTTTTGAGAATAACTCCTAAGAAATTCGTAACTACAGCGGTCATAAGGGGCCTTAAAGGGGTGGATAGGCAAAGTGTCTTTATTGCTTAGTCTCTATTTTGTGAAGCATATGTGATGTTTTGGTATTTCATGCTCATTGTGAGTGTTTTGATCACACCTATTGCGTGATGGAATTATACAAAACTACGACACACCGTGATATGTACATATATCTCTTTTTGGCTTGGTTATTCCTTGCATAGAGTTTTCTTGCATTGATGATTTGAGTCACGTGTGTACTCTTAGATGTTTATAATTTTTTATTTTCTATGATTTTCAAAATGTATGCAGTGGATATGGATGTCAACAAATGCTTTCTTTTTGTATTTCATAATGCTGATATATGATGATGCAAACACAATGTGATCTTAAACTTAGTTTCTTTTGCAATCTTCAGTACTTCGTATTTTCTTGACAAAATGTGATGACATAATGATATGATGAATAGATATGCTTGCCCCACTCCTAACCCCACACAACTAGTAAGATGCAAGGGCTCAACACCAAGAGTTAGAAAGGGCACAAGCCATGAAATTTTTGAATGGTGGTGATGAGAGAAAGACAATGGTTTGACAGAACCAAATTGGGATGCTACAACCTTACCCTACTCATGCTACCTCATAGTTTAGAATGTGAATTGCTTTGCAGTTTATCTAGACTTGGATCCGTAGATGGCCACTTGGTTGACAAAATCTGGTTTTTAAGGTTTTGAATTCTCTTGGAATTTCGAACACCTAATTCACTTTGTTTTGACTTAGGATTTCAGAATAATTTATTTAATTGTTCATGAATTTCAAATTTGTCAAAGGGACCCCTACACCTTGCCCCATGATAAGTAGGGAGAAAAGGCTCATCACCATGGACAAAACATAGGCGAGTAAGGGAATTTCCTTCCTTTCCCAACCCTACGTCACTAGTAAGAGACACAAGCTCAACACCGAAGGTTGGTAGGGAAAAGAAATGTGTAAAATAAATTTTTTTGTTGATTTGCATTTGACTTACTTATTTGGGAAAAAATGTTTAGAATGTTCTTATTTCCAAGGAGATGTATGTGGGATAGATGTGACACCATGAAGCTTCTAGAACAAACCATGAACAAAAGACACCTATCCTAAGAAGAGACCAAAAGTAGAACCAAGTATGCAGGCCTTGGTATGGTTACTGTCAAAACTTTGTCTTGTCTTGTTTGGATTGATAAATGATTCAGAAACATTTGATGACACCATGAAAATTTGAATAGATATGATTGAATGTTTTGCCAATATTTTTAGAAGTTTTTAGGAATTGCTATAAGAATAAGTCCCTTGATCACAAATTTACAAAATGAACGGACAAATGAAAATGCAATGCAGATGTAATAATGTACATATGAGAATGTTGATGGATCATGTGTAGTATCTCTGTAGGTGAAGGAAATTCATGGATTCACCAAAATCCTCACCTTCTACAAGTACACAAATAGAATGCAACATTTTTATAATCTTCCACCACTCGATATGGACCTATCCACCTAAGTCTGAACTTTCTTCCCTCACTGGTCTTCTTGTCAATTCAGCTATCGAGCCTTAACACCAAATCTCCTTCATATATCTCACGTTCATATACCTTTTTATTGTATTTCCAAGCCATGCGGTCAGTGTATACACTGTGTCATTGCTCAGCATTCAATCTAACTTCATCGAGGCTTTCTAATTGGGAGAGATGAGCTTCTCGATAACCCTCTTCTCCTAGGATCCCATGTAGCGAAATGCGGAGGTTGGGTAGTTTGACCTCCAGTGGTAGAACTACCTCAACACCGAACACTAAAGAAAAGGGATTCGCTCCCATTGGTGTTCTAACCGACGTTCGGTAGGCCCACAAGGCCAGAAAAATCTTCAGATGCTAATCTCATTTATTCTCCTTAACATTTTTGGAAGAATGGACTTTAAAGTCTTATTGGTAGCCTCGGCTTGTCCATTAGCCTGAGCATAATAGAGAGTTGTATGATGACTTATTTTGAACTTTGCACACAACTCACACACCTTATCATTTTTGAAAGACATGCCATTATCAGAAATAATGACCTGTGGCACCCCATACCTATAAATGATCTGGTTCAAGATGAACTTAGTGATTACAGAGCCAGGGATAGTGGTAAGGGGCATGGCCTCTACCCACTTGGTAAAGTACTTCGTGGCTGTAATTATGAAATTATGGCCATCTATTGACAAGGGAGAGAATTTCCCTATCAGATCTAGGCCCCACGTGGAGAAGGGCCATGGAGTTACGATCGGTTGTAAAGCTTGTGCCGGTATGTGGATTTCATGGGAAAACTCTTGACACTTGTGGCATCTACACACAAACTCTACCACATCATGTTTGAGGGTGGGCTAGAAATAGCCCATCTGATGTATCTTTCGGGTAGTAGTGTGGCCGCCAAGTGACCACCACATACCCCACTATGTGACTCATAAATAATATTTTCAGACTCTTTAGAATCAACACATCTCAATAGAATTCTGTCAAAGGCTCTACGATAAAGCACTTGTTCCAGGATGACATACTTGGTGGCAATTATGCGTAACCACCTTCTTTGTTGTGACGTTGCCCCTTCTGGGTATGTGTGGTCCATGATGAAATTAATGATGTCAGTATACCAAGGACATACAGATATACGGGGCCTGGTTTCAACAAAGTATACATACTCGTTGGGAAAGTCCAAACCTACCAAATCACCCCCATCTAATGGATTATCAGCCAACAATTCTATAATGATTTGACCCTTAATTGATTTTTGATTTACAAACATTAGCTTGAACTCACCCATTAATGTAATGAAACGCCCATCATTTTTAGACAAGGATCCTTGCATGAGGAATGTCCGTAAGTGGTCCTCTTGACGATGACCCTTGTATCTTGATTAAGCATGTAATGTCTTAAGCACTTGGTTGTGAAAACTATGGCAAGGTAATCCTTTTCTGCCTATGTGTAGTGTGTCTTGTAATCGAGTAACGTCCGATGATAAAATAATCAATCCATTTTCATTTTTCATCATCCTCTTGTGCCAACATATAGGCCAATAAACGCGTATGGTCCACGTAATATAAGATCAAAGGGAAATCGACCTTGGTGGCATTAGCCTCGGGAGGGGATAACAAAAATCACATAACCGACTTGAAGGCCTCATCACATTCCTCTATCCAATCTAGGCTATAATATTTCTTTAACAAATTGTTGATTGGATGAACGGAAAAGGTCAAGTTAGGGATGAACCTTCAGATTGCACCGAGTTTCCCAAGGAAATATCTAATACCAGACTCGTCGATGGCAGAACCATTTCTAACACAACCTAGATTTTGGCTAGGTCAACATCAATTCCTCGTGAAGATATAATGTAGCCCAAGAGCTTTCTACTTGTTACACCGAATACACATTTCTCTGGATTCAATGTGACTCCATACTCAATCAAGCGTGAGAGAATGATACGAAGCACCTCTGGATGATCATAGCACTTCTTGGCCTTGGCGATGGGTCATCCATGTAGGATTACACAATATTATGAATAAGATCATGGAATATGTAGGTCATTTCTCATCGGAAAAGTGACATGCGAGCATGGGAATCTACAAGTGACTCTTCCTCGCACCCGACCTCCCGAGGTCATGCCGAGACAGCCGGTGGGTATGGAATATATGTGAGATGCAGACAAACTAGTTAGGCAATCTAATGTCTTCAATACGCACTAGCGGAATTTGTGAGTCTAAGGCAAAGAAGGCCCTCCTAACTTGAACTGGTGTGATAGATCGGTCAGCAAGGATGACTGCTCGAAGGCTCCAATCAATATCGAGCTCTGGCGTGATTCGATCTATAGGTTGTGGAATACGTGGAAAGTGACCCGGGATAGTTTCGTGTATTTCTCGGATAGGGTCATATGGTGGATGGTAAATATAGTCGACTCTATGGATGATTCTCTGGCCTAGTCCAGAACTCTCTAGCTTTGTTAGCTGTTGTGTCTAACAAGGATAATTGTTCGATGATGATAGGTGGAAGTGGAGTAGACCGGAATACTAGTGTGCGTAGGCCAGTGTCTATGTCTAATTCTCCTATGGATTCGTTGGGCTGCGGGATTTGTGGGTCACAACCGTAGACTCTTAGTTGTTGTGGACCTGTTATGGTCATGCGTGAAATCAAGTCCTAATCCCTAGTATCCAGTAATCGTATGCTTTCTCAGCTTCTATATTTAGGATCAATAACTGTGTGATTTTCTCAGAATATCTTACAGGCATTCGTGCAACCTGAATTCTTAGGCTAGTATCTATATCTGTAAGAGTGTCTCCTGCTGGCTGTGGGACCAAAGGATCACAACCAAATGTTTGTTCTCTTTCAAGCCCTTCTACAGTCATATGAATGTTGCCTAGGGTAATCTGTAGTTTGGTTGATTTGACCAAAACGTGTGTGCTTGGTCGTCTTCTACGTTTAACCCGCTCAACTGGGAATTGATTTGTTGCAAGCTTACCGTTGTTCGGAAGACTTGGATCCTAAGATTTTGGTCTATATCAGTTATCACTGTGATGAGATTGGGCTGAGGCACGATTGGCTCGAATACGTATTCCTGGGCTCTCTAGGTCCGTGATTGTCATACAAAAGCAACAATGTAAAATGAACTACAATAAAATGAAATTTAACTATGTGAAGTGTATCTATAGCATATATGATTTCTCTATTTTTTTGTGTTTTCTGATGAGCTTTATGAATTTAAGAAAGCAGCTATCTAAAATATCTAGAATTGATAACTAATATAATAACTTAAAACAAACAAAATAACCGAGTGTAGCTATTTGTCTATGTAATTTGTAGATCTATTCTAAACAATGAAATAGCTCATCTAATCTATTTGCAAGGCTCTCGATCCTACCTCAGAAGTGAGGAGTGAATCATAGTTTCTCAGAAACTATCAATCCCCATAGCTTCCCTGGCAATATCGAGAGTAGAATTAACTGAAATAAAGCAATTAACTACTCTATTTGATATGATTCTAACTAGAACTTTGAAAGCTAGAACCTGGATTCTATGAACAGTGGCGAATCCGATGGTGTGTGTGATCTTGTCCCCTCAGTGTGATCTCCTCGTTCCTTCGTGTTCACGTGGATCTAGAAAAGCGTGTAATGCTAGCATCAACAGAAGTAGATATTGGGATAAAGGCAGCTCAGAATACTGACTGAATACAATGCGAGTAGGAGAGGGATAGCGCAAGAGTACAGAGCTTGGCTTATGCAATTCCTAGCGGGATCTATTGCGAGTCATGCAACATAAAGCGTCCAGAACCTGAAACTATCCTGTTTGAGGAGAAAAACCTGCAACTTTAATGGCTTCCTATTGGTAAACAGACTATTTTATTCCAATGGATTGGATAAAATAACAACAGTACTTTGCACAAGATGGATATGTGGCTTACTAACAGTAAAACAATGCTAACTAAGCATGCAATGAAAGAAACTAAGCATTCTAAGAAAAATGAAAACTAAATCTATTGCAAAGAGAAATCAGAGGCAAATTTTGAGGGGCCATTTGCTTGAGCACAAGCCAACTATTTATAGCATTTGCATTTACCCAAGGTAAAAGCCAAATAGAACTCTTAAACTATAAACAATGGCAAAACACTATTCCAGGGAACCAGAATCATAAATGCAAGCTTATGGCGGTGAAAGAAAGCTGGTAAAATGTTGAAATTACGTGAGTCATGTTAAAAGAGCTTTCTGGAAAATGCGTAAGGACCGCCCCCAGCGCGGGTGGCGATTGAGACTGCCGCCTGTTCAGGTGGCGTCACGAGACCGCCGCCAGGCAGCGGGCGGCGGCGTTTTCCATCTTGAAGAGAAAAAGGCCAAGAAAAGAGGGGAAAAGGGAAAAACAAAGCACGTGGGGGCTAAGCGGGGCATGCGGGATGTTAACGCACACTTGGAGAGATTTTCGGATCCGAACACCTTGCGAGGAGACCTGTATCATCATTGGGGCACGTGTCACATTGTTTTACGTAGATCTGAGTACCTTACAATTTTGGGTACGTACATATTGCCCCCTCGGAGAAGCGTTTTAGCCATGAAGAGGCGTAAAACGGTGGGTCAGTATGGCGGTCCCGAAATGGGAAGTTAGAAGTTATACCTGATACATCCGTGTGTTGAAATGACGCCGTCCAAAATTCCCGCTACCTGCAAAATGAAAAGAGAACTCAAGTGCAGATAGACACAATAGTTTGAAAAATAAATGCTAAAATAATAGGGAATGAGAACGTACCATTTGTGTGGGGATAGGAACTTACCTCCGTCGGTGCTCCAAACCTGTGAAAAAGTCATTTAAAATGAATCAGGGCGCTATATATATGAAAGTGGGCCCATTTTCCTATTCATTTTGCACGAGTCGATTTGATTGATTTTGAGCTCTGGGACCCACGGTGACGGTTTCTTGCGTGAGTAGAGTCGAAACGGTCGTGACGAGATAGCGATCATGCCTCCACGTGTGGAACATCGACCCGTGAGATCACAGGTTAGTTTTCTTCAGTTTATCCTTTTTACCCCCTTAAATTTGAAATGCTAAATATTTTGTCATGGGGGGGTAATTTTTGAAAATGTTAGTGTTAAAAGGTCCACCTAGGGGGGGCGCCTACTGGGTAGGCTTTGTTTTTAGGTAAAATGGTCATTTTTTGCACTTTTTAGGCTTTTAAGTTTAAAAACCCGTGGGTTTCGGACCACGACCGCCGCCCTGCCCAGGGCGGTGGTTACATGACCGCCGCCCTATTCAGGGTGGCGGTTACATGACCGCCCTTAAGGCGGTGGTTACAAAACCGCCTCTCTGCTCAGGGCGGTGGTTTTGCACAGAATGCAAAAGGATCATCTTTTGAAATTGTTTTTGCTTTTCTAGCATTTCTACGTGTTTTCGTGACTTTTCCAGTGTTACTCGGATGCTAACTTGCTCTGTTTTGTGTGTTTTTGGGTGTATGCAGGTGAGAGAGGAGTATATCCGGTGGAGTAGAGAGAGGGAGTGTGATTGGCTCCCAGGGGTACTAGATGCCCTCTCACAGGATGAGGAGGACACTCTTCAGTGGGCTGGGATACTACGCATTTCACGCGTGCCCCATGTTACACCATCTAGTCACATCCTTTGTGACTTGTTCTCATACTGGGATGTAGATCGGAACACCTTCCGATTGCCAGGGGTCCGCGGTGAGTGGACTATTACATTGGAGGATGTCATCATCGCATTGCAGGGTCCCGATTATTGGGAGACGACTCACCTTAGAGACAGCAGGTTCACGGGCACAGATTGCACAGTGGGCTACATATATGGGAGATGCAGTCATCTCCACGGGGTCGAAGAAGGGGGTTAGAGTTTGATCCATTCCTACTTTGCCCATCCCCTTACTTGCCAGGCTATCATGGGGATCCTTGCCTCGAGACTGATCGGGGACAAGGGAGGAGATACTTTGTTATACTGCTGGTCCCCTATTATTACACAGATAGAGGGACACGGTCGGATATATGCCTAGGGAGACAGACATTCTTGGGACCACCTACCATGACTTATACAGGGTAGTCCGTTTACAGGGGCAGTCCTTGAGCCACCCGACCCTAGTTATGAGTTGGGTCTATGAGCACTTCATCCCCTACGGCAGAGGTGTAGAGGTGACAGACCCCGGAGCTGTGAGGGCAGCCAGATGGACAGACATGTCGGTGCTTAGAGCACCTCATCGGCCGATTGCCTCCGACTTTGCCGACATGGAGGCCACACCATACCAGACTATGGTAGGTATATGGGGTGAGGAGGCTCTTACCTTGATCTCCTGCTCCACCACAGGGTAGCTTATTGATAGAGTGGGGCGAGTGGAGATGCACCCCTTTGGCCGAGTTCCTCAGTAGTTTGGCTTACCATACATGGGTATGCTTCCCCAGTGGCGCCAGTATACAGATCAGTCTGAGAGGCCAGAGGGGGCCTAGAGGCCGGGGTTGGACAGTGGTTACTCCTGGCATTCCTATTGCAGCTAGGAGGATAGTACGTGCGGAGGGAGGCGGTGTGCGCCTCGGGCACCTTTGCTTCAGATCGCCATGGGTCCTGCCCATAGCAGCGATGACCCCATTGAGGTAGACTCCGAGTCTGAGGAGTTTACGGGGGGAGAGACAGAGGAGGAGACCGAGGACAGTGATCCTGAGTGGCACGACACCCAGGATATCATGTAGGTGGAGAGGGCGAGCAGAGTGCAGAGAGGGTGACTCTGGTTTCAGAGGAGCCACTCTCCCAGGGCCATGGGGAGGATGAGTCCATTGTGGGGTGCTACGTTGCTCCAGCCACAGGAGCAGCCCCTCAGTCGGCAGCGGCATCCGTGGTAGGTGCTGATCCCATAGATCCATCTTGGAGGCCTAGTGATCGAGTAAGTTACCCTCTCTCCCTTTTAATGTTCATTTCTTTGTTAGGATCTCCTTAGTTGCTATCTTGTATTTTTAATTTCTTGTTTGGTTTCTAATTTGTTTTCTCCTTTGTTTGTAGAGACCCCGATGAGTGGCGAGATTTGATTCGCAGGGTATGCATATACCCTGATGATCCCCATGGAGAGGACCGCATGAGAGTTATCCATGTGGGCGGGGGAGCCTTAACAGCCGGTAGACATACTGATGTCTTCGCCCCAGTCTGGCATGTGGCCAGGATGGTATCGACTCTCCGCATAGAGTTAGCGGGGTATAGGATGGCCGAGCGCCTGATGAGGAGCCATTCTCGTGGTGAGACCGCGGCTGCCCCTCGGGATCCTGAGCCCTCTGTGCACTCAGAGCGCTGGCGTAGCCGGAGTCCTAGGCGTGGGCGTGCGCCTTCAGAGGGGTCTCGTAGGGATTGAGAAGCCACTTGGCTCTCGTAGTTTTTTTGTATGATACATTCTTTTGTATATCCCGGGCTCTTTGAGCATTTTGACCATGCCTAGTGCATGATGGCATTGTACATAAACGTTGATCATTTATATATATGTATATTTGTTCTGGATCAAACTCTTGGCATTCATGGCTCACTTTCTATTTCCAGTTTCCTTATGTATACTATGATGTATGTTTATATGTTTTTAGAATGTATGCAATGGTGAACAAATGATGCAAGTGTTTTACTTTCCTTTTTTGTATTTCATGATGTTGATATATGATGATGTAGATATAATGTGATTTTGAATCTTAGTTTCTGTAAGCAATTTTGGATACTTCATATTTGTTTTGGCAAAGTGATGAAAATAAACCGGTATGATGAACAGATAAACCTGCCCCTACCCCCAACTCCACGCAACTAGTAAGATGCGAGGGCTTATCACCAAGAGTTGGGAAGGGCGCAAGTTATGAGATGTAGTGAAATGATAGTGATGGAAGACAGACAAAGCTTTGGTGGAACCAAATTAGGATACCACAAGTCCACTCCACGTGAGTGACTTCATAGTTTTGGATGCAACTTGCTTTGCGGTTTATCCAGACTTAGATCCTTAGATGGCCACATGGTAGACAAAATATGGGTTTTTAGGATTTTAACTCTCTTGGGATCTTGAACATCTGATTCATTTGTTTTTGACTCAAAGCTTCAAGGTTTGAATTGTTTGTGTATGACCTTTTGCATTTATTTGTCAAGAGGACCCCCTACACTTTGCCCCATGCTACTAGTAAGAAGCGTGGGTTTATCACCATGGGCAAAGCATAGGCGAGTAAGGGCATTTCCATCCTTTCCCAACCCTACGTCACTAGTAAGAGATGCAAGCTCATCACCAAAGGTTGGTGGGGCAAGGAAATGTGTAAAATTAAAATTTTCTGTTTGATCAATGTTTGACTTGTTTATTTGAGTAAAATGTCAGTATGTGTTTATTTCCAAAGAGATATACATATGGGATAGATGTGACACCATGAAGCTTCTAGAACAGACCATAGGCAAGACACCTACCCTAAGAAGAAACCAAAAGTGAGAATAAACTTGTAGATCTTGGTATGGTTACCGTTAAGACTTTGTCATGTCTAGCTTTATTTGATAAAATGATTCCGAGATAATTTGATGATATCATGAAAATGGAGAAGTATGATTAAAGAGTTTATGCCAACAATATCATGAGTTTGTAATGAATTGCTTTGAGAATAGATTCCTTGATCACAATTTGTGTATGAAACAAGCGGACAATATGATCCTAATCTATATGAAGATGATGCATATGTATATATATATATATAGTAGTATAAGTAGTGCTAGCTGCTCACGCGTAGAACCACTTGAGGTGCAGGGAATTGATTATTTCACCAAATTCCTCACCTTCTAGCGTACATAAGAGGTATGCACCATTTCCATAGTCCTTCATGACTCGGTATGGGCCCAACCATTTAGGCTGGAATTTCCTTCCTTCGCGGTCTTCTTGTCGATCCATTATGTCAGCCTTAGAACTAGATCACCTTCATATATGTCACGTTCATAGACTTTCTTGTTATATTGCCGGCACATCCGGTCAGCATAGACTCTATGTCGTTGTTCAACATCTAACCTAGCTTCATCTAGGCTTTCTAGTTGGGAAAGACGTGCTTCTCTGTAAGCGTCTTCATCCAGAATCCCTTGTAATGAAATATGGAGACTGGGTATTTCAACCTCAAGTGGGAGAACTGCCTCTGCCCGAATACTAGTGAGAAAGGAGTTGCTCCCGTTGGTGTTCTTATTGAGGTTCGGTGGGCCCATAAGGCCGGATATAACTTCAAGTGCCAATCTCATTTGTTTTCTTTCACCGTTTTAAGGAGAATGGCTTTTAGTGTTTTATTCGTCGCTTCAGCCTGTCCGTTGGCTTGAGGGTAATACAAGGAAGCCGTATGATGGCTTATCTTAAATTTATTGCATAGTTCGTGAACCTCTTCATTCTTAAAAGAAGTTCCATTATCGGAGATAATGATTTGTGGGATACCGTACCTGTAAATGATTTGGTTCAAAATGAACTTGGCGATTACAGAACCAGGTACAGTAGTAAGAGGCATAGCCTCTACCCATTTGGTAAAATATTCGGTGGCCGTGATTATAAAATTATGGCCATCTGTGGACGAGGGAGAGAATTTCCCTATTAAATCTAGGCCCCATGTAGAAAAGGGCCATGGAGTAGCGATTGGTTGCAGAGCTTGTGCCGGCATGTGGATCTCATGGGAGAATTCTTGGCACTTATGACACCTGCGTACGAACTCTACTGCGTCGTGTTCTAGAGTAGGCCAGAAATAGCCCATTCGATGTATTTTACAAGCGGTGGCATGGCCACCAAAGTGGCCTCCACACATTCCACTGTGAGATTCATGGAGAATCTTCTTGGATTCTTCTGCGTCGACACATCTTAGAAGCATTCCATCGAATGCTTTCCGATAGAGCACTTGCTCTATAATGATGTATTTAGCTACGATAATACGTAACCGCCTTCTTTGTTGTGGTGTAGCCCCTTCTGGATACGTATGGTCCATGATATAATTAATGATATCAGTGTACCAGGGACACTCAGAGATAGAGGTCGGGTTTCGATGTAGTATACACACTCATCTGGAAAATCTAGATCTACTAGATCACCTCCATCTAATGGGTTATCAGCTAACCAATCTGCGATGATTTGTCCCTTAACTGATTTCTGATTTACAAATGTTAATTTGAATTCTCCCATTAAGGTTATAAAACATCCAGCCTTCTTAGATAAGGACCCTTGCGTGAGAAAAGTTTGCAAATGGTCCTGTTTTTACCATGACCCTTGTTTCTTGATTCAGCATATAGTGTCTTAAGCGTTTGGTTGCAAAGACTATGGCGAGGCATTCTCGTTCTGCTTGTGTATAACGTGTTTCATAGTCGAGAAACATTTGGCTAATGAAATAAATCACACGTTCTCTCTTGCCATCATCTTCTTGAGCCAAGCATACAGGCTAGCGAGACACTGGTAGCTCGTGAATATAAAATTAACGGGTGGTCTAGTTTAGGTGGCATTAGCGTAGGTGGTGACAACAAGAAATGCTTAACTGCGTTGAAAGCTTCATTGCAATCTTCAGTCCAATCAATGCTATAGTCTTTCTTGAGTAAATTGTTGATTGGATGAATGGTGAAACTTAAGTCGGGATGAATCTTCGAATTGCACCCAACTTTCGAGAAATGACCTGATTCCAGATTCATCCGAAGGTGGGACCATTTCGAGGACAACCTGAATTTTGGTTGGGTCAACATCTATCCCTCGTGATGATATGATGTAACCTAGGAGCCTCCCTTCTGTTACACCAAAGATGCATTTTTCAGGATTTAGCGTGACTCCGTATTCTATCAGACGTGAGAGAATGATGCGGAGTACTTCCGGATGGTCACAACGCTTTTTGGCTTTAGCCAACAAGTCATCTACGTAGGATTCCATGATTTTATGAATTAGATCATGGAATATATATGTCATAGCTCACTGGTATGTAGCACCAGCGTTCTTGAGACCAAATGGCATAACAACATAGCAATAAGTTCCCTAGGGAGTTATAAACGTGGTTTTAGCTTGATCTTGTTCAGATATTTTAATTTGATTGTATCCTGAGAATCCATCCATGAGAGACAAAAGTTCAAACCCAACTGTTGCATCAACAATGACATCAATGGATGGCAATGGGAAGTCATCTTTAGGACACGCTTTGTTGATGTCTCGAAATCTATGCAGATGCGTATCTTCCCATTCTTCTTGAGAACGGGAATGATATTAGATACCCATTGGGAGTAATCGACTGGCTTGATGAATCCTACTTGGAGGAGTTTTATTACCTCCTCTTTTACCATGAGAGCTACCTTGGGTTTCATGGGTCTCGATTTTTGTTTAACTGGCTTTGCATCAGATTTAGTGACGAGGTTGTGCACCGCAATGTGGGGTGTAACTCCTGTCATTTCCTTATAATTAAATGTGAAAGCCTTCTGATGTTCTCTGAGAATTCGAGTGTGTATTTCTATTTCCTCTGGGGTTAACGAGGATCCTAGTTTCAATATCCTTGGTTCATCTTCCGTTCCGATGTTAATATCAATCGTTTCTTCGATTAGAGAGGCATTACCTTCTTCAAACTCAGGTGGCTGGAGGTAAATCCAAATCATCCCCATTTTCTACTGTGTATATGCTAGGTTCCATTTCCGAGGGAAGATCCATCATGGGATTTCGAAGTAGGAAGACGAATGTGGGATTAAGGACAAATCTATCATATGATAGGAGAGATGTAGTGCCGCATAGGTGTTTAAGTAATCAGAGTGGCCATATCACTATCAACATGGTCTAGGATAGTAGATTCATTTCCGTTTAAAAGAGAATTCGTCATTGTTTTTATCAATGGTTCATCACGAAGGGATACCATGAAACGGGTATCCTCTAACTCATTGCTTGGAGTAAAAGCGTGATGCTTGAAGTTCTTTATTGAATCGGCGAGAAGATTTTTCTCTCGCGGGATTGCTTCAATTGATATGAAGTCAAACTCCTTGCTTAAATCTAATACAATTTTTTTGTAAAGTTGTAAGTGCTCGGCTTTGGTTTCATATATCTCAGAGACTTGGTTTGCTACTAATTATGAGTCTCCTAAGACTCTGATGTTATCAACACCAATTCTCTTAGCTAAGATGAGGCCAAGGAGGAGGGCTTCGTACTCAGCGCCATTGTTTGTGCACTTGAAATTTAGTTTAAAGGCAAAAGGTAAGACTTTTCCTTCAGGGGAAGTAAAGATGACACCTGCCCCGCTCCGTAATGACATCTAGCTCCATCAAAATGGAGTGTCCAATATTTAGCTGGGAGTATAGATGTTGGGGCATTTGCTGTGTTTGTGCATTCTACTTCCACCATGTAAAGATCCTCTGCTGGAAGAGAACCAACACCTAGGGAATATCCTATGCCTACTGAATCGAATGGTAAGAATATTGGTAGATCCTTTTCTAGCAATTCAATGATTTTTGCAGTAGTTCCTAATGATATTGTTTCTATAGTGTTAGCCTCATCTTTGGGGGTTGGGGTTGCCTTGGCTAGGCTCATAGTTTCAAGATCTGTCGTAGGTACCAACCTTTCTTTTGTTTTGCGTCGGTAGGTTTATTAAGTTGGTTTGTTGGGAGTTCAAACTCGAGTGTACACTGGTCTTTTCTTTAAGTCAGCTAGGTGTACATCGAATGGTTTTGGATCACCTTTGGCCACAAATATCTTTCCTAAATGTAAAAACCTTACTTCTTGAAATAGTGTAGAAGGGATTGCCTTCATGCGGTGTATCCATGGTCGGCCGAGGATCATATTATAGTTAGTTTCCCGATCTATAATATAAAACTCAGTCAAGATGGTTTTGGGTCCTAAGGTGACCGGTAATATTATAGTTCCAACCGAGGTGGCTTTAAGGCTATCATAGCCCCTTAGTGTATTTTGAGTTGTGGAACAATTGGTTTCTCCATACCCTAGCTTTTGAAGGAAAGAGAAGGGGACTATGTTAACTGCTGCCCCATCATCTATCATTGCATGCTTCACATAGTTGTTATAAACCCATACTTGTAAATGTAAGGTTGGATCACCTTGGCGTGTGATCTCAGCATCTGTCGGCATTTTGTTTATCTCGAATATGAATTCGACATCCCTATCTACTACCCTGGAGGATGAACATCAAAGTCCACATGATTTACCTATGTTTCAGGAGGTGGAGTGATGTTAATTAAATGACCTAAACCTAATGCTTCTAAAAGAGCAGCCCTGTGAGTAGGAGAGTTCTTTAGTAAGTCTAAGAATGAAATGTGTGAGAAGGTTTTTGTTAGGTCGTTAATCAAATCATAGGCACCCACAGGTTTTACTATGATTTGTTGGATGTCATCTGCCTCTGGCAGGTGGCTTGGACTTGGCTGAGAGAAATACTCTCGTGTCCTTGTTATAGCTTTGATGGGTAGTTCAGCGTCTAACTCCACTAAACCGACTACCTTAGGTCGTGGCTGACTTCCTAGTTGTGGCGCGACTAATGGATTTAGCGAGGTTGAGGCTTCATGATCATTGTTTCCTGTCATTACACCCTTGTTCATCCTAGTTAGATTTAGCTTGTTGTTATCGTGATTTGGGAGTGGATCATTAAAGATCTTCAGGGGTGTGTTTTGAGGGGAAACTACCCCTGAAAAGGTATTTGACGTTGGTGACGTAGGATCTGCCAAGAACATATCCATGAAAAGTTGTCTTTGTTCATCTGGCAAGCGTTGCATGAATTTATTGTAGTCACGGCACGTTCTAGTGTCATGGCCCCGAATTTTGTGGAAACCACAATATGAATTAGGATTGTAATTCCTAGTTTGTTGGTTTGATGTGTATTGTGGCCCAAAATTTTGATCAAACCGTTGTTTATTAAAATTTTGCGTTTGTTGTTTTTGGTTTGAATTCTGGTTTTGGTACCTAGTTGAATTTTGGCTTGGACCCTGTATGGGATTTCACCATTGTTGTTGTTGTTGTTGTTGTTGTGGATGGTTAAAATCCCTTTGTATTGATTAATCGGGGGTAAAGTTGTTATTTCGTTGGTTGTTTATTTGTGATGGAGTATTGACAACATTTACCTTTTAGGCTGATCGGTTACTCCATCTATTGTTACACCCCGATTTTTGTTAAGGATTTTAGGTCCTTGATTGACGTTTGTGGTAGTAGGATAAGTTGTAGTGTTATGGTTGGGGGCGATTAACCTCCCGTTTGCTCCATATGTTTTATGACCACTATCAATTGTTGCTTGATCTATTCGAAGAGCACTCTCAAGTACTTCATCGTAAGTTCTTAATGGGAACTTCTGGACTTCTTCCTTCACTTCTCTGCTAAGAGAATGAAGGAATAAATCACATAGTTCCATTTGATCCATGTTTGGAGCACTTGCCGAAGAATAAAGAACTGTACGCCACCTTTGGATGAAATGGGCGACAGATTCGTTGTGTTCTTGTTTGATGTGTAAGAACTCTCTGATTCCTGTTCTTAATAATTTGTTCATGTCGAAGGCCTTGATGAACTCTGACATGAGTTGTTTGAACGAATGTATGGAAGCCTCAGGTATTCTATAATACCAATCGAGAGCGATGCCTTCCAAGGTTTTTGGGAATATTTTAGCAACAACCCCATCCCATGGGAGTAGTTCTCGAATGGCCGTAGCGTAAGCTTTGATATGTGCATTTGGATCTCCCTCACCTTTGTATTTGGGAAAATCGGGAGAGGTCTTGGAAGCATGACGCTTCGTATGGTGAAATCCAAGGGCTCTTTCAAATATTCTGAGTAAGTCCCTATCGCATATTTTTCGACCATTGATGGTGCCTGTTGAGGGAGCGGTGGTGGAATGGGTTGTTGATATGACGTTGCGTATGCATTGGTAGGGGCATAAGGAAGCCCCTGTGTTTGAGAAAACATGCCGGGAGAGGAGAACATATCCCCTTGTGGTGATTTGGAGTATATGTTTAAGTATGATGGGGTATTGTCCAGGAATGGATTGTTTTGTACTAGACCGGGAGGAACAGTGTTAGAGATGGTGGGTCTAGTTGGCGTTTGTTGTGAATACTTGAGGAGTCATGCCTAATGTGCCTACTCCTATGAGGAGATCTACTTGGCTAGGATGGTGTGGAGGATTGGAACTTCCTGTTTGCATGAATTGAGAATTTTGACTTGCTTGGGCAAGTTCTAACCCTCTAACCTTTTCTATTAGAGTTGAAATGACTTCATTTGGTGAAGTCACGGTGTTTTCCGTAGTGGCGTTTGTTGTATACCATGGTGTTGTATAGGCATGTGATATCCTGCTATGAACTGATCACTATCTTGCCAAGTTTCTCGAGGGTATTTCCTATATATACAAAGTGGCATAGAGGTATTTTCTTGAAAAGAGACCTCGGGTTGTGTTTGTAAACCTCCTACAGGTGGATACATACTTCGAGAACGTTGGTCATTCCTGGCATAACGTACCGAATATTCATCGTCTAAACCTCGGTATGAGTCTGATTGTCTACTAATTTGTGGTCTAAGCAGCATCTGAGGAGATGAACTAGATTCTCTAGTGAACGTCATGTTATTTGAGCCTGAAGGCTCTGTTTGTTGCATTTGAGCGAGCTGATCTAACTCCTCAGTTTGAAATGATGAGTTATATCTGATTCTCAGAGTTTGTGTTGACAACTGGTTAGTTGAGTAGTTGTCACCCCATACTGAGAGTGAGGGTGATGATTGTCTATTTTGTTGGGCGTAGTATGCCTCAAGACCCAAGAGGGGTCTGCCATATGCATCGAATCCCGACATATTTGGGGGTATATGAATACCCGCAGAATAATGGGAAGGAGTGAAAGTGATGGTTAATGAGGCGGAGAAAATGAAAAGTATATGAGATGGAAGAACACGTAATAATATGACTCCGAACTAGAAAGTAGGAAGTTTCACGTCGGGTTCACCAATTTTGTATGACGGAAAAGTGACATGCGAGCATGGGAATCTACAAGTGACTCTTCCTCGCACCCGACCTCCCGAGGTCATGCCGAGACAGCCGGTGGGTATGGAATATATGTGAGATGCAGACAAACTAGTTAGGAAATCTAATGTCTTCAATACGCACTAGCGGAATTTGTGAGTCTAAGGAAAAGAAGGCCCTCCTAGCAGGCGGTGTGATAGATCGGTCAGCAAGGATGACTGCTCGAAGGCTCCAATCAATATCGAGCTCTGGCGTGATTCGATCTATAGGTTGTGGAATATGTGGAAAGTGACCGGGATAGTTTCGTGTATTTCTCTGGACAGGGTCATATGGTGGATGGTAAATATAGTCGACTCTATGGACGATTCTCTGGCCTAGTCCAGAACTCTCTAGCTTTGTTAGCTGCTGTGTCTAACAAGGATAATTGTTCGATGATGATAGGTGGAAGTGGAGTAGACCGGAATACTAGTGTGCGTAGGCCAGTGTCTATGTCTAATTCTCCTATGGATTCGTTGGGCTGCTGTGGGATTTGTGGGTCTGACCATAGACTCTTAGTTGTTGTGGACCTGTTATGGTCATGCGTGAAATCAAGTCCTAATCCCTAGTATCCAGTAATCGTATGCTTTCTCAACTTCTATATTTAGGATCAATAACTGTGTGATTTTCTCAGAATATCTTACAGGTGTTCGTGCAACCTGAATTCTTAGGCTAGTATCTATATCTGTAAGAGTGTCTCCTGCGCCTGGCTGTGGGACCAAAGGATCACAACCAAATGTTTGTTCTCTTTCAAGCCCTTCTACAGTCATATGAATGTTGCCTAGGGTAATCTGTAGTTTGGTTGATTTGACCAAAACGTGTGTGCTTGGTCGTCTTCTACGTTTAACCCGCTCAACTGGGAATTGATTTTTTGCAAGCTTACCATTGTTCGGAAGACTTGGATCCTAAGATTTTGGTCTATATCAGTTATCACTGTGATGAGATTGGGCTGAGGCACGATTGGCTCGAATACGTATTCCCTGGGCTCTCTAGGTCCCGTGATTGTCATACAAAAGCAACAATGTAAAATGAACTACAGTAAAATGAAATTTAACTATGTGAAGTGTATCTATAGCATATATGATTTCTCTATTTTTTTGTGTTTTCTGACGAGCTTTATGAATTTAAGAAAGCAACTATCTAAAATATCTAGAATTGACAGCTAATATAATAACTTAAAACAAACAAAATAACCGAGTGTAGCTATTTGTCTGTGCAATTTGTAGATCTATTCTAAACAATGAAATAGCTCATCTAATCTATTTGCAAGGCTCTCGATCCTACCTCAGAAGTGAGGAGTGAATCATAGTTTCTCAGAAACTATCAATCCCCATAGCTTCCCTAGCAATATCGAGAGTAGAATTAACTGAAATAAAGCAATTAACTACTCTATTTGATATGATTCTAACTAGAACTTTGAAAGCTAGAACCTGGATTCTGCAGAACAGTGGCGAATCCGATGGTGTGTGTGATCTTGTCCCCTCAGTGTGATCTCCTCGTTCCTTCGTGTTCACGTGGATCCAGAAAAGCGTGTAATGCTAGCATCAACAGAAGTAGATATTGGGATAAAGGTAGCTCAGAATACTGACTGAATACAATGCGAGTAGGAGAGGGATAGCGCAAGAGTACAGAGCTTGGCTTATGCAATTCCTAGCGGGATCTATTGCGAGTCATGCAACATAAAGCGTCCAGAACCTGAAACTATCTTGTTTGAGGAGCAAAACCTACAACTTTAATGGCTTCCTATTGGTAAACAGACTATTTTATTCCAATGGATTGGATAAAATAATAGCAGTACTTTGCACAAGATGGATATGTGGCTTACTAACAGTAAAACAATGCTAACTAAGCATGCAATGAAAGAAACTAAGCATTCTAAGCAAAATGAAAACTAAATCTATTGCAAAGAGAAATCAGAGGCAAATTTTGAGGGCCATTTGCTTGAGCACAAGCCAACTATTTATAGCATTTGCATTTACCCAAGGTAAAAACCAAATAGAACTCTTAAACTATAAACAATGGCAAAACACTATTCCAGGGAACCAGAATCATAAATGCAAGCTTATGGCGGTGAAAGAAAGCTGGTAAAACGTTGAAATTACGTGAGTCATGTTAAAAGAGCTTTCTGGAAAATGCATAAAGGACCGCCACTGCCCGAGTACGATGGCGGTTACTGAGGACCGCCGCCTGTTGTTCGGGCAGGAGCGGTCATGAGACCGCCACCGAGCGGGTGGCGGCGGTTTTCAAGAAGAGAAAAAGGCCAAGAAAAAGGGGAAAAGGAAAAATAAAGCACGCGGGGCTAAGCGGGGCATGCGGGATGTTAATGCACACTTGGAGAGATTTTTCGGATCCCGAACACCTTGCGAGGAGACCTGTATCATCATTGGGGCACATGTCACGTTGTTCTGACAGTACAGTACCTTACAATTTTGGGTACGTACATGATTACCTTTGGCTTCATAGGTCTTGATTTATGCTTAATTGGTTTGGCGTCCAGCTTAGTAATAAGATTGTGAACTATGATGTGTTGTGAAATTTTTGTCATTTCCTTATAACTAAATGTGAAGGCTTTTTATGTTCCTTAAGGACTTGGGTATGAATTTCTACTTCCTCTGGAGTTAAAGAGGACCCTAGTTTTAATATTTTTGGCTCCTCCTCCATTCCAATGTTTATATCAATCATTCCCTCAATTAAGGAGGCATTACCCTCCTCAAATTTAGGTGGGCCTCATGGAAACTACAAGTCCCCTTCCTCTTCTACCTCGTAAATTTCAATATCTCTTCCGGAGATGACTCAATCATTGGATTCCCAAAATCAGAGGAGGAAGATGGAATTAAGGAAAATTCCATGTCTTGATAAGTAAGATGCAATTCCGCCAAAGCGTTTAAATAAGTTAAGATTGAATCATCCCCATCAATGGGGTCTGAAGAGTCAAACTGACCCTCAGCTTCCATGTATGTCAACATTGGTGCCACTGGTGCTTTGCGAATCAAGGATTCAGCATGGAGTGAAACCATGAAGTTGGTGTCCTCTAAATCATTACTTGGGGTAAAGCGTCAGCGGAAGTCACTATAGAGTCTGCTAGATGGTTTTGTTCACGTGGAACTAGTTCAATTGATATGAAATCAAATCCCTTAGTTAGGTCCAACATGGTAGTTTACAGAGCTATAAGTGTTCAAGACCTAATCTCATATACCTCGATACCCGATTTACGACTAGTTATGAATCACCCAACACCCTAATACATTGAGGATGCCCATTCTCTTGGCTATAATGAGACCTAATAGAAGAGCTTCATACTCAGCCCCATTATTTGTTCATTTAAAATTCAATTTGAAAGAAAAAGGTAAAACCCTTCCTTTAAAGTAGAGGTAAGGATTACACTTGCCCGACACCGAAGCAAAACTTGGCCCCATCAAAGTAGAGAGTCCAGGAAGTCACTCAAAAGATATATGTTGAGTCATCCTTTGTAATATCTTCTTTTATTTCAGTTACATCTACCATGAAAACCTCATCTCCTAGAAGGGAACCAGTCCTAAAGCACGTCCCATACCTATGGAATCAAAGGAAAGAAGGATAAGTAAATCCTTTTCTAGAGTTCATAATCTTTGTTGTAGTCCCTAGAGAAATTGTCTCTACAACAACGATTTCAGCTTTCAAGGCCTGGAATACCCTTGATCAAACTTGTAACCTATAATTCCATCGTGGGAACCATCTTTTCCTAGTAACATGCTTTATCGGCTTGTTTAACTAGTTGGTGGGAATCTCAAATTCAGAGTGGACCCCTGGCCTTTTCTTCAAGTTGGCAAGTGTATGTCAAAGGTCTTTGGATTTCCCTGAGTGACAAAGACTTTCCCTAAATGTAGGAATATGACTTCTTGGAACAGGGTGGATGGGATTGCTTTCATGCGGTGTATCCAAGGGTGACCAAGAATCATATTATAGTTGGTTTCCCAATCTATAATATAAAACTCAGTAAGCACCTTGTCTTGGGTCCAAGAGTAACTGGTAATACTATGGTCCCGATCGAGGTCACCTTGAGACTATCATAGCCTCTTAATGTGTTTTGCGTCGAGGAGCAATTAGTCTCCCCATATCCTAACTTCTAAAGAAAAGAGAAGGGGATGATGTTAACTATTTCCCCATCGTCGATCATCGCATGCTTCACATAGTTGTTATAGATCCGAGACTTACAAAACAGGGCTGGATCGCCTCTACGAGCTATTTTGGCATCCGTAGGCATCTTGCTTATGTCAAATACAAACCCAATATCCCTTTCGGGCTGTCCTGGAGGGAAAATGTCAAAGTCTATATGGTTTATCTATGCCTCTAGCGGCGGGGTAATGTTAGCCAAATGGCCGAGACCGAGCACTTCCAAGAGAGCGGCTTGATGAGTGGGAGAATTCTTTAGTAGATCTAAGAAGGAAATGTGTGAAAAGGTCTTGGTTAGATCATTGATCAAGTCATAATCCCCTATTGGCTTGCTTAGCGTGTCATGAGCATTATTTGAGACAACTGGGTAAATCAGATCGGCTGTGATGAATAGTCTCTGGCTCTTATTGTAGCGTTAATCTGGAGTTCAGCATCCAACTCAACCAAACCTATGATCTTTGTTTTCCAGCGACCATCCAAAGGAGGTGCCACCTGTGGGTTTGTGAAGTTGAGGCTTTATGATAATAAGTCCCTATTATAATGCCTTTGTTTAAACCATTAGGATCTATTCTTACATCCTTCGGATGCATGGGGAGAGGATCATTGAAGATTCCCAACGACATGTTTTGTGGAGACACTGGTCCCATATAGGTGTTTTGATTAGGCACAATTGGATTGGCTAGAAACATGTCAACAAACAACTGTCTTTGGTCTTCTTGGCAAACATTGCAAAAACTTATTACAATCATGGAAAGTCCTTGTCTCATTCCCATGGACCCTATGGAAACCACAGTATAAGTCAGGATCATAATCCCGAGGCCTTTGGTTGGTTCCTTGTTGTGGTCCAAAACCACGGTTATTGTTTGGTTTTTGATTGTTATAGTTAACACTTTGGAACCCTTGCCCCTGGTTCTAGAATTGGTTGGGGTATTGACTAGGGCTTGGGGTTGGCATTTTTCTTTGTGGCTAAGGTTATTTGTTATTGGGGATGATTAAAATCCACAACATTTACTGAGGGTGAGAAATTGTTGCTCCTCTGATTACTGCCATTGTTATTCCCATTGTTGTTGTTATTCATTGTACTGTAATGGTGGGACTAAATACATTAGGATTTTTGGGCTGGTCAGTTACACCATCATTTGTGACTCCATGATTCTTGTTAAGGATCTTTGGTCCTTGATTGTTATTTGTATTGTTGGAGTAGCCGGGAGTGTTTTGAGAAGGGGTAACTAACTTCCCATTTTCTCCGTAGGTCTTACGACCACTGTCGATGGCCGCTTGGTCGATCCGAAGAGCACCCTCTAGCACCTCTTCATAGCTCCTTAGCAGGAACTTTTGAACCTCTTCCTTCGTCTCTCTGTTGAGGGAGTGGAGGAACAAATCAAAAAGTTCTGTTTGGTCCATGTTTGGAGCACTTGCGGAAGAGTAGAGAACATGTCGCCACCTCTAAATGAAGTGAGCTACAGACTCATTATGTTCTTGTTTGATATGAAGAAATTATCTGATTCTTGTTTGCAAAAAGCTTGTTCATATCAAAGGCTTTGATAAAATTTGACACTAGTTGCTTGAACGAGTGTATCGAAGCCTCCAGTATCCTATAATACCTAGTTGAGAGAAATACCTTCAATTGTCTTAGGGAAAATATTTGTAATGAATAAATCCCATGGGAGCATCTCTCGAATTATCGTTGCATAAGATTTGATGTGAGCATTTGGATCACCCTCCCCCTTAAACTTCGGGAGATCAGGCAAGGGTCTCGGGAGCATGACTGCCTGAATGGAGAAATCTAGGGGTTCTTTGAGATATTAAGAATAAGTCCCCATTGCATATGTTTCCACCATTGAAGACCCTTGTTGGGGAGGTGGGGGTTGTGTTGGCTACTGAAATGGGACAACATAAATATTTGGTGGGGTGTATGACATCCCTTGCATTTTTCCATATGGACCTGGGTAGGTGTACATGTCCCCTGTGGAGATTTGGAATACATGTGTATATATGGGGGTTGACTTCCTTGATATGGAGCTGAAGGTGCAAAGCCAAGGAACATCACATTTCTGGTTGGTATAGTGTTTGAGAACGCACTTCCACTGGCACCTGTTGTAGATGACCATATGTGGCTTAAGGAGGTATACCTAAGGTACTGTCCCAGCTTAACAAGTCTACATGGTTCGGAATATTCATGTAGGCGGCGGGTTCTGGGAAGTCTCGTATTTTCCATGGTTCTATGGGTAAGAAGGAGTCCACGCTTGCCTTGCGTATGAATTATGTGTATTCTAGGCAAGCTCTAACTCCTTGACTTTATCAACCAAATCTGAAATGACATCACCCATTGATAGGGTGGTGCCCTGCTTAGACTCCTTTGGTTGAACCCTTGAAGGTTGTTGAGGAATATGGTGTCCCGCTATGAATTGTTCACGATGTTGCCACCCCTCATTGGTTGTATTGTTAGTTGGTGGTAGGGTAGCGTTATTATTTTGAAGTGGGACACTACCTTGCCCTCGACCTATCAAAATATCGGTTCATTTATTGGAATTTTTGTTCACTCCTAAGCATATCATGCTAGATACTCCTCATCAAGATGGGGATTGGATCGGATTGCATGGTGATGGGCTATCGAAACAATACCCGAGGAGATGAACTAGTTTCTCTAGTAAATGTCATGTTATTTGAAATTGATTGTTCAAGGGGGTAAGTCTGAGTGATCTGATCTAGTTCTTTGATGCACACAGAAGAACCAACATTGGTTCCCTGAAGTAGAGGATTTTGAGAGGATGAGTGGTTGTCACCCACGTTGAAAGCGAAGGTGATTTGTTGTGGTATGTTTGAATCGTCTTTGGTACAAGTCAAAACCTGTAGGATGGGTCGACCGTACTCATCATATCCCGACATATTTGGGGTATAAGAATACCCACAGAATAAAGGCTGGACGAAAGTAGAAATGTTTAAAGACTAGCCCTTCACATCGGGTTCACCAATTTGTATGACAGAAAATCAACAAGTGACCTTCTGCACACCAAACCTCCCGAGGTCGTCTTTGAGACAGAAATGTAGAATTTGAAATGGGAGTGAAAGTGATGGCGATGACTAAGCTAATTGGGAAACCTTATGTCTTCGACATGTTATAATAGAATCTGTGAATCTAAGGAAAAGAATGCTCTCCTAACCTGAAGGGATGCAATGGCGGGTCCGATATAATAGTTACTCAAAACTCTAATCAATTTCTAGCTCATCCGAGATTCTATTGGTGGGTTGTGGAATACGTAGAAAGTAGCCTGCGAAGTGCCTCGTATGGGTTTCCAGCAAGGTCATGGAAATTGAGACAAGAGATGTAGTGGAGCTATAGGAACTAAGGGTGATTCTCTGGTCTCATCCAAAAGTCTTAGCCTGATTGGATGCTATGTTTAACAATGAAAGTTGTGTGATGATATCAGGTGGAAGTGGTGAGGATATAAATACCTACGTGCATAGGCTAGTGTCGATATCTAACTGACTAGTAGGTCCGTTGGGTTACGGGACCTATGGGTCACAACCAAAGACTCATTGAGGCTGAGGCCCTAGAATGGTCATACATGTAGTCAAATCCTATTCCAGGAGTAGTCCAAAAGTCGTAGGCCTTGTTAGCAACTATTTTTAAAGTCTCTAACTATCTTATTTTCTCTGTGTATGTGGTGGGTGTGCATAAGATTGTTAAGTGTAGACTTGTGTCAATGTCAGTTACTAACTCTAGCTTGTTGGGTTGTGGGACTATAGGATCACAACCATAGGTATTTTCATGATGTGGACCGTTGATGGTCATACAAAGTGAATTTTATTCATTTTCGGTGAATAAATTATCTATCAAATGAAATCTAAACTATATTTTTGGTGTTTTCTCAATATATAAGAACACAAAAATAAACAAGCTAATCTATGGAAATAAATTTTTTTGCTTTTCTAACTTTTCAGACAATGCATCTAATCTAACAAAAATTTAAAGAAAAAAATAATTGGCCGATATATCTAGCTATCTGTGCAGATGTGTGAATCTAAATCTAAGATCTACTCTAATTCAAATAAAATCTCTCCAACTCTACCTCAAAAGTGAAGAATAAATCATGACTCTAACAAAGCTATCATTCACCCACTATTTCCTTGGCAATATTGAAGAGAAAACTTCCTATTGACTTGGTCTACTTGTAACTATCTGATTAATTGAAATGAATTGTTTCTCTACTCTATTTGATATGCAATTTGACAAAACAAAGCAAACAAATACACAACTCCAACTGGAAGAGCAAGAGCTTTGGAAAATCCGGAAGTATGAGTATCTCTCCCCTCATTTTTTTCCTTTATTTCTCTGAGCGTTCATATGAGTCCAAGGATGGGAATGCAAAGAACAAAAACAAGACAATGGCACTTGAGTGATGGCAACTGGAAGCAATTTGGACATAATGTAGGTAGAAGAAAGATAGCACAAGAGATATGAACTTGGCTATGTAATTCCTAGAAGATTATTACAGCACAAAAATGCAAGATACACAAAAATCTCAGGCCCTTTGCTTGAATACAAGCATGGAATATATAGGAATGGTGGGTAGAAGGTTACTTCATGCACAAGGAATTGAAGAGGTAGTTCCACTCATTAAATCTATTTAAAAATAGAAGGAACTAGGAGAACTAAGCAAACGCATCTATTTTTAGCAAATTCGACTCATGGACACCTTCAAAAATCGAACTTAAATGAATCATCGCATGCAAATTCACGCATGAAGATTCTAGAAAAATCGGCCAGGACCATCGCCTTGCGCAGGGCGGTGGTTTTGACACTTAAGGCCAAAGCAAGCACAAAATGAAGGGGAAAATAGGAAAAATGCAAGGAGAAGCTATGTAAGGCTATTTAGGATACAAATATATACTGCAAGTGAGATTTGGAGCTCAAACACCTTCTCAAAAGGATTTTGAATCATCACTGGGGACTTTTGTAACCGTTTTCCTAAAAATGTAGCACGTGCAATTTTTGGTGCGTAGAGTTGCATCTCCCGCCTTTCTTTGTTGTGATTAAATGAATCATGGTGGATCTCTCTTGTTAGAGTTGAGAAGATGGAGCTTGATTGATGACTTGATTGTGGAGCTATGCTTGAAGACAATTTGCATTTTCATTTTAGCCTTCTTTCTTTTACCATTTCCCACTTTAAGTGGATGACATTGTATTACTATTTATGGTGAAAGGTTTTTTTAATTTCTTGGACATTAAAGTTGTATGTATGTTGGAAAGGAAATAAATATTTATTTGTAAATACTAGTCTCATTGTAGTAGAAAAAAAAGCTTGTAATGAAAAATAGCATTCCATCAGAGTTGACTTATCCCCTCAAAAAAGGGTGTTGTTCTTGTTGGAAAAATATAGTATTGGAAATAGTATTGTAAACTCCTTTTCTTAGAATGCTGGAAAAATTTGTATTAAGTGATGTTATATTTCATTGTGTTATTTGAAAATCATGTATTACAAAATTTAGTCTATTTACACTTGTTCTTGTATATATAATGAAATGAGCTCATCTTAAAATTGTATTTCAAAATGGTCTATGAAGTAGTCTTATTGCTAACTCTAGTAAATAATTCTCAATTAAAAATTATTGCAAATCTACCACAAATTAGCTAAGGGAGTGGAAATATATTCTCTTTTACCCTTCTCACGCATTTAATAAACTTTTAGAGAACAAAGTATTAGTGTTAGTATTCAACTCACCAATACTAACATTTATTGTTTTATCCTCATTTTGATAGTAAAATTATACTCTCAATATTAATAATTAAATACTTTAATATTAAAGGGGTTGTACTAATATAAAAGAACATTAATATATATATATATATATATATATATATATATATATTAAATAAATTAAGATAAGTAAAAACTATATACATATTAATTAGAACAAAGTGTAAATAATGTAAAAAATTTCCCAAAAAAAACATGGAACTGAGTGTTGTTACAATAGTCTTTTAAATATAAAAAAAGGTGTAGTGTGAAGTGGCACGACCACTAAGTGGTGGTAGATTGGGTTGGGGTGGGGAGGGGTTGGCGACCCCAACCCCCACCCCATTCTAATAAAGTGGGGTGAGGGTTGGGGTCACCGACCCCTCCCCACCCCCTCTAAAAATTTAAAACTCAATACTTTTCAAACCGTGGCCTAAGCATTAGCACAAAAATAAATACATGTACATTAAAACTTGTGGCCTGTATGATATTTGTAACCTGCGCATTTCTTGCAGAGTCGGCCAGTAATCACGTTCTCGGTATATATATATATATATATATATATATATATGTATATGTATATGTATATGCATATGTATATGTATATATGTATATATATATATATGTATATATATATATATGTATATGTATATATGTATATATATATATAGAGAGAGAGAGAGAGAGAGAGAACAAATGACTATTTAAAATAAATAATTATATACATAATTATATAAAAGTATATATATACATGTGTGTGTGTGTGTGTGTGTGTGTGTGTGTGTGTGTGTACTTTCCAAAATGGAAGTATTGATCTAATGTAGCTATTTCAACAAAATAGAAAATACCCACAAAATCCATTTGGGCAAATACAAGAAAATGAACTAAATAAAAAGAATAAATACATTTTCAAACCCTAATGAGGGTATCAACAAAATAAACAAAAATAAGAAGCACATTCATTCCTCCAAAATCTTGAGAGGTCCTCTAATGGCTACTCTTCCTCCTCCTTCAACCTGTAAAACAAAAGACAAATAAGGAACCAAATGAAATAGAAAGAAGCTTTATAAGGATGCTTTAGGGTTAAAATGTCCTTTTCCTCATCAAGGGCCCAAATTGAATCCATCCGAGGGATGAGATTCATCCCTACAAAAAAAGTAGGTGGAGAGTGGGTGAGTGGAAATTACCGAATTTTAATTTAAATGTTTTATTTCAAAAACATGGGTTGATTTTTTAAGAGGGCACTTTATGGGGTAATGTAGTGTTTATTATTCTAACCTCATGTAAAATGGGCCTTGTTAATTATGTAGACCTTTTGGAATTAAATACCTTGGGTATTTAATTATGTTGTCCCTTTAACCCTTTAAATTTAACTATCAAATATTTAACTATAGTAGGAATTTAATTGTTTACTAAATTAACATTTAGAGAGAATTTAACCATGCTTGGACTAAATACACTCATAAATTTTCCATTTTTTATAAAGGGAAAATTTTATTTATTAAATATAATTTACCTTGAAACATTATTGTGACAATTGTAGTTTAGAAGCCCGTATGTGGGAACGCTTTCTATAAAATAATTATTACATTTTTTTCTTACTAAACCTAGGTTGGTCTTGGGTCTTGTGCAGGAATTTTTAGTAGATGTTACACCTCCGAAGTGGGTTAAGGGTTCACCTGAAACCTCCAAATTCTCCATCCACACACACAAATATCTTATCACTCCCTAAAATATCTTATCTCTCCCTCAAATCTCTTATCACTCCCTCATGTAGAATATACAAACATAAAGAAATAATTTTCCATTATACCTCCACCAAAGAGGTCGGGCACCCTATGGTTGTAGGCACATAAAGTCCAAACACACCTAACCCAAGTGACATAATAACTCATGGTTCAACAACCCACTAGTTATCTGTAACTCCTTTGGGCGTACCCCTATACAACAAAGCGGGTCCATAGGTTCAACCACTCTATGGTGAATCTCACGACCCTATAACAACACATTACGCCATTAGAACTAGCATAGTAATAAGAATCCATTTCAAAGGCCAAGTGGCAAAAATACCAAGCCTCATGCGCTTAAGCTAAAAAAATTAAACTTGAAATGCAAATTTAAAACTAAGAAAAATAAATGGCTAAATAGCCATAGTTCTTGAAATAATCTAAAAACAGTGAATCTGAACCAAAAATTAGTCAAAACTAGCTCTGATACCAGTGATCTAAAAATCAATTTTAACTAGCAATTGTGCACACACTTAACTTTGCTTTGTATTGATTTTTGATATAAAAATTGACTATTATATCCTTTTGTATTTTTAATAAAAGAATTAAAACTGAAATTACTATGTAAAAACAGAAAATAAAGAGATGAATCACCAACAATTTGACACAAGAATTGATAATGGAGTTCAGCACTTGTGGCCTACATCTCTCGGGTCCAGTTAAATGGGACCGATCTATTAAAATATTGAAAATAAATATTTACAAAGATTTATACAAGAATATTATCTTCTCATCACATTCCTCTACCAAAAATAATAGGATTCACTTTTTACTTCATCTCAAAATTCCATCTCTAGCTCAAGTTATGAGCAAAACAATAACATAGTCACTTTCGTGTCTATACTAGTAAAACATATATCCTTTTATAACATTTCATAGCTCCGGGTACAATGGTTGGGAACCTATCCTTTTACCCAAGTGGCCCAGGTTCAAATCCCACTCCATGTGGGTACATTTTACATAGGGATAAGATCCACATTTGATGGGCGTGAAAATAGGAAGGAATTCATATAGGTGGGTGGTGTATGTAATTGTTGGCTTAAGAGCTATCTTATCCCCAAGGATGGGGCTCTCAATGTGGGTGATTGGAGAGATAAGGGTGTGACATGGTAGGTATTTGTGCATGGATATTTTAATGAATGCTGTTTGGAAAATGTCCGTTGAAATACAAGGATAATAGTTGACAAATTTAATTGGAAATTAAATAATGTGGAGTAATAAATGGGTGTGGCTAAATTTTTAATATTATTATTTATTTATTTTCCATATTGCCACATGTCATATTTTCATTGGTCCACTTGATGAGCGTGCATGTGTTCAACCTGTGCACAATCCCCAAAATTTTTCAGTTACCCAAAAATTTCAGCGAGCCATAACTTTTGCATACGAGCCTCGTTTCTGCAAACGAGATATCGACGGAATCGTCTAATTTTTATCCATGCCATGGAACTGACTACAACTGATTATGAGAAGATCTTAGATTAATGTTTCTCCATGAGGATCCTCTAGATCATTCCTCCCCACTGAGAAACTTTTGGACCCAAAAGTCAACTTAATTGGTGAATAGGTGAGGGTATTTCTCCCTCACCTTTCTAGTTTCCATCCATTTATCCTTGTTCAAATGAATTCCTTTAAACCCAACAGGAAGATACTCAATATCACCCCTTCATGAATTTCTGACCTTCCTATCCAAAATGATTTCTTCCTGCAACTCATCAAGATACTCAGGAGCAAAATCATCAATGGAAGGCATTATGTTAGCATCATCATGATCAACAATCATAGGTGGTTCATACAATCTTAAATTCTCAACATTTACAACTAAGTAGATTTGCATATATGGAGACAAATCTAACCGGAAAGCGTTACCAATTTTTCCAATATTTGGAACGGACCATACCGTATAGGTTTCAATTTTTTACCTTCACTTGTCGGCTCTTTCCTGCTGATGTGAAGCCAAACTAAATCACCAACTTTGAACTTGTGATCAGTTCTATGTTTATCATGCCTGGCTTTGTACTTAGCCTGACTTTTCTCCAATTGTTCATGGACATACTAATGAACCTATTGAATTCTCTGAACAAATATTTTAGCCCTTTCAAAATCACTTAAACCATTAACAACAGTTTCATGTCCATAATATACATCTAAAGGAGAATTAGGCAGATATCCAAAACAAGTCTCAAATGGAGACTTCAAAGTAGAAGAATGTAAGGCACGATTATAAGCATGTTGCACATAATATAAATGTTCATCCCATAACTTAGGATGTTTTCCACAATAGCCCCTAAGCAAATGTACTACTATGCAGTTTACAACCTCTGTTTGACCATCAGTCTGTGGATGAAAAGCAGTGCTCTTTTTCAGTTTTGTGTCCATTAACCCCCACAATGTTGACCAAAATTCCCCAAGAAATCTAGAATCCGATCAGATATAATTGAAGTAGGTAAACCAAAATGAACCCAAACAAACTGAAAAAACAAATGTGTAGTTCCCTCACCAGTTATTTGTTTAGTACATGGAACCAACACACATTTTGCTAAATCTGTTCACTACCACATATAAGTAATCATGTTTCTTTCGTGTCATGGGCAAGCCTCCTACAAAGTCCATGGAAACACTTTCCCAAGGCCTTGTCAAAACATGAAGAGGAGTGTAAAGTCCTAATTTCCTATTACTTGTCTTTCTTGTGGCACAAAGAACACATCCCTTAATATAAATTTTTACATGTTCATGCATTCTAGGCCAATAAAATATTTATTTAAATGTACAACCTGTCTTACTAACACCAAAATGCCTCGAAATAAGATAAGTATGTGCTTCCCTAATCATATGCACATGTTCATTTTCTGGAATACAAAGTTTACCAAAATGATATAACAATCCTTCATGCAAATGATAATATTTTTCTCCTACTTTTTCCCACTTACTAGATCCTCATACACTTCTCTAAAATAAACATCATTAACATATTGTTCCTCAGTAACTAACATGAGCCAAAGAACTATGCTACAAAAGGATAGATGCTACTACCACGGGTGGTCTAGATAACATATTGGCAACCTTGTTTTGAATACCTTTTTATACCTTATTACAAGATGAAATTGTTGCAAAAATCCCATCCACGAAATGTCTAGACTGCTGTAATTTGGTTTGTGTTCAGGTACCGGAAGCGGTTAATGGTCACTATGTATAATTGTTTCTTTTCCCATTAAATAATGATTCCATTTTTAAAACTTTGAACTAAAGCATACAACTCTTTATCATAAGTTGGATAGTTTCTTACCGCACTTGTAAAGGTCTCTGAATGGTAACACATTGGTCGTTTGTTCTGCATCAAAACTGCCCCTATTTCATAGTCACTAGCATCTGTCTCAATCTCAAATAAATGTTACAAACTGGAAGTGCAAGATCGGAGCGGTACTTATCTTCTCTTTCAGTGTATCAAAGGCTTTATGTTGCTTTCCTCCCCACTGAAATACCTATTTAATACGTATCAAATCATGCAAAGGAGATGCAATATATGGGAAGTTAGCAATAAATTTTATCCATTACTGAACTGCACCTAGAAAACTCCTAACTTCTGTCACATTAGTGGGTCTAGTCCATTTCACAATATTTTTGTAGGATCAATTCTCAATTCACCATTTCCTACAATATAACCCAAGTAAAGTAAAGAAGTTTTTCGAAATTCACATTTTGACATCTTCAAATACAATTTCTCTCTCCTTAGTGCATTTAAGACTTTCGGATGTGTTTAACATGGTCATCCCATGATTTATCTGAAAATAAGAATATCATCTAAGTAGATAATAATGAAATTATCAATGAATGGTCTAAATATATCATTTATAACTCTCATGAATGTTGCGGTGCATTGCACAAACCAAAAGGCATAACTAACCATTCAAACAATTTCTGTTTCATTTTAAAAACAATTTTCCAAACATCACCTTCTACAATTCTTACTTGGTGATAACCACTTTTAAGTCTAACGTAGTGAAATAAATTGCACTATTTAATTGATCTAGTAAATCATCTATTCTAGGAAGAGGGTAACGATTCTTTATAGTAATCTTGTTTAAAGCATAGAAATCAACACACATTCTCCAAGTGCCATCCTTCTTAGGAACCAAAATAATTGGTGAACCACATGGGGATGTACTTGGATGAATTATACCTTGAGCAAAATTTTCCATTACCTGTCTCTTGATTTCCTCATTCTCTACTATGACAACCCGTACATTCCGAGATATTGGGAAGAGGTTCATCTCTGAAGCAACTATATCTCATGTTGAACCCCTCTTTTGGGGGTAGACCTTGTAGATCTGAAAAACATCATCAAAATCAAAACAAGTTTTACCAATTCATCTTATGTTTCAGATCACAAGTCTCAAAAGCCATCTATGTTCTTTTTCTTTGGCTTTGACCACCATGAGCAAATAACTTTTCTTGAATTTACAAAGCCTTTTCATTTGACTCATAGCTACTAAGGATAGATTATTCTTTTCACGGTGAGCTCTAACAATAAACTCAATTCCATCTTTTACAAGCAAATATTTATTTTCTTCCCTATAGAAGATTTCTTTACGATCATATAAATAAGGACTTCCCAAAACCACCCCACAAATATCCAAAGGAACTACATCTAATTCAACCTCATCTATAAACTTTTCTGTAATGGAAAATATGAAAGTAAAAGTTTTAGTTACTCCGTAGTTTGCATCATCACAAACCCAGCCCAAAGGATAAGGCTTAGGATGTGGATTAGTTTTGAGTCCTAATTTCTTTACAACCTCCTCAGAAATCAGATTAGCTTGAGATCCACTATCAAAAAGAGTATCAATTTTCGTATGTTTTGAAATCACTCTAATGTGGAAAAGCTCATTCCTTTTCTTATCATCATGTATAGTTTGTTTACTAGAAGAAGATGCAACATTTGTAGTACTATTGTTGGAAATTGAAATTTTTGATTTACCTTGAAAACTCATAGCTGTGATCTTGGTTTCATCACCTGAATCTAACCCAAGATCATGAATTGCAGTGTTTGTTTTCTTTTCCTTTCCTTTCTTAACCATCCATTTAGGTTTCAATTCAGGATGTAATTTCCAACATTTAGACTCATCATGGTTCTTTTTACAATGATTACAAAATGGTTTTTCATCTTCCTTCTTAACAGTAGAGTTTGTCTTATGCTTACCCTTTCCTTTTCCTTGTTCTTTTGAACATTTTCCTTCAGATTGCTTGTTATTTTGATTAAAAGAAGAGAAAGAGGACTCCTTTGTCATTTTCCCTCATGCTTCCAAATGGATTGCTTGAACACATACCTTTGCATCAAGATTAGTAGGACTTAAAACAAGTATCATATACCTTAGATAACTATGCAATCCACCAATATATTTAAGTAGTGTTTTTTCCGTGTTTAGGAAATTCCCTTAATTAGAGCCCTTTTCCTAAATTCACATGTGTATTCTTGAAAAATTGTCCCTTACTTTGTATTAATGTTTGCCAATCCATCATATCTTTTTTCTTGTAACCAAGAGGATAAAATCGTTGCCTAAGATTTGAAACAAATTCAGACCAAGAAGTGATTTCTATACCTTTAGTTTCTTCCACTTCATGAAGCTTACTCTCCCACCAAATGAGTGTTGTGCCACCCATCCAAAGAGTTGCCAAATGAATCTTTGCTTCATCATCAAAAATTCTATGAACCCCGTAGTATACTTCCATCCGCTTGACCTAGTTATCCAACTTCTCTGCATTTAGCTCTCCAGTATACATAGGCAATTCAAACTTGATATCTAACTTTAATGAAGGAAAATCAGATTTCAAAGGGTCTCTTTTAGGATTATAAGAACTAGAGATTTCTTATTTATTACCTTCTCTAGTTCCCTTTTCCTTTCTGCCTCTCTTGGTACATTTCTTCCACCATTTCCTTCATCTCGTAGGAATGATCGACGAAACTTTTCTTCCTCTCGATATTCCATTGTAGGACTTCGAGATCGCCCAGTACCAATTTTGGGATCTCCTTCAACTAACTCTCCTCCACCCTTCTTAGATATAGACCTTGTTAACATCCAACACACAAATTTCAATCCAAAAACAATGAAACTGAACCAAAAATTAGTCAAACCCCAGCTCGATACCAATGATCTAAAAATCAATTTTAACTAGCAATTGTGCACACACTTAACTTTGCTTTGTATTGATTTTTTATATAAAAATTGACTATTATATCCTTTTGTATTTTTAATAAAATAATTAAAACTGAAAGTATTGTGTAAAAACATAAAATAAAGAGATGAATCACTAGCAATTTGACACAAGAATTGATAACGGAGTTTGGCACTTGTGGCCTACGTCTCCGGTCCGGTTGAATGGGACCGATCTATTAAAATATTGAAAATAAATATTTAAAAATATTTATACAAGAATATTATCTTCTCATCATGTTCCTCTACCAAAAATAATAGGAGTCACTTTTTACTTCATCTCAAAATTCCATCTCTAGCTCAAGTTATGAGCAAAACAATAACACAGTCACTTTCGTGTCTATACTAGTAAAACATAGCTCCTTTTATAACATTTCATAGCTCCGGTACAATGGTTGGGCACCTATCTTTTTACCCAAGTAGCCCAAGTTCAAATCCCACTCCATGTGGGGCGCATTTTACATAGGGATAAGATCCCACATTTGTTGGGCGTGAAAATAGGAAGGCATTTATATAGGTGGGTGGTGTATGTAGTTATTGGCTTAAGAGCTATCTTATCCCCAAGGATGGGGCACTCAATGTGGGTGATTGGAGAGATAAGGGGTGTGACATGGCAGGTATTTGTGCATGGATATTTTAATAAATGGCTGTTTGGAAAATGTCCGTTGAAATATAAGGATAATAGTTGGCAAATTTAATTGGAAATTAAATAATGTGGAGTAATAAATGGGTGTGGCTAAATTTTTAATATTATTATTTATTTATTTTCCATATTGCCATGTGTCATATTTTCATTGGTCCACTTGATGAGCATGCACATGTTCAACCTGTGCACAATCCCCAAAATTTGCTAGTTACCCAAAAATTTCAGCGAGCCATAACTTTTGCATACGAGCTTTGTTTCCTACAAACGAGATATCGCAAATGAATCGTCTAATTTTTCTCCATGCCATGGAACTGACTGCAACTGATTCTAAGAAGATCTTAGATTAGTGTTTCTCCATGAGGATCCTCTGGATCATTATTAACTTGCATAAATAACATGAAAACACATGATGCACATCAAGCCACTTTTCTCCCAAAACAAGGCGCAACATAATGATTCAACTACAATATAAACTTATAGATAGGGTCTTCCCATGACATGATATTTTTAGGATTACAAATTTATTACAATCATGTTTCAATATTTAATTTAAGTTATATAAAGGCACATAATATGTGAATCAAACAATCCTTTTCCTTTTACTAGATATTCTTTATATTGTTAAACATTTAACTAACAATGTATCTAATTAAATAATGATTGTCTACATTGTTTCAATACCTTGTTTAATTATTTCATTAGTTAACACGATATTTATTTACACATAGAGTTATTACAAACACACAAGGCTACTAGGTATTATCCATAGGATTCACTCATAAGGGTATGCATCTTGATTTTATATCATACCTATGTTACACAACGGAACAAGTGTAAGTCCAAAGAATGTGAAGTTCACATTTTTAAGGATTTAGGGTTACATTTCCTTCTCATCATTTATAGATTGATTTAGTACACAATAAGTATTATAGGAAATAGATTCTTTATCCATAGCAAGAGGGTTTAATCACATTACAAGGAAGATCATCTTTCAATTTCTTGTGGAATAACATCCCACGATTACATTGTTGGTGTGGGTGGCATTTCCTTCACCTCTTATTTATTTATTGTGTGTATTTCCACCTCACAAGTGAGTCATATCACTTAGGTGAGATCATAGGTCCGAGGTGTCATATTAGTTATGATAGATTCTCTTATAGAATCTGGCCATATGTGTAAGTCATACATATAGGAGTTACATTCCCATTTGGGAAAGTAACTCTTCTTCTCCATTATGGAGGAATATTTTCTTACATGGGAGTTACACATTTACTCCCCTATATGTACCCACCTTTCCTGATCTATGAACATGGAGTATGGGCCTCTTTTGAGCCATTTTCCCTCAATGCATGCACATTGCTTTTTGGGTGAGTTATTGCTTCGATCTTGAAGCTACGCCATTTCCGCGGTTGAGTGCAACATGTCGATGCTCACAAATTCCCTCCATATCTTCTTCATTCCTCCGACATGGTATCAGAGCTCGGGGATCAAAATCGTGTCGCTCACTTTGGTTGTTTACTACTCACTGCCTTATAGGTTCATGTGCAAGATCTCAACTTGCTTTGTGCTCTACTTGCATTTTCAAGGTTACATGTACTTGGTTTTATGTCGGTGTGTGTTTTCCTCATGGTATTTTGTAGTGTTTAGGTTTATGCTAAATTTCTAATTTTGAGGTGCAAAGTCTTTTGAGTTTTGAAGGGTTAGAAGAGCCAATCCGGGCTGGTTGGGAACCGAGCTATCCCTAGCTCGTTATACACTTCCCACGAGTTTTCCTTAGCTAGTTGTTTCAACTCGCTGGTCGGTTTTGCATTGGTTGTTCGTTGGATCGACACTCTCACCATTTGCATTACAAACCGACTCATGCACTAACTTTTCGGGCTCTCACACTTTGTCTTGGATCAACTCGGGTTGCTCATTCTTTCATTAAACTGCATGTTTGAGGTCTACTTCTACGTGAACGTGATTTTCACCGGCTCAGTTTTGCTTCCACAAGGTTATTTTGTGGTCTAACATTGGCTCATTACATCTGCTGGCCTCGTGCTTCTCTAGATGCTTCTTCACAGATGTTTATGCACCGGTCTACAGCTCAGATTACTTGTGGTTTAAACATCTGTAGGCTCATTGACCTGGTTTATGTTTGCACTATTGCTCACTACCCGACATGTTCCTTCTGCTACTCACATATCCATTGTTGTTTTTTGCCTTGGGGCTCCATTTCTAGTTTGAATGTGTGTTCTTTGGAATTGTTTATTGTTCATTCAACTTGAGCACGTAGCTTTGGTATCTTTCCATTCGGATCATATTACTATGCCCCTTGAGTTTTCTTGGCCCTGGTTCATTGTTTGTTGTGACTGTGTTATAGTGGTTTACTCCCACATCCATTACCTATTCTGCCAAGTCATGAAATCTCTACAGCTTCCTGTTACATAGCTCAACTTGGTCAACAAACTCTGGCACGTGGATTTGGCTCAAAGTTTTTGGCAAAACATGGGATCGCTCATCGTCTGCATGGATAGCTCTAGCTCCCACTCCCTACTCGAGCCTGTCTAACATTGATTTCTTCCTGACTCAACGTAGCATCTCTGACAAACTCTGCTCAACTATTATTGTTGGAGCACTACAACGGATTCCACCTCAAATCAAGCACGTGTCCTTCGACCACCTCTGCAGCCTTGGACGTTTCTTCCACCACATGGCTTGACAACATGGGCCCCCCTCTTCCCTTTTAGAATTGTTTGGAGGTAAAAATAATCCCTATTTTTTTATGCTTTGAGGAAAAAACATTATTTATGGCATTTTGGATTCTATTTTGCTTGTAATTAAATCCCTTCCTACACGTGTCGAAGACAGAGGGTGAAGTTTGAGGTTAGTAGGTGTAGTGTTCACATTTTACACACCCAAATACCACACAAGGTAAAATACTAGGATAATTTTTTTTTACTACACTACTCACTACGAAAAAAAAACACAAGGAAGGGATCCAAGTACCGAAACTCGACTCGCACGACAATCACATAAGTCATCGACTCACATAGACACATGAAAACAACATAGGCATGTCGATGCCACACTTTTCCCAATGAACGAATACTAGCAATGCCCCAACCACAGAAAGAAGACTCAAGGATAGGAAAACCCACAACACATCTTTTCTTTAATTGTATTTTAGTTACGATTAACATTCTAAGAACATTATTGTGCAAGGATAAATTCCTCATTTTTCCACCTATAGGTTCTTAAGTTCATTCCGTGGTTAAATTATCGTTAACCCTTTTAAGTTGGTTTCTTATTCTTTACAAAATTTTCCATAACTTGCATACTTATTTGGCGTAGTTCAAATGTGTACAAAAATACTTAATTATCTTGTTCTTATGTGAAGAATATTCTTCTCAAACATATATTCAATGTCTACCTTTTTACTCTTACAACCCATGTGGATGTGACTTGGTGTCCATATAGTGATATTAGGATTTAATAGAATTTAATTGCAAGATAGCTTTTTACCACAAAACCTTCTTCGATCACGGAAATGTTATGTTCCTACCATAGTTATTATAATTCAATGACTTGTGAAATTTCCATTTTGTTTTATATATGTATTTTGTTTTTCGAAGGTGGAATATACCAAAGCAATTCATATTCTTTTCAAGAAAATGCATATGTTTAATTGATTTATAATGTCTTCAAGGGTGGCATTATTCGAACTTCAAATCTCATCTTTACTCTTATATGCTTTATCTTCTATGTCACATTATGGTCTTACTTTTTTGCATTGTCTTGAAAAGGAGTTATGAACTATTTGCCTAACCTCTTGAAGAAATAGAAAATTAGAAGACTTATAGCTACACACGAACCCAACTTAACATCCAAAGTAACTCAGGTTTAGATCAATTCCCAACTTCACCTAAGGGTCTACCCCTCAACTAAATATGAGTTTTAAGCGAGAGGACAAATTTATGCTAAACCACCTTCAAAAAGGACCAAGGTGTTATGTTGAGAGAAACCAAGGTAACACATTAAGCTGAGTGGAGCTAAGGAGCTCATTAACAAAAGTTTAAGACCTGGGACAACTAAGTCACAACCTCCATCTATGTTGTCTGGATCCAATAGGGATTTCATTCGATGAAGAAATTTAATTCTAAATCTATCTTCAGAAGGAAAGGTAGTCCGCTAGGCTAATAAAGGAGTTTGCTCTACACACTCCAAGAAAAGTTTGACTGTCACTCCTATCGAGATGGGTTTAAGACAATATCACTAAACATACGACTAAGACGATAAGCCCATTCTCGGGTCCTTGTTTACTCAAACTAGGAGGTTCCATCGAGTGCAGAGTTTAATTTCATTCTACGGTTTTCAATGTCTTCTAGGATAAAAAGTAACACACATGAAAACAAGTTATGCCCGATATTGAACAAGGGTAGAGTGTTTCGATTTAATTCTCTTTATTACATTTACAAGGTATAAATGTGCAAGATGACTCATTAATCATTTAATGAACACTAAATATGCACTACAAGATATTACTTCAAATTTATTTACCTTATATAAATATCAAACCTTTTTACCAGGTGTACTATAAATCAAATTGAACTATGATTAAATACACAATTCCTAGATGTCCTTGAATCCAACATCTCATACATAGCAACAAATTATCAAATATAACAGTCTGTAACATGAGACAACATTATACATTTATTCATTTAACAATGAACTATATAAATTACAAAGATAAATAAATGAATTACACATCACCTTTTCGTCATCATTCTTTCATCCTGCAAAACCACGTGAGCATGATATCAATGATAATTTGTTGGCATGGCATCCACCCTAATCTAACATAATTATCATTTTTCAGTTTTCCCATTTACATATAATAATAATTACAATTTGCAAGCGAGAGAAAAAGTTTAGAGATAGGTATTCAATGCATTTCATTTCACTTCATTTTGTAACCCAGGAGAGAGAAAATAAGGGAAGAGAGAGAAAACACCATTTTGTCAAAAGTTATATTTCACACAACAAGTTACACTATAGAGTTTTAAACTATTATTTACATGTGTTAAATGTTTCCATGGTGGTTTGGCAACCCGACGAGGGTCTCACAGCTTTCTATTTTTACATTTTCTTACTAGCTACAAAACATTCAAAACGGGCTTGGAGGCTAAGAAATTGCTTCCAAAAGTTATCTTTCGATGAGAACACACACCACGATTAACTTTCTATGTGTCCCCAGATATACCAAGAGTTCATAAGAATTGATTGGAATTGGGAAAAACCGAACGGTTTTGCGTTTGGCGGCTAGTTTTTTGAGGCCACTGGTCGTAGTTGACCCAGTTGCAAATGAACAAAAGTTAGCTTGAGGGCTCAGAAAACCACATCCAAAACTGACGTTCGATGGATGAGCACGCAACGAGACACTTCCTACTAGTTCCCCTATATAAGGTGAATTCATCAGAGTGGATGGGACTGAGAACTAGAAACCATTTTCAAACGGCGACAAGTTTTCTAGAGTGACAAGTCAAAATTAGTCCATTTTGACCTCGTCAAACTACAATAAGAGGCCTAAAAAATGTCTTTGCAAAACTATCCAGAAAAGTGTTTTTCCCTAAACTGAAAGTTCCATGCAATTGTCTAGTATAAACACTAGAGGTATGCGAAGATGGGAAATAATTGCTCTATCCAGGTTTCAAATGGCAGTTCAAAACGAAAGCCAACTTTCTAGATTTAACAGCTTTTTACTATTGTAAACCAGGTAATAGGCTCCTATAAGAGTGTAAAAAGATGGCATATGTTCGTTGAGGTCAATCCAGGTCAAGGTGACCCTCACACAATAAGGTACACGAATGAAGCTTAACATCTGTTTTTGAGTTACGAAGGGTACTTCATGAGTCTCTAAAAATGCAAAAATTAACTATTTAAATGGGAGATGATCAACGTTATTATTAATGGGAAGTCAATTTTCGTCCGGTCGATAAAACAATGTTGAAGTGATCCAGTTGGGTAGGAAATTTTATAAATCACCTCAAAATGAGGGTGGAAGTTCATGTTTTAATGCAACGAGTTATTTTGACTTCGTGAGTTATAACACGACATTTCATTATTTATTCAACGAGTTGATATAAACATTTAATCGTATTAAAATCCTAATATTTTAAAATTCTATTAAGTTGTCAAAAGAGAACTAAAACATGAGAATTATGAAAGGTAAGGGAAGATGAACCATGCCTCGGGAGATATTTGCATCCGCATTGAATGTGGATGTCCATGTGGTTTCACTCGCACTCCATTAGGCTTCATCCTCTATAAGGCATTCCATCAACCAAATCACGTGCACCCACAAAGTCCCCATTTCACATTTACTTGAAATCTTTCATTTTGTCTTGAATCTCATCATTTAAACGAGGGAGAGGCTGAAGTCACATGATTGATTTTGCAAGATCATTCATATAATGGCAAAGCCTAAGGCGTTCCCATCTTGTTGTTTTTGGGTGTGGCCATTGTCTCTAAACTACATCTGCTAGAAGGAAAACCCACTCTAACCCAATGAACATTTCCAATAGCTTAACCAGATTTCTGTTATGGATCTCTCCTACTATTCGATATCCTTCTTCATACTCATATCATGTCTCTGTTCAGGAGCTAATTGAAATGTCTTTAAGGCGTACAGTTAGCCAAAAGGCAGCTCCACTCTGCAACAACCCATTTTGTGCATATCCTACAACCATTGCAGACCAAAGGCCACATTACTGTTAGGCATTCAGTTAAGCAGTTCACAAGCCAAGTGTGTTCTTCTATGCTTGCATACATATCTACTAGAGTACATGCAACAAAAACATCTGACAAACTCCTTTATATATTAAACTTTGATGGAATTCCATTACCGTTTCCAAATCTCCCATTTTGGCACAGGCTAGGAAGGTAGGCAAGGAAAAAAACTCAGATTTCCATTATGCTTTGATGGATTTCCATACCCTTTTGTAGAGCTCATGCTTTGGCACAGGCATGGAGGGTGATAGCAAACACTGTGAGGCCTGAATTTCCATTTCTTGAAAACTTCCACGCCCTTTTAGCAAACCCATTCTGTACATGTTCTGCCATCATTACAGCACATGAGGCCATGATTTAAGACTTTAGTTTAACCTTTTCGATGCCAAAATCATGTTTCCATGTTTTTTGCAAGGGCTCGAAATATAGAGATGCAAGCGATCCCATTGGTGAGCCATCCATATCCCCATTAGAAGAGGGATGAGCAACATCCACCTTTAATGATGGTGATCCAACTTTCCTAATACCCTTGGAGGAAGATTCTGCTGATGAAAACCCAATAGGGGTGAAACCTTGGGGTAAGATATTTGCTGATGAAAATAGATGTCTGGCTGAGGGTACAAAAGGATTCTAGGCAAACACAGCCACAAGATTTTTCAAAGGAAATCACTCCTTAGGGGGATTTTCATGCAGACGAATATAAACTTCATACAAATCTTTCTTGGCTACAGAAGGAGCTCTGATAATCTAAACAAGTTCATCAGTAGTCATAGCACAAGTAGGAAGATTATCCTTAGACATTATCTGAATTTTTTCTCATGTTTTACATGTGTTTTCTTTTAACGAAGAAACCTTCCATGCTTTGTGCACAAGAAAAGAGACTCATTCGCACCATAATTAATTTCTCCAAAGATGTAGTTTCATTTTTCACAAAATAGCCCACATGGGCCGCAAAAGTGGGTGAGCAGTCATTAATCACGGTCAAAGCATATACATTAATTAAAACTAAAATATTGTATGCGGCCAATAACCAAAGGACAAAGGCATTTCATATCGCACAAAAATCGATAACACCAATCCAATGCACACAACCTCCTTGATCAGTCCTTCACCTAAAGCACCATGCAATCCAGGGGAAAGGTGTGTACCCACCACCAAACAAAATTTTTTTCAGAGATAATTTTTTTTTTTAAGTTTCACGTGGGAAGGCTCATTGGATTCTAAAAAAAAATAGTGATTGGAAATTAGGATCCCAATAAAGTGCTTGTATTATTATGCTAAGAAATTGACGATGACATAGGCCCTTCCACCAAGGTTACTCTTGACAAATGGTGTCTCCTTGTCTTAAATTGAGGGGGCATTACATTCTCCTCCCCTTAAGAAAGCATCATCCTCGATGCAACATACAATGAAGAAGGAGAAATGGTAAGCAACAAGGAACAAATATGGTGAAGGCACCCGCTAAGATTAAGATTATGATACAAAATCATGGTCACGGGTTGGCCTTAGGAACATTTGGTAGAAATTTTAACTTTCAAGGCTCTGTGAAGATTGGTAGTTCCCTCTTATTCATTATTTCATTAATCTCCTTCTATTAACATTATTCTTAATTTAAGTCCTTTAAAATTTCATTTTTGTAGAATTTTAGTTTATTCATTCATGTGGTTCCCATCATGAACTACAGTCACAACACCCTACCAGGGTCATACACAACACTAAAATTTCACAAGCATACTTTTACATACTTTCATGACCGTATCACATCATAAGGGTTTCACCAAACCATGGATGGAACATACACGTTCCACATAACATAGTATTAGTCACACATATATGATCGATACACATAATGATCACGCCCGATACATATACAACAAGTATCACAAGACCAAAAGAAATCCATGATCAGTACCAACATAGTGCCAAGACAATATCCAATAGTCCATACCAACCAAGGAAAGAGTCAAACCTCAAACATAAAAAGGTGTCAAAAAGACTCACAAGGTACACATAACTCACTATACCAACTCTACACATCTCAAAATATCCAGAAATAACTCCATATATCTCCGAAGCATCATAAAACAATTCCATATATCTCCCAAACCATCACCAAATAACCTCCATATACCTCTCATAGAGAAAGAATCATAGTGTCAAAACCAAGCCAGGTCACTCAACCATAGAGCCCCATCAAGAATCACAGGTCACTCAACCATAGAGTGCCATAAAGAATAACAGTCACTTAACCATAGAGGAGACTCATCTCCTTTCTCCTTTTAATGTGGTCGGGTCACCCTATGCAGCTGGGCACATAGAGTCCATCACCCCAACCCAAGTGACATAATAACTCGTGGTTCAACAACCCACTAGTTATATGTAACTCCTTGGGGCGTACCCCCATACAACGAAGTGGGCCCATAGGTTCAACCACTCCATGGTTAATCCCATGACCCTATTCCAACACATTACGACATTAGAACCAACATAACAATCCATTCAAATGCCAAGTGGCAAAATCAAAAGCCTTGGGATAGGCTACAAAACTTTTAAATATGACAAGGAATTTTTTAAAACTAAGAAAAACAAATGGCTAATTAGCCATGGTTAGTGCAAAATCCAAATGTTAATGCAAGAATCAAATAAATGCCCAAAATATAAGAACATGTCAATCAAGAAAATGGCTTGGTTCTAGCTAAAAGAGATAATGATTAATTTACGAATAAAATACATATTGAGAAAATAACACATTACAATCACTATGTGGCCTCATACCGCCACCAAAGGGGTACTCATCGAGTTGTTGGCACTTAGACATCGAGCCTCAGCTCGTAGAAATATACATGTAACCAGAAATGAGTATATCAAATAATGTAACCGTCATCATCTCTGCCTAAATCATTCCTCCATACTCCCACAAGGATCAACATATTCAAAATTACATAGGATTATTCAATGAACAATCCAATAGGAAAGAGCAGGGGACACAAGGTTGCATAAGTTGAGCCTAAGGTGGTGCGCACCCACAATATACTGAGAAAGCTCAAAGTATACTAAATAGATAGAAGTGGGTTTTCAGTCTATATAAGACTCCACTTCCTCACTCGTACTCGGCTCAAGATTATGAAAACCTGGTCCACGCCTCCTCTCTCCACACATACACTCTTGACAATTTTCTCCCCTTAGGGTCATCTAGTGTAAGGTTCACAACATACACATAATACATCACTATCACAATGGTGATTCACACAATGTAACCATAGCATCTTATGCATGGTATTTATATACAGGGTATAACACAATCATTACTTTCACGGGTCATGATACATCACATTACCACATCCTGCACCCAAATTGCAATCACTGTACACTAGGGATCATACTCACCATATGCCCATAATCTCACGACATGAACCATCACATATTACATGATTTATATGTATGAGGAACACAATGTCTAACATTATGACATATAGTCAATTGCAATACAACACGACGATGCACACAACTCAACACAATACGGTGACGACATCACGATAAAATTCCATTCATTTTACATCAATTTTGTCATGCGATACATCAATACACCTTCACATCACATAATGCCAAAATGTTCTAACCCTCAACAATCCAGATAACATTCCTATTCACAAACAACAAGGCAAGTACATCACACACAGATTCCTCATTGAATCAACAACATAGAGAGTGAATACTCTCATCACAAGCACATCAATATGATAAAAAATACGCACTAAGTGACATGCACCACATGTGCTTCCATAAGGTCACAATTACGACATAGTTCACATAACAACATATATCACATTACTCTTCCAATATCCACCACCATCATGCAACACCATCACAACTCCAATCCATCCCAGAGGTTCGAGAGCATGAACCTCGCTCTGATACCATATGTAGTGCCCACATTTTACACACCCAAATACAACACATAAAATACCAGGATAATTTTTTACTACTACCGCTCACTACACACAACACAACAAGGGATCCAAGTACTGAAACTCAACTCACACGACAATCACATAAGTCATCGACTCACATAGACACATAAAAACAACATAGGCATGTCGATGCCACACTTTTCCCAATGAACGAATACTAGCAATGCCCCAACCACAAAAGAAGACTCAAGGATAGGAAAACCCACAACACATCTTTTCTTTAATTGTATTTAAGTTATGATTAACATTCTAAGAACATTATTATGCAAGGATAAATTCCTTGTTTGTCCACCTACATGTTCTTAAATTCATTCCACGGTTAAATTATCATTCTACCTTTTAAGTTAGTTTCTTATTCTTTACAAAAGTTTCCATAACTTGCATACTTATTTGGTGTAGTTCAAAATGCGTACAAAATACTTAATTATCTTGTTCTTATGTGAAGAATATTCTTCTCGAACATATATTCAATGTCTACCTTGTACTCTTACAACCCAAGTGGATGTGATTTGGTGTCCATATAACGATATTAGGATTTAACAGAGATTTAATGCAAGATATATTTTTACCACAAAACCTTCTTCGATCATGGAAAAGTTATTTTCCTACCATAGTTATTCTAATTCAATGACTTGTGAAATTTCCATTTTGTTTTATATATGTATTTTTTTTCTCGAAGGTGGAATATACCAAGACAATTCATATTCTTTGAAGCAAATGCATATGTTTAATTGAGTTATAAGGTCTTCAAGGGTGGCATTATTCGAACTTCAAATCTCATCTTTACTCTTATATGCTTTATCTTCTACATCACATTATGGTCTTATTTTTTTGCATTGTCTTGAAAAGGAGTTACTGAATGCTTGCCTAACCTCTTGAAGACATAGAAAATTAGAAGACTTGAGCTACACACGAACCCAACTTAACATCCAAATTAACCGAGGTTTAGATCAATTCCCAACTTCACCTAAGGGTCTACCCCTCAACTAAATATGAGTTTTAAGTGAGAGGAAAAATTTATGCTAAACCACCTTCAGAAAGGACCAAGGTGTTATGTTGAGAGAAACCAAGGTAACACATTTAGGCTGAAGCGGAGCTAAGGATCTCATTAACAAAAGTTTAAGACCGGGAAAACTAAGTCACAACCTCCATCTATGTCGTCTAGATCCAACAGGGATTTCATTCGATGAAGAAATTTAATTTTAAATCTATCTTCGGAAGGCAAGGTAGTCCACTAGGAAACGAAGGAGGAGTTTTCTCTACACACTCCAAGAAAAGTTTGACTGTGTCACTCCTATCAGACGGGTTTAAGACAATGTCACTAAACATACTGACTAAGACGATAAGCCCATTCTCGGGTTCTTGTTTACTCAAACTAGGAGGTTCCATCGAGTGCAGAGTTTAATTTCATTCTACGGTTTTCAATGTCTTCTAGGGTAAAAAGTAACACACATGAAAACAAGTTATGCTCCGATATTGAACAAGGGTAGAGTGTTTTGATTTAATTCTCTTTATTACATTTACAAGGTATAAATGCACAAGATGACTCATTAATCATTTAATGAACACTAAATATGCACTACAAGATATTACTTCAAATTTATTTACCTTATATAAATATCAAACCTTTTTACCAGGTGTACTATAAATCAAATTGACCTATGATTAAATGCACATTTCCTAGATGTCCTTAAATCCAACATCTCATACATACATAACAAATTATCAAATATAATAATCTGTAACATGAGACAACATTATACATTTATTCATTTAACAATGAACTATATAAATTACAAAGATAAATAAATGAATTACACATCCCTTTTCGTCATCATTCTTTCATCCTACAAAACCATGTGAGCATGATATTAGCGATAATTTGTTGGCATGGCATCCACCCTAATCTAACATAATTATCATTTTTCAGTTTTCCCATTTACATATAATAATAATTACAATTTGCAAGTGAGAGAAAAATTTTAGAGACATGTATTCAATGCATTTCATTTCACTTCATTTTGTAACCCAAGAGAGAGAAAAGAAGGGAAGAGAGAGAAAACACCATTTTGTCAAAAGTTCTATTTCACACAACAAGTTACACTATAGAGTTTTAAACATTTATTTGCATGTGTTCAATGTTTCCATGGTGGTTTGGTAACCGACGAGGGTCTCGCACTTTCTATTTTTACATTTTCTTCTAGCTACAAAAATGTTCAAAACGGACTTGGAGGCTAAGAAAACCGCTTCTAAAAGTTATCTTCTAATGAGTACACACCACGATTAACTTTCTACGTGTCCCTAGATATACCAAGAGTTCATAGAAGTGACGGAATTAGGGAAAAGCAAACGGTTTTACGTTTGGAAGCTAGTTTTCGAGGCCACCTGGTCATAGTTGACCCAATGCAAATGAATAGAAGTTAGCTCAAGGGCTCAGAAATCCATGTCCAAAACTGACGTTTGATGGATGAGCATGCAACAAGACACTTCCTACTAGTTCCCCTATATAAGGTGAATTCATCAGAGTTGATGGGACTGAGAACTAGAAAACCATTTTCAAACAGCAACAAGTTCTTTCGAAGCGACAAGTCGAAATTAGTCCAGTTTGACCTCGTCAAACTATGACCGAAGGCCTACAAAATGGCTTTGCTAAACTATCCAGAAAACTTTTTTTTCCCTAAGATAAAAGTTCCATGCAATTGTCTAGTATAAACACTAGAGGTTTGTGAAGATGGGAAATAATTTCTCTATCCAGGTTTCAAATGGTAGTTCAAAACGAAAGCCAACTTTCTAGATTTAACAAGCTTTCTACTATTGTAAACCAGTGTAACAAGGCTCCTATAAGAGCATCAAAAAGATCACATATGTTCATTCGGGGTCAATCCAGAGGTCAAGGTGACCCCTCACACAACAAGGTACACGAATGAAGCTTAACATCTCATTTTTGAGTTATGAAGGGTACTTAATGAGTCTCCGAAAAATGCAAAAATTAACTATTTAAATAGGGAGATGATCAACGTTATTACTGGGAAGTCAATTTCGTCTTGGTCGATAAAACAATGTTAAAGTGATCTAGTTGGGTAGGAAGTTTTCTAAATCACCTCATAATGATCGTGGAAGTTCATGTTTTAATGCAAACAAGTTATTTTGACTTCGTGAGTTATGACATGACATTTCATTGTTTTTGCAACGAGTTGATATAAACATTTAACTGTATTAAAATCCTAATATTTTAAAATTCTATTAAGTTGCAAAAGAGAACTAAAACACGAGAATTATGAGAGGTAAGGGAAGATGAACCATGCCTAGGAGATATTTGCATCCGCATTGAATGCGGAAGTCCACATGGTTTCACTCGCACTCCATTAGGCTTCATCCCTCTATAAGGCATTCCATCAACCAAATCGCGTGCACCCACAAGTCCCCATTTTTCATTTACTTGAAATCTTTCATTTTGTCTTGAATATCATCATTTAAACAAGGGAGAGGCTGAAGTCAACATGATTGATTTTGCAATATCATTCATATAATGGCGAAGCCTAAGGCGTTCCCATCTTGTTGTTTTGGGTGTGGCCATTGTCTCTAAACTACAGCTACTAGAAGGAAAACCCACTCTAACCCAATGAACATTTCCAACAGCTTAACTAAATTTCTGTTATGGATCTCTCCTACTGTTAGATATCCTTCTTCATACTCATATCATGTCTCTGTTCAAGAGCTAATTGAAATGTCTTTAAGGCATATAGTTAGCCAAAAGGCAGCTCCACTCTGCAACAACCCATTTTGTGCATATCCTACAACCATTGCAGACCAAAGGCCACATTCTTTGTTAGGCATTCAAAAAGCATTTCAAAAGCCAAGTGCATTCTTCTACGCTTACATACATATCTACTAGAGTACATGCAACAAAACATCTGACAAAATCCTTTATATATTAAAATTTGATGGAATTCCATTACGTTTCCAAATCTCCCATTTTTGCGTAGGTTGGGAAGGTAGGCAAGGAAAAAAACTCAGATTTCCATTATGCTTTGATGGATTTCCATACCCTTTTGCAGAGCTCATGCTTTGGCACAGGCATGGAGGGTGATAACAACGCTGTGAGGCATGAATTTTCATTTCTTGAAAACTTCCACGCCCTTTTATCAAACCCATTATGTACATGTTCTGCCATCATTACAGCACATGAGGCCACATTTTAAGACTTTAGTTGAACCTTTTTGATGCCAAAATCACGTATCCATGTTTTTACGCCAAGGGGCTGAAATGGGAGATGCAGGCGGTCCCATTGGTGAGCCATCCATATCCCCATTAGAAGAGGGATGAACAACGTCCACCTTTAATGATGGTGATCCAACTTTCCTAATGCCCTTGGAGGAAGAGCCGATGAAAACCCAATAGGGGCGAAACCTTGGGGTAAGATATTTGTTGATGAAAAAAATGTCCGGACTGAGCATACAAAAGGATTCAAGGCAAACCCCGCCATATGATTGTTTAAAGGAAATCGCTCCTTAGGTGGATTTTCATGTAGACGAACAAAACTTCATACAAATCTTTCTTAGCTCATGAAGGAGCTCCAACAATATGAACAAGTTCATCAATAATCATAAGACAAGCAGGAAGATTATCCGTAGACATTATCCGAATGTTTTCTCATGTTTTAAATGTGTTTTCTTTTAACAAATAAACCTTCCATGCTTGGCACACAAGAAAAGAGACTCATTCTACACCCAAATTAATTCTCTCCAGTCTGCAGTTTCATTTTTCACAAAATAGCCCACACGGCAAAGTGTAAAAGTGGGTGAGTAGGTCACTAATCATAGTCAAAGCATATACATTAATTAAAACTAAAATATTGTATGCGGCCAACAACCAAAGGACAAAGGCATTTCATACTGCACAAAAATCAGGCACCAATCCAATGCGCACAACCTCCTTGATCAGTCCTTCACCCAAAGCACCACACAATCCAGGGGAAAGGTGCATACCTAGCCACCAAAAGAAAATTTGTTGCAGAGCGGCATAATTTTTTTTTTTAAGTTTCACGTGGGAAGGCTCATTGGATTCTCCAAAAAATAGTGGTTGGAAACTTAGGATCCCAATAAAGTGCTTGTATTATTATGCCAAGAAATTGATAGGACGTAGGCCCTTCCACCTGCCACTCCTGACAAAGGCGTCTCATTGTCTTAAATTGAGGGGGCATTACAGCGGGAGGCTAATCCTCCTCAAGTAAAACAAAACATGCCTAAAATTTGATGCCATTTCCAATGAGTACCCACATGACACCCTCTGCACCCATTTATTGGTATTTTCCATTAGTTATGGGAATTATATTTATGCTATAACTTTTGACTCGCTGCTCATTTTTTAGTGCTTCTTTAGTCACAGTTGCATGATTTTTCACACATTACGTGATGACATTGTCATTTTTTTAAGCACACTACTTTATAAAGTGCCGCATTAGGGGGTTCACTAGTACTCTTGGGCTTTCACATACGAGACACATTATCGGGCCGAGTCCAGCGTCTTGCTTTGTGCACCTTGCACTTTTGATGCACTTTTGATTCCACATCATAGGAGAGCGCCACTTCCACCACTTCTTACTAGAGAGAGAACTATTCAGCTTGGCGTGCTTCCATGGAACGTTACTTCACCCACGAGGGTATTTTACCCTTCTTACTTGGGCAGTTCCGCACTGCCACCGATCATCATCATCCGGAGGACTTCTTGACACTTGTGACTAAATCTTTGGTCACATGATGATGTAATATCTTGTTCTCTCTGGTTTCACATGGCGAGACTCGAGATCCACCTCACCATGTCCTGGAGCATTCTTCAGTCCCTCTATAGAAACCCTTCACATACCGCCATTATCTGCATCGCGTTGATTGATTGAATCCTCTATTTCTTCGTGTGATGAAATTTTCTTTGACATAGGATCTCTTAGTTCTACTTGATGATGAGGATTTGCATCTAGTTCGATGAGAGTACTATAGAGGACTTCTCTCCTCTTTCTCTCACTATTCCAGAGAGTGTTGACACTTCCCACATCTCGTCGGATATCAAGTAGTATCTCAGCTTGGGTCTTATATAGTCATCACACCCACCTCCTTTCCACTTCCAGTGTGTGAGGCCCCTTCCACTCCTATACCTTCATTGGATGACTCATACCTATCTAGCATTGCTCTTGTTTGTTGAGATGCCTCATTGGGATGAGTATCCGCCCGACCTTTTCATCTTTTCACAGAGTCCACTTGTGATGCTCTACATGTTCCTCATCCATCTACAGGTATTTGAGAGGAGTTCATCATCTCCGTTGTTGAGAGTGCCCCTTATGGGACCTTTATCACTTCCACTTTTTCGGAGTTCTCCATTGATCCACCCTTGCTTTTGGATCCCTTTTCTATTGTGGGGGGTGTTTTGTTGCCTTCATATCAGTTGGACATTGTTTCTACCGATGTTCACCCTTCATACTCTAATAGTTCCACATTTGTGACATTACCTTTGGTTCCTTGGCACTCATTTGCTAGACATATGTCACACTTTCTTGGACCAAACTTAGAGTTCTTCATGTTGCTACCTTCGGTTTCCTTCATGGAGTGGGAAAACTTCCAACACATCATTTGTGTCCTTCCTAAGGGAAAGCACATAGTTTGGTGTGGATGGCTCTTCTTTAGTCCAAAGGTAGAGGATCTCTTCATCGACATTCTTTAAGAGACCTTCTAGAGCTGAAGAGTTTAGATCCGTCCACGACATCTTCTGCATTCCTCTCATCTCCCTCTTCTTCTCTCTTCTTCTTCCTTTCGAGAGATTTCCCCTTTGTACATGGGTACCTTTATAGGCTCGTCTGTGGCCGAGACCCATCTTTGGTATCTTTCTTAGATTAGAGAGTGGACTTGTCTCTCTTTTGGGGGTAGTTTTTCCCACTGGGTTTTCTCCTTTTACTCCACTTTTTGAGAGTTTCTTGTACATGGGTACCTCATTAGGCTTTTGGTGGGACCCATTTCTCATTTCTGACTTGCCGCCTCATCCTAAGTTACGATGAAGGGGGTGTTGGTGTGGGTGGCATTTCCTTCACCTCTTATTTATTTATTAGGTGTATTGCCACCTCACCAGGTGAGTCATCTCACTTAGGTGAGATCATAGGTCTTAGGTTTCATATTAGTTATGACAGATCCTCTTACAGAATCTGTCATATGTGTAAATTGTGTCATAGGAGTTACATTCCCATTTGGGAAAGTAACTCCTCTTCCCCATTATAGAGGAATATTTTCTTATATGGGAGTTACACATTTACTCCCTTATATGTACCCACCTTTCCTGATCTATGAACATGGAGTATGGGCCTCTTTTGAGCCATTTTCCCTCAATGCATGCACATTACTTTTCGGGTGAGTTCTTGCTTCGATCTTGAAGCTACGCCATTTCCACGGTTGAGTGCAACATGTTGATGCTCACAAATTCCCTCCAGATCTTTGTCATTCCCTCGACATAGAGTTCCCAATTTCAATCGTTAATTATGAGTTTACTATAGTCATGCTCCAACAATTAATTAAGGGTTCGAAGGAACTTGACATGGAAAAAAACTTCCTTATTTTTGTTTTTAGGTTAGGTTTCCTGAGTATCATTTACATCTAACTGAAGAGGTTTAATTTTTTCCTATCTAGGCTCATGTGCCTTTTGAATGAATTGTGTAACGTATTTTCTAATAGTGAATTTGTAACCTCATGAGACTACTAGTCCCTATCTTAGGGGATTTATCTCGAAGAATAAGACAACATAGTTTCACCTCATACATCCATTGCACACTAGGCCAAGTGGGAGAGCAAGAGGGAGTAGTCCATAGTTTAACAAGTTAAGGATCACATTAGATTTTACACAACATGGATCCTTTTCCTCACCACAAGATGGTTTAAACATGTTATAAGAATGATCTAAATTTCACCTTTCTCCAAGCACATCATCTTAAGGTTACGTTTTTTCAAATTAATCATAAATTAAAATGTTGATAAGTTTTCACAATTAACTCTTAGTATTGCATCATATAACCGAAATGAAAATTGATATTGGGTATCAAGTTCATTTATGATCCCAAATCCTAAAGGTGACTTTCAAGGTTAGCTGAAAATATTTTCCACTCAACACAAGTGTCAATCCAAGAGGGTTTTACATTATGTTTGTTGTTGGTTTCCTATAGAGCACTACCCTAGGAGAAAAAATTCTCCTTACTACATACCCAAATATCAATCCTATGAGGGGATGACATACACCAAAACAAAGTTTAACCACATCATTTCTAATTGACATGTTCACAAAAATGTCCCTAAGCATACCAACTAGAATGGCAATCTCAACTTGGACTCTTATTTCCTTAAGCTAGAGGGTGTCATCGAATATAATATTGATCATGTTATGTTCATCCTAAGTGTTTAGTTTGTTCTATGCTAAAAAGATCATGCGAGAAGGGTAGATATGCACAAGTTTTAAACTAAGGTTGGTTGTTTTATTTAGATTTCCTTTCTATATTTTCTAGTTAAATAACACAACACTCTAGAGATTTCATCATAAATTTCACAACGAGAAATCACTATAAGATGCCAAATTTAATTTCCTTAACATATATATCCAAATTTTGCAATACAAAATTTGGGGATCAAAGTAACACTTGTGTTTAGATGAACATTTCACTTAAACACTAGCATCTTAAAAAGATTACAAAACTTCAATATTAAACATTTTAGTACTTCACAAAATGTTAAATTATCCTTTACTATTTCATTTAACATATATATCTAACTCCATTTTTTTAACCATACGTAAATCTTAATCAAAAGACACCTATATTTAAGTACACATTTCAAAGCACTCCTAAAATAGACTCTCATACATATTACCAAATTTCAATAATAAACTTTACTGTAACATAACAATACATAAAAATTATATTTTCCATTAACATGCATAAATTATAATAATACACCATGAATTTCAACCATGTCATTTCGCCACTTACTTGCATCCTACAAAACCAAGTGAGCATGAATTTAGAAATAAATCATTGGCATGGCATCCGCCTAAGTCTAGTATAATTAACGTTATTGGTTTTCCATTTACATTGTAGTAATAATACACACGTAACAAGAGAGTGTTAGGGAAAATATTCATTCCATTTCATTTCATTTCTTAATTGAGGGAGGAATGAGAAAGAGAGCGGGAAGAGAGAGAACACTATTTTACAAACATCACATTTCACCCAACAAGCCATAAGAGAGAGTTTCACGTGATTTTTATACGTACAAGAAGTTTCCCGTTGGTTTATTATCTTGCCTAGGGTCCTGCGGCCTTATTTCACATTTTTCTACTAGTTGCGAAAACATCAAATTTTGGCTCAGAGGCTAAAGAACCATGCTTGAAAACTATCTTCGATGGGAAAATGCACAATAGATAAATTCCTATGAGTAATCCTATATACCAAGAATTCACGAGGCCGAAGGAGTTCAAAACTAGAAAACAGTTTACAAATGGCAGCTAGTTTTCCGGAGTCACTTGGTTATAATTGTTCCATTTGACCTAGTCCAACTATGAATGGAGGCCTACAAAACCTTGTTGCCAAACTATCTAGAAATGTGTTTTCCCCAACCTAAAGATTCCTAGAAATTATGTAGTAAATATACTAGAGGTTTGTGAAGGTGGATAAGTATTTCTTTCTCATGGTTCAAACGGCGAGTCGAAATGAAACCCAACTTTTCGGTTTTAGTAGCTTATGAAAAGTGTAAAATGGGGTAACAGGGCTCCTACGGGAGCGATAAGGAGAGCATAAATGGTTGATTGAGGTCAGTTTAAAGCTTGATGCAACTCTCCTCATGACAAGGAACATATACAACGTTTGACATGTTTGGTATGGGAATTAGTATGTTGTTTTGCACATCTCTAGAAATTACATTTTTTTAACTTTACAGGGTAGAAAAAATGGTTGTTTTAGTTGACGACTCATCTAGAGCTCACCAATACCAACAAACACGAGCACCAAATTTTGATACCTGGGTCTAGAATTGCATAAGTTTTTGGACGTGACACGGATGAGGGTGAAATTGTAATTCGGTAGCAAAAATTATGAAGTATTGTTTTATTGATTACACTAGTCGTTTGGTTAAAGTATCCATTTTTAAAGTATCTAATGGTTTAATATTTCTATTTTATTGCAAATGAAGAACCAACTCATATGAAAATTATAAAAGATGCAGGTAAGGAGACCATGCCTGAGTGAAAGTGAATCATCCCAAGTTGTGGAGCTTGATTCCGCATCCGCACCAAACATTTTTCCAATAGTCCGTGAGCCTACTCTTGGCTCCCCTCCATTCAATGGTCCAACAAGAGATAATAAACCATGTGCATGCCTCTCACTACCAGCCTATTTGTGAAGATGTTTGTACCAAGAGATGGTTGAGCAGATGCGAGAAATTTATAGGAACATATTCCCTCTAAATCTCACACTTGTTTCCACCCCCAGTCCTATCCAATAAACCCATTTGTACACATCTTGCACTCATTTCTTTGCATTGGAATATGTCCCATTTTGAGGTGTTTTGTTAGGAAACTCACAAAATGAGCACATGCTTCCACAATTCAACCATGAAACAAAAATAATAATTACTATACAATGCCAATACCCTCCACTCCTAGCCTCAAACTGACAACATTTGTAACACGCCTAACTAGAGGATGTGCTGTCAGAGGTTATGGAGATAGATTTTACAACTGTCAATTTCTTTTCCTAGACGTCCATGCCATGTTTCAAGCTCCACACATTGGCTGAGAGGATGTTAGCTAAGGTTATGGAATTGGATTTGCACCTTCCAATTTCATTTGCTTGAAAGTTTCTACACCTTTTCAACAAACCCATTTTGTGCATACCCTGCATTCAATGCATTCCATGAAAGCATATTTCTTTCAGGCATTTTTCAACCATTTCACATGCCTTGTTCTTGCTTCCACTTTTTGCATACATATCTACCAGGAACTTGCAACTAAAATATTTGACACAATTCTATTCTCCGTAATTCTTTGGTGGATGTCCATACCTTGTTTCAAAGATACTACTATTTTGGCACTGGTTGTGTGTATGCTAGCAAACGTGGAACTGATCAGGTTGGACACCTGTTGGTTGCATATGGTGAAACAAGGTTATTTTAACAAACCCATTTTGTGCACATACTGCAATCATTGCAGTCCATGAGGCCACATCTCTTTGGGCACTCTGTCAAACAGTTCACATGTCATGTGTATGTTCCCACGTTTTGCATCCATGTCTACCAGAGCACTTACAACTACAACATCTGAAAAATTCCTCTATCTTTTATGCTTTGTTGGATTTCCATACCCTGTTCCAAAGCTCACATTTTTGCACAGGCCGGGAGTACACATGAAAAAGTAAACTGATCAGGTTGGAGACCTGTTTGTTACATAGGTGAAGCAGTGTGACTGTCCCGTGAGGAAACCTGTGTCTTTTGTACATTGTCATAAATGTATTCCTGAGAAGTTATCTCATTATTTCATTCATTCAAACACTGAAATAGTATGCATGCTCTATGAGATGCCCTTGCCACACTCTGCCCCGCTGCAACTATCCAATTTCTGCTAAATTTACAATGTGAACTAGGGTTTCAGCTTGGTTAATGCCTCCAGATCTCAAATAAAGTGTTTGGATTATTATGCAAGGACAATGACAGGTCAGGAATGGTGGCCATATTCTACCAAGATGTCTCCTACCCGCCAAACCAGCTACCACACACTACCTCATCCTCTTTCCTGCATCTCACTTCCTCCAACCACTCCAGTCCATGCTTTTAAATGCTTCTTTCATTTATTTTAAATTTTAATTATCTTAATTTAACTTATTTATTTTATTATTAAATAAATATATTTTTATTCATGTTTTGTTTTATTATTTATTTTGTTTTTATCTATCTTAATTGTTTTATAATAACGGTCTTAGAAAAGGCTCAGTGATAAAGGAGAGGGGGAGAAGAAATCAGGGCATTACATCATATTTACAAAAAAAGAATAAATAGTGATGTACTTGATTGTGCAAGAGATTTTAGATGTTTGGATAATGCATCAATGTTCTGAAGAGTCCCCCTATACAAGGTTTGTGACATTGTGTTAATATAGTGATCATGCTTTTAATTCGGAACCTTTTAGCACACAAATGCGTCAGATTTCAAATTAAGTGGTCCAAAAGACCAAAATGAAGATGTTGTGTTTGAACAAGTTTGAGGAAAATGAAGGGAGGATAAAGTCAGCCATACTAAAAACAATTGTTTGGGCAACTTTGTTCATGAAGGTCGAGTTTGTCCTGCACATAAAAGAATGAGTCTAGATGAAAACTACAAGGTGTTAATTTTAAGATAAAATAATAGAATAGATAAATGATGTTAAAAAAGTGTTTAAGAGACATTAAGAAAGAATTTTGACTTATAATGCACCCGTTACTCCTAACTATCCAAGTTAACCAACCATATGCACAAAATCATCTAAAAACCATTACAAAAAGGTTATGCCATTTTAAAATATCTATAACAAATTACTCATATTAATTCTTACTATATTCTCATATTGTTAATTAGTGTATTTAGTTAGTTCAAGCATAAAATTGTTCTTACAAAGTAAGTACTCGATTTCTAAATAGTTAACACTACTTTACATTTTAAACCTTATCTAATATAATTTTATTTTCTGCGTATTTTGGTCATTTTATTGTAGAAATTAGATATCAAGCATGCATACATATAAGTGAAAAATTAGTAAATATACAAATGTGTATATGACCTCTTTACATCGTTATGATATCTCTATATTGTTATCCTTGGCCCTCCCTCCTATCTATCTATAAAATCTTTAAAAGCCCTCGGCCACGATGCGGTCCTACTGCTTTTATAGTGGGGTCGTTGGGGATATGGCGTATTTGCCAAAAGCCGATGAGAACCTTTAATGAATACATTTTTCCCGTTCTAAAGTAGAGGATACAATTCAGAGATTCTGTTACCTCCGTACCAAATGCTGCTTTTCTTTATGCAAACTTTCCAACAATGCAGGTCCTACTTACCACTCAGTCTCCGCCTGCACTGTCAATTCCGTAGAAGTGTTTTCATTTTATATCATGTCCGCTTCCACTGGTACTAAGTACTGCTGGTTCCCACATAACTTGCTTCTTTTAACATTCTCTTTGTCTTTTACTTCAAATATTGTTTATACAAACTCAAGTTGACAGGAGAGATGCTATTTTAATTATTATTCTTCCTTAATGCATCTTAGAATAAGTAATTACAATACCTTGCTAACTTATTTTTATTTTCTGCCACTTGTTTTGCAGATTGGATTCTTCTTGGACGCGGAGAAGAAAGAGAAAATGAATTCGATTACAAAAGGCTACTAAAAAACAATTATACGGGTCTTACTAGTTAATCGTGCTACCATGAGTGGTATATCACAGTCGCATGTGATCCATTAGAGTCCATTAAAGAGAATGAATGTTTACTGAGTTCAATTTCAATTCCGAAGATAATTTGTCGGTTTTTATTACTATTCGTGCACTCAATATTTGATAAAATACGAAGAGTTTGGTTGGTTTCTTATAGGGTTATTCATTCACTTAATACCATGGATACTTGATATTCATACCACAGGTTGTTGTTGTTTTCTTCTAGAATTATTCCAAATAATATAGGTTGATTTCTTCTACAACTACTCGTACATTTATACTATATTTTAATTATTTTTTAGATGTCCTTTTAGTAAATGCTTTTTCAAAATAAAAGATTTTCAAAAAATTACTATATGAATAAAATTAACAATTATAAAAGTATTATTGAAATTGCTAGCTTATAAAGTATAGATATTACAATTACAAAAGTCCAAACTGATATGAATGGTATAGTGAAGCCAGTAAATTAATGTTCCCTAAATATATTTGAGAAAAAATCTAGAAATTGGAATTCCTTTTGTCCAAATATATTTGTTTGACCCTATTATTTAAAAAGAAACCAAAAAAAAACACGAGACTTACAAATTTGTTTTGTCCCCTAAAGACTTGTATTTAGATTTGTTGGAAATATTGTCAAAGATGTCAAAGAAATGATGAAAAGTCACTTGGATCAAAAGTCATCATCGCACTTATAGAAATATTCATTGTGTGGGAGTCAAGAGGATAGGCCACCATTCTCAAATATGTATTTTGTCAAAGAATTGGTACAAGTAAGGTAATGTGATGATCATTTGAATTTTTCTAGCCATGGAGCAAAAGAATTCATTTTGTAGATTTTTGTGGGTTTTTGTCTTGTATCGCGGGTTTTTCAAATGCCACGCAACAAAGGAAGTCACTTTGTAGTGTTATGCATGTTTGCAAAGCCGCGTAACAAAGGGGACAATTTTCAATGTCCGGGGTTTTAGGTGAGAATGTCGCGGAACAAAGAAGGTATGCAACCGAGGTCAAATAAGGGCCACAAAACTCGAAGAATGTCACGGAACAAAGAGGAAGAAAAAAATAAATGTGTGGAGGTGAAAGGTGGTCCGTGAAGCTCATGACATCCGGGAAGATTGCAAATGCTACATAACAAAGTGAAGATCAAATGAAAGCCGCGGAAGTCATGAAATGTCACAATGAAGAGGAAAATACAAACCAAAGTTACGGAAGACTAAGACACCCACAGAACAAAGGAAAAACATATTTTTGATCATTTAAAGCTAGCATATAATAATACTCATCTAGAGCTAAAATATTTGGTCCGTAGTTCATGGATTTTTTGGTCTAGAGCTAGGTGTATTAAGGTGACTCATGCTTTGTTTTGGCATTGATATGTTTCTTGTAATTGATATCCAAACTATGATTGACTCTATTTTTGTTTATATTTAGTTCATGATTCAACCTTCATCTAGTCTTGCGCTCAATGTTTAAGAGGGACAATCGGATATAAAAGAAGATATATTTAAAATAAAGTGGGTGTGTGTTGGAGAGAAGGAATTACAAAATACTTAAAGGAGAAGAGAGGAATGACTAATGAGTATCAAGAAAATTTATGATTATGGTGTAGTAACGAATTGTTGAAGAGGAGGGAGATGTTTATGGTGAATTTTGTTTTAATTATTATACAATAAATCACCAAAACTCATAGGACTACAAGGTTTAATGATAAATGTGTTGAAAATACAATGCCGAGGTGTATGGATGCAAAATAGACGTGGGACTCCTTCGATTGAATGAGATAAACGCATACAAATTAAGAGATAACTAAAAATATAGATATTAGATAAATATATGATGATTTTCTCGCAATGGCCAATCCCATAAACCAATGGGCTTCCTTTAAAGGGTGTCAATTCATTTTGACAATCAAGTGATAAATGATAAATGATACAATATGATAGATGGATGATGGAGATATAAACTAAAATTCCATAAGGATAGAGAGATCATGCTCCATGTGATAAGAGGCCCATGCAAAGGCTAAGGCAAGCTTGAACTCGCCAAGTATTTTATCCAATCTTGTTTGGTGGTGTCTTGTTCTTCTCATATGATTTTAAGATGATGTGAAACGTCCTCGATGTTTAGTGTCAAAATGATGGCATAAATTCTCAACTCATGCACGATGTTGAATTGTTCCCAGACAAAGGGTTGTTAAACGATTGGAAGATCAAAGATACTCATAATCGATGTGCACGACCTAGTACGGTCATCTACAAGGAAAGATAACTTGGAAAAAAATTATCAAAGGAAAAACATATTAAGATATTGATTGCAGATATGAAAAAACGTGATTAAATGACTAAAAGAGAGATTGCTATTGATTTAATACGGTCCTTTATTGATTCGAGGGTAATCATTTGGCGATTTGAGTGAATCATTGGTGATTGGTGTGAAATAGGTTTATTTCTAAATAAGATGCAAGTAGGATGTAGGAATAGATGATTTATATAATGATTTGATCTTTAATATGACTCGTTGGTGAAAATTGAATATTTAAAAAAAAAGTTTACCTTTGATGTGGAATGATAAGAAATAATAGTATATGAGTCTTTACAAGATTTATGATACCTTCTGAGTGATTTCATAGGGATGTAAGAGATGTCTAGATGTCTAAAATGATGTCGTCTACAGGTGTTCAAAAAGATAGAGCTTCGCTACACTTTCTAGGATCATTTTTATGAAGGTTTGATGGTCCTTGTTTAATCATCGGATCTATTAGTTACAATCAATGGCTATCCAAAAAAGAGGGCCAACATGCTTAGAAGTGGTTTCAACCACTTCCAAACAAGTTAATTTGGGTTTGGAAGTGAACAAGGATGGATAGGAAGATGTTGAGGATGTTAGGAGGTTAAGGGGTTAAGCTTAAAATGGGTTAGGATAGTTTCTAGGTGGCTAGGGAGGTTTAGGTAACTTAGGATGGGCACAATAGGTATTTACGTAAGTTAAATGTAATTATTTGGTGATAAAATATGATTTATAGCATAATAGGATAGGGTTCAGTGTTTTAAATGAAAATGTGAGGGTGTGGATAAACACCGTGAGGTACGGAAAATGGGTGTCTACGAAGAGAAAAATAAAGTGGACTGAAATTGTGAACTCATTAAGAGGAAGGAGGAGCATGCATCACATGAGTAAGAGTGTGAAAAGTGTGAGAAATATGGGTGTATGAAGTAAGCAAGAAGAGTGAAATATGAATAATAAACTGAAGAGTAGTAAAAGATACAACATTAGAGGTAGAGGTCTAAAAGAGATTTAATTCATCAATTGAAGAAGTGTATTTAGGGATTAGTTTCTCCATTAGGATGGTTCCTACAGGAGATATCTGTAAAAATAATTATTTTTGTGGAATTCAATTAGTAGAACCAAGCAATCTTTTCTCTATGGTTTTCTCCCAAAAAGGTTTCCACATAAATCTTGTGTTTCATAATTGTTGGATCTTGTATGATTTTGTTGTTATGGATGTTAAAGTTTTAAAGAAATAAAGGTTTGTATAATATTGATTCACCCTTCTCTCAATATTAGCATGTGCTCTTCAATAGTTTATAAATGTATGGACCGAGAATATTATACAAGTCAAAATCCTCTTACTAGGTTGACTCTAATGCATATAGTAATGGACACCATGCTTTTGAGGAATGAGATGTTATTCGTATACATTTTTACTTTTTAAAGTGATACAAGGGTAAGTGCATGGAAATGGGAGGTTAAATGGGGTTCTTAAGAGAACATTTTTTTATGAAAACTTAAAATCTTCAATTTATACGAGTTATTTGAGATAATTACACTCAAAAATGAAGAAGTTATAAGAACATGAATTGTAGCATTCTAGTTTGTTTGAAATGGTCATGGAAGTGGGTTAAAGATATTAAATGTCAATATGTGCTCATGTTTTTATAAAAAGACATAATAGACATTCAATCATGCCCGCCACCCCATTGTTTTAGAACTATTTAGTATTAATGAAAACCCTTTGGTAGAAAGATAAATAAGAGAAATTGGTTTGGGATAGAATTTTTGTATTTTTAGTGATTATTTATTTTTATGATTTATCACGTAAAAATATTTTGAAAATTAAAAAATTTGGATAATCGACGTTCCCCTAACTACCTTAAAAAATCAAGAATTAGAATTATTTTGAATTATTACTTGATTGAATAGGGCGGAGCACTGAAATTTTTTTATTGATATGTAAAAATGAATATTTCAAAACAATGCGAGAGAAATATAATGTATAAATACATTCAACAAATTCTATCTAGTCCATGAAAAATGGATCGAATAATCTAAACTAAGCAATATGTAGAAATAGCATATTGCCCCTAATTTCTACTAGTAACTATTGCCGGGAGATATCTAGGTACACACACAATAGAAGTTTCCCACAAACATAGGGATGAGACCCTATCTCATAGTTAACTAACAACTAATGACAACTAACACCTATTGACTTAAGTTAAAGTAAAAAATTAAATACTTTAACTTATTACATTTATTCAAATATCTACTAATGATGAATTATGCTAAGTTTTATTTCTAACATTCCCCCCTTAATTCAACATGGTCTCAAATGAATTTTTGAAGACATTTGCATGTTTCATATCTATTGGGTGATATTAGAGCGGGATGTTGTTTTCTGAACATGTTCATGAATAAAATGTACCTACACCTCAATGTGTTTGGTGCACTCATGAAAAAATGGATTAGAAAAGTTTTACTACTCCTTTATTATCAACATATATGATAGTTGGATATTTTTGTGGTATTCCCAATCCTTCAAGTATACATCAGATCCATATTGCTTCACGAAAGCTCCACTTGTTGTGCAATATTCTGATTTTGTGGAGAACCTTGAAACAAAAGTCGGTTTCTTACCCCCATTATTGGAAGAGCAATGGAATGAGAGGGTGTAGGGAAAACTTTAGTGGCAAATATTCTTTAATTCACGAATATTCCAGTTTTTGAAATTTAAAATTGGTGAATTTTTAGGGTACAAATTAGGACTAGTTCACCAAAATTTTCTAGTACAAGTTAATTTTGGGGTCAATTTTCCATTCTCGTGAAATATAAATTCATAATATTTTTCCTAAATATAGTCACTCACTAGCATATTTTTATGTTATTGGTTGACAACATAACGTATGTTATAGGTCGGTAGCATAAAAATGCTACAGATAACGACATTTAGTATGTTTTTGGTCAATAGCATAAATAATGCTACCGTCAACAACATTTTTATGCTACCGAATGAGAACATATAGTTATGATGTCGATGGTAGCTAACATTTTTATAAAAGCTTTGCAGACGACAACATATAGTTATGTTGTCGGTTGGTAGCATTTTTATGCTATTGTCGACAATGAAACTACATGTTGTCGATTGGTAACATAAAAATATTCTAACGACTTGTAGCACATAAAAATACTACTGTCTAGTAAAATTTAATAGTGATGATATGATGTATAGATATTTGACATTCATGTGAAAAATAATTTTCACGGATTCACTAGATATTTTCTAAGGAATTTTTTTTAGGGACCCTTAAAATTTTCCCTGGGGGGGTGAATCATTCCTTACAAAATTTCAAATCACATTTCACATTGCTTATTTAAAACTCAAAACCATTTAACCATCCATTAATGTGTGCACATAATCATATATCACATATGCAAGAAGCCAGATTAATCTTTGGAGCACCCATGGGATCCCTAGTCCCACCAAGGGTGCCCTAGTCCTTTTGTACTTTCATTCCACTTTATGGGATCTTTCTAGCCATTTTACATCTTTATCTTTTTCGTGGTCATAATTTTTGAGGTTAATTACGAAATTAGATCAAGAGAACCCTATAAATATAAAACCATAATGAGGAACCTAACATCACTTACTATTATCACTCCATCTATAGTTCCATCCATCTATTGTATTAGAGATCACTTGTATCCACATAGCTCCATCATCAAGGCACAAGGTTAGGACATCTGCATCACACTTCATAGGGGGAGGGATTATATTCTATTCCATACACACATTCTATTACATTTTCTACACATAGTTATTGCTTGCTACTTCACAAAGTGTGATTGGCACAAGAGAAACCTAGGGCATGTTCACACACACTTGCACATAGAACTACATCAAGTCTAAGATGTAGTGCAACACTTCAGTTAGTAAGTCCACCATTGTGATAGCTGAGGTCAGTCTTACCCTTTCATATGCATTTTCTTTTTTTTAGGGTTTAATGCTTGTTTTGGTGTCTTGCATGTCTTTCTTTTATCTTGTATTATTTGTGACATGTAAAGGAGCATGGAAAATATGATATGACACACAACGAAGGTTCCAGATCACCTTCTAGCCCTACTAAGATCATTTTCATAGCATTTTCACAGACTAGGGTGCCCAGATTGTAGACCAGAGCTCCTGCAAGTGCCCCAGTCCCTCTCCAGGTGTTCCAGTCTAGCTAGATCCTCTAGCTCCATCCTTTTCGAGACATGCACAATCGTTCCTACTTTGATTTTCCAAGTCACATCTCGCGACATTAATCGTTCAACAAATAGTTACTTAGATTATTTGCATACTTCCTTTATTTCATTTATTTATAGTTTTTCATAGCTTAGATTAACTATCCTCTTGACTATATTAGTTAGTCAATTTTAGTTAATCGTACCCTTTAAATTTTTGAGATAGAGATTAGGATTTTTATATGGACTAATTTGAAATCCATTTTGAATGAGATACTTATCAATTATTATGTACAGTTCCATGGGAGAATTCTATAAACCATATAGTTATTTTATGAGTTTACATACCTTTTCCTCTTTACTTGGTATGACAAAACCTTTTGGTTGAGTCATGTAAACTTCTTCCTGTAAATCACCATTAAGAAAGGCATTTTTCACATCCATTTGGTGTATTTTCCAACCAAATTATATAGCTAGAGAAAAGATTAACCTAAAATATTTTATCTTAGCTATGGGAGAAAAAGTCTCCTTATACTTAATGCCTTTTTAGCATATTCCTTAGAAATCGGTCTAGTATTATGTTTACCAATCTGTCTTTTTCCTTGTACTTAATTTTGAAGACCCATCTCGCATCCAATCAAATTTTTCCCTGGTTGAAGATCTGAATTTTCCATGTATTATTTTTCATAAGTCATTTATATTATGCATTCACAACATCTTTCCAAGGCTTATACTATATGGATTTTGAAACTCTGAAAGCTCGATCTTCACTTTGAGCACATGAACTCTAAACTTAGCAACAATGTAATGCCGCTAAAAGGTGACGCCACGCCACGACGCCGACGACGCGCCACAACCATGCAACCCGAAAATGCAACAAACTTTTTTTTTTTTTTTTTTTTTTTAAATGGGTGCGCTTGCATACAAGTTTGAACTAAAACAATCCAGTAATGCTTCGGGAGCGATGATGTTTAATTTAACATCATTCGGTGTTTCACTAAATTTGAAAAGGGTCATCCTTCGAGTTGAAAGTCTGAGGGCTGAAATATCGAATAACGAAGCATCTCCGAACGTTAATCCTTAGGGTAAGGTATAATTTGTTATGAAATGAAAACACTCTCTACCCGATTTTTATGTATATATTTTTTTGGTTTAATATCCATTTATATTACATATATCACGATTTAATACATTATAATATATATATGTATAACAATTATACATTAAGATGTTTACTTGGCCCTAATTTGCTTTATTTACAATGCATGACTTTATGTATTAGATATACAAATCACTATGTTTACATTTAGTATAATATTATATGAAAATATGCTATGCGTCATACTACTACTATACTATGTAGTATATAATACTTAGGTAATCCTAAGTAGATATCCGGATAAACATATAACAAAAGAGGAAACCAAGAGACAAGAGTCCTCGATTTGAGTCCCAAGCATTTCAAACTTGAGTTTAAATGTTGTGGTTGGGGCGGTCGATAGCTCACCAACACCTGACAAACCCATTTACTGCTCCCTCCTTATGCGTGCATGCCACACGGAAAACACTGAGCCGCTTGTTTGATATACTTTCAATTCGCACTCATTTGTAAATGCAATCCCCACATGGCCGAATTTGTTGCGTTGGGTCTTTGTCTTTGACCCATGGGTTCAATATGGTGGTTGAGGATGGAGTTAGGGCGAGTGGAGCAGCGACGCAACAACCAAGTCTCCCTTCTCTTTTCTGAGCGCTAAAACAAGCAGATTGCCAATACTGTCGTTGTCTACTCAGTATTGAATACATCTACAATTTCTGGGAATTCTCCTGTGTGAAAATTTAATCAAAACGATTGAAAACCGTGAAGGCATTTTAAAAAGAAAAGGACAGCGACCGGTTCAACTATGCTGTTATCAGTTTAGTGTCGAATGCATCCTCAAAGCTCGGGATTCACCTTTAAGCTATTTTTATCAAAATTCGGTGGGGGATAGTGAAGGCGTACAGAAAGACAGAATCGATTAGGGGACAGTGTGAATGTCACCCGGGGCCGAATGGAATGCACACCGCATTCATAGGATTGCTCGTTCAGGTCGTTTTTGTGTCAAAAGTGCATGGTGTTGCAATAAATTCTGGATATGTCATCTGTCAACTATGGACCTCTCATACCAACAACTACTGCTTGTCTATTGCAACACTCTAAGATAGACGACCACAGAACTCACTTTTGCAAGCATTGCAGCAATTTAAATATTCGTTGTGACAGTCAGCGCTTTGTGTATCAAGTTGTCTCATCGACATATCTCTTGAAAACGTACCATCATTTTTTTTTTTTTTTTTTCATATTAGCAGTTATTCTCTTAGACACGATTTAAGGGTGATTGGTGGTCTTGATTTTGAGACTAACTTTACATTTTTTTGGGCAAGTGGCGAGGCTCGCCATGTAGCTTGATATTTGTGAAGCTAATACCAATCGCAGTGTCCTAATCTGTAAAAAAAAAAGTTCAAAATCTGTTGTCCTAATCTCACGTCGGAAAATAGTATCTTTAAGGAGCTTATGGTAATAGTTCCTGCAAATAGATTATGGCATTGCACATGATTTGCATGGTTATAGTTCTATTTGCCAATAAGCACTCGAACTAAAAGATAAACAGCAGGCAAAAAACATGAGAACAGAGAGCTTAAATCGGCTTGCCATGGAAACTCGCTTGCTCTTCACAGTGCTTCACCTGCTGGCACACAGATGGAAACGAGAAATTACACAGCGTGTAAGAAACAAACACGCGTTTTCCTTGAGACACTCAAAACTGCCAAAAGCGACCTGCTCTATACATGGCAGTCAATGCATTAATGTTTCATAACTGCTCCATTAATGAAACAGTTTCTAATAAGGGACAAACTTAATTCTCTTAGACATGGTTTAAGGTACTCTTGAATTTTTCATAATCATTATAAACATATATGATAAAGTTTAAATTGTTGGATGTGTGTTCAATTGTATTTTCTTATGAAATCTCTTTCCAACATACCACAAAGAATCCAACAACATTTCCAATAAATTTTTGAGTAAGAAAACTAACATCTCAATACAACTTTCCTTCAATATTTTGTTACAACACTTTCTACTTCATGTGGAACAAATTCACAATAATGTAAACACTTTTCAAGTACAATTTTGCATTCAACCGTGTGACCTTTGGGGCAAATAAAGATTACAATGTCCTTTATTTTTGAAATGGAAACAAGATGATACAACTTTCTTTCACATACAAATTTTACAACCAATAATGCATATAAAGGAAAAAAAGAAGAAGAAGTCTTCCAAGCTCCAAGGTGTTCTTCATCCATGCTCCAAGTTCCAAGTATTTCAAATCACAACCAAGATAGGGGGAGAGGCAACACTCTCCTCCCAACCAAAACTCAATGGAGAAGAGAAGCAATCTCCTCCATTGACCCCCGAGCCCCAAACACAACACAATGAAGGGTGGTCTCCAACTCAAGGCAACAATACTTGCTTCCACAATACAATTTCTTCACAACATTCAAGGCTAAAATAGAAGAAACAAAAGGAAACACAAACAACACAATACTTTTCACAACAAGGCTTTCATCCAAGCCAACAAGAGAAGGAACTATGGGAAAGTTTTCCTTATGCCTCCCCATTGAGATGAGATGCCCATCCAAAACCCTCCACAATAAAACTCAAGCCCCTATGACTCTTATGCCTCCCTCAAGTACCCCTTTTTCCTCCCATACTCTTATGCCTCCCTCCTCTTATGGCTCCCTCAAGAACAAGGTAAGAATGTGAACATTCTTACCCAAGATGGGCATCCCTCTCAAACTCCCTCCACAATTTCCTATTCTACTCTTATGCCTCCCTCATGAGTTTTCCCATAGACCTCTCCTACACTACACATTAAGCATTCTATCCATTTTTCCCAATACACAAAGTAAACATACATTATCCACAAATTTAAGCATAGAACAACAACAATAAGAAGCAAAAGGGAGAAGGTTTCCTACCTCTCCATTGGAGAAGCCTAAACCAAGAACTTTGTCCAAGCTCCCTCCAAAACAATCCCAAGCATGCAAGTCCAAGCTCCTTTTTTTTTTTTTCTCCCCCCAATCTTTTCTCTCCTCAAAAGAAAATAACAAAAAGAAATCTCCAACAAAGAAACCTCCAACCCCCTCAACAAGAGAGGAAGTTTCTATAAATAGAAAAAAAGGAAAGGGTGAGGGTGATGTGGCTCCATGTAGGATGCCACATCACACATTCTCAAACCACCTCTCAAAGTCAACTCAAATCCCAAAACACCATAAATGGGTGGTTGAGTTGATTGACATCTCTTTTCCACATCCATCCCTTCCCATGTGTCTTAAGGCACAATTAAATGCAAAAGATGACAAGTGCACTCTAAAGTCACATTTCCCTTCCCAAAACAATAAATAATCCCCTTTTTGGATTCCCAACCCATAGATATGGTTGGTAAGGGGTTTTGGGAAGTGTGGGACAAGTTCAACTTGTCCCACAAGTCCCCCAAAATTGCCCTAAATCTCAAATTCGAGATTCAAAGGATTTTGGGTGGTCAACACTCAAAACCAAGCATTCAATACATGAGGAAACACAAGGCTCAAGGAGCCAACCATAAAAATTAATTACACCCACTAGAATTCCCTCCAAAACTTTAAAAAATTAAAACAAGATGTTAATTTAATCTAAACACACTTAGCAAAAGGAATTTAAAAAAAAAGATATCACAAATAAAATCACCTACTAAAGTAAGTTAAAACAAGTAAATAAAATTCTTACCCCCTTGGTCACATTAGAAAATTTCCCCCTCATGGAAATTTTTCTTAACACATAGAAGAACAAAGGTAACACAATACAATTCACTAGTTGCCTTGACGACCAAAAGTTGTAACCACCCGACATCCTGTTGTGTTTGGTTCCCAATCCCCCTTTAGGTTGTGATCATGTTGTGTTTCCTGCAAAATACAAAATACCTCCTTCGGCCTTGTGGCCATGTCAAAATATCCAAAATAACCATATGCATGAAATTTATTAACATCTATACGTAATTCAATCAATCATTATTTCTAGGTCTAAATCACAACTTAATTATGCATTTCATCATTATCCAAAATTATAGTAATGTAAATTCAACAACTACATTCTACTCATCATGGTGAAGAAATCCAATGTTAGAACACATGCAATATATCCATATAAAAATAATATCGGTATCAATAATCATCCATGAGTCGTGTAGATCATACGAAAACAAAATCCAATCATAATCCAAATGCATCTAGTCACAAAACATCATGCTAATCAACATAAGTTTAAGTCATGTCCATATCCAAAGTCTCGCATAACTCAAAATGGTAATCAACTAAGTGTCGTAGGGAAGTGGGCATTACAAACAACATCATAAATATCCATCTCCTTTAGAATGGTTGTGTTTGTCATGAAAGCTAACCAACTACCAAGAGAATAACTTTATTTACCTTGCAATTCCTCTATTTTGCAATAGGCCCTTGGTGGCTTCCACAACAACGTTATGTATCTTAGTGATCTCCTCCATCTTCTCCTTGTTTACTCGTCATTACGAATAGATATTCTTTTATTAGTACGGTGAACTTTTCCTTCACTTTATCAACTAAACGCCCTTTCGCGGAATTGTCCTTATATAATTGTATCAAAGGGCCTGCAATTCAAGTAAATATTTCTGATTTAAATGATTCACCTCTCTGCATCATGTTCTTCAACTCAGTGGCTACTTCTTCAAGAACTCAAATTTTCCACTCAATGTTGTAAACCCACTTCTTGGATAGGTTTCTCTTGGAATCATTGAAAATTTTATGGGAAATAATAATCTTCTCATCTGTGGTGCTCATGATTCTCAAGTATTGAATGCCCTCCAACCATATCTTGAGTTCCTTCTCCACTCCCTTGATAGCTGAATTGAACTGATCTTGAGCTGCAGAGATGTTATCATATACCTTGTATGCCTCATCAATGAAATTCAGACCAGAGATTAGCAATCCTTCAACCAATGCCTCAATAGCCCTACCATATGAAGCATGCTTATGAATTTCCTTGATGGCCTTAACATATTCCTCAGAAAAGAATGGTTGGAGGAGGCATTGAGGAGAGAGGAGTTGGATCAATAAATTTATCACTTGAAAGAAAAGACTTAATAAATTTGAAAGAACTTGAACTTGTTCCTCCATCTACTCCTTTGTTTGTATATCTTTGTCGAATCTTTTAATTAGCTTAGAAATAGTCTCCTTCAAATTTTGAACCTCCCCTTTAGGAGTAGATTCACCAAGTGGAATTCTGGTCAGCTCTAGGTCTGCAAGAGTGATATCCTTTTCATCTTTCTCTCCCCTTGGTTTTGCAATTTTAAAACCTTGTTGTCCCTTTGAATTAGAAACCAAATGAGAGGTTGTCTTGGCCTTCTTTGGTGGAGGAGTTGGGGTTGTGCCAAGAAAATCAGCCACAACATCAAAACTAGGAGCAACTATCTTGGAAGAAGTCTCCTTTTCTTACTATCAATCATGGGTTGAACCCATGTGAAAGAATCACTTGAAGATGGAGGAGGAGGTGGTGCTAATTCCAGAACACTAGGAGGACCAAGAGGCTGAGTAGTAGGAAATTTCATAGTAGGTACTTCAACAGTGGAGGAAGATGCTTTTTTATTGGTAATTTAGGTCTTGAGGCACTTACTTTCCTAGTGTCTGGCTCTATGATCTTCACATCATCTTCCTCTTCTTCACTTTCTTCCTCATCACCACTTTTCTCTTGATCATTATTTTGTTCCTCAAGTCCTCCTAATTCATTCATTTGTTTCTCTGCATTGACCTTTCCTATATAATCTTTTATCTCCTTAGTTATTTTTATTTCTTCTCCTCGTGGTTGTGAAACTTGTTCAAGGATTGGGAAAAATTATTCTATTAATTTTTTAATTTTCTCCTCTTCCACCTCTTTCTCAGAATTTTCTTCAATTTTCTCTATCTCCTTGGCCTTGTCTTTCTTTGTATACACCTTGTTGCAAGGTCCAAAGGTGAGGAGGAAGGATTTGATTGGGCTTGAACCTTTGGAGGAGGAATGGAAACCTCCTTATGTGATGAAGAATCCTCTTGGGAGGAGGATTGTTTCACATTTTGATTGTATTCCCTCATCTTCTTATTGAACCAATTTTTTGTTCTTACCAAAACTGGATTGATTATTTCAGAGGGATCATCCCTCTCCCTTTGGGACCAATAAATGGTAAGGAGGGGCATATGCTGGATAGTTTTGATGTACTCAACAAAGTACATATCCTCATTGTAATCCTCCAAATCCTCTAGAACTTGATATACCTTGAAGTCTTTGATCTATTGTAAAGAGAGTTTGCCAAAATATCTTCTTCTCATTTCATATTCATCTGAACAATCCTCCCAATAATATATTCTTAAACTATTGGAGATAAAACCTTTTATATCAAAAGAATATCTTCTGTGATATGAGTGAAATTTGAATTCAAAAATTGTTCTTTCTACATTTTGAGCATCTAAGGCAGTCTTGCAGGTATAATTTCCTAGGGAGATAGGAAATTGGATGCATGTGATCTTCTTATCTCTACATGTCCTATGTAACATGTCCAATTGTCTGTAGACTTCCACAAGAACCAACTTATCATTACAATACATGGGTAGCTTGTTAGGTGAACCTTCAAAACCTGCCAATCTAATATAGGAAAACTTCCTGAATTGAATGAAGAGGCTACCATATGTAGAAATTAACTATTTTGCTTCTGCAGACACTCTTTCAGCTGTATTTCCTTCCAAGATCCTAATTATGTACATTGTGAAAACATCATTAACCCTCTATGATGGATTTTCTATTCTCAAAAGTGAGTTGTGGATAATACTCATAGACTGGTTCATTTTTCTTGTCATCCTAAGGAGACAACCCTACCCACACTCTATAGGCTGTAATTACATACATAAGGTAGGAGGTCATGTGAAAGGTTTCATCCTGTTGCACATTCACTAGTTGTTCACTTAAATTTTCACAAATTATTTCTCCTAGTTTAGGTTATTTTCCCTCACAAATGATGTTGATGTATACACACATCAAAAAATGGAATTCATTGGTGGAAGGTAGGCCCATCAATCTTGCTAACAAGGTGATCATATCAGATAATTCTTCCTTGAAATATGACCTATATAAGACCTTAGGAATTTTAGAAACTTATCTCTTTGGGGCCTTAAGCCATGATTTGGCTATCATTTCCTTATATCTATCTTTATCTTTCTCAAAAAGGTTTTGAGCCTGGGCCTTGGTTAGGGTATTTGAATCTTTAGACATAAGGATTCTTAGGGTTGCATTTATGCAACTGGCATCAAGCTTGGCTATGACCTGACCTTGAGGGTCTTTAATTTATTTATTTTCAGGATCAAAACAAGAGGCACATGCTAGGATGGTATCAGTACATTAGACAGAGAGAGGGAAGCTAACAACATAGTAAATTTTGTTATCTTTAATACATTGGGCCATGATAGTAGGGGTAACTTCAGAGATATGATCCCAAAAGTCATCAAGATTCATATGCCTAATGTCACTATCCCCAATGTTAGGCACAAAGGTTTCCAAGGAAGAAATGTGTTTCATACCCCCCATATTGGAACTTCATAGTGGCAAGATGAGGAGAGAAACTTAGAAAAATGGGGGCTTCAACAATGGCTTCAGAAAGGCGAAAAGGAAGACACAAAACTCAATTCGACACAAAATAGAGATAGTATGTTATGGAATGACTCACCTTAGCAACATGATGAACGATGTTTTGATAACAAATCCATTGTAATTTGAATTTTTGAAAATGATTGGGAGATGGGAGAGATAAGATCAAAAGCATCCCCCGGGCATGGGAATAAGAAAATGACAATGCACAGTGTATTTCACGACTTAGAACGGTGAAAATGAATTACTTTTACTCCCTTTTATAGCTTTTCGTTTAACAACTCAATAAAATGACCAATTTGAGGGTTATAATGAAATGCGGGGAACATAGGGGTTCAAAGAACATTTTAATCACTTTCCCATATACCGAGGACATGATTGGTTTTCGGATAAAGGAAGGCCGAGGAACAAGGGGCTTGTGTGCTAAAAATTCCCAAAACACTCGCAATGCCAACAAAGGCCACAAAATGTGAAATATGTGGGTTTGCATGGGAACAATAGGTTGGGGACGAACAAGGGCCAGTGATTGCTTTATTGATCTGAAATTCCCACAACTCTAAGGACACCAACGTCAAAAGAAGATAAGGCTTGTAGATGGGAGGCAAGTGCAGAGAACAAGGAGCTACATAGAATGGAGGCTCGAGCGGTACAAGGGTCATGAGTTCCAAAATCATCTGAAATACCCTAAATACAAAGCATACCATAGTTACTACGAACAACTCGGGCTTTCGGGGAAGATAAGGTCCAATAGATCAAGGGTCACGGGTACCTCAAATATCGAACTATATACATATTAAAGGATTACAACAATTTACATATGACAAGGAGTGTGGTGAGCAAGGGCTAAATAAGAACTAGTTACTGTTGGTGAGTTAAACATTCGCAAAATAATCCGGGGTAATGCGAAGAAGGTGGAGAGGTGGGGAATGGGAGGCCCCGAGGAAATTGTTCCTCCTTTTCCTCCAGAATCTGAAATCACTACAATACTTTGGACTTGACCAAAAACCTCAAAAAATGAATAACTATTTTGATTTCTTCCATTCCTCAAGACTTCACAAAGGCAAACAAATGGGGAAAAGGAATCACTTAACCAAAAATTTCAAAAAATCAAAACATTACGAGTTTTTGTGTAAGTGACAACAAGATGATAATTCAATTGGATGCAAAATGTCTCAATGCACCGATGAACTTTGAAGGATTGGGTATCTTTGAGAAGACCAAGAAAGCATCAAGACTACATAATAAAATAGAGACAACATATTTGAAGAAGATGGAAACAACGGGAAAAGGAAATCATTAAAAAAATGGGTTTGATTTAGAAATTTATATACAAAATGCATTCACATATCGTTGTGGAGGTAAATACATTGCACACCTAGTGTTCAAAAAAATTGATCACAAAGAAAATAAGCTCTTGTTGACTACAATGGTTGTCCAAGTTATGCTCAAATAGGGCATGAAAATACAAGTTAGGAATATATATATATATATATATATATATATATATATATATATAAAATTCAAATAATAAATGGAGGGCCAAGCACAAAGCATCGAGGAAATGAAGACCAAAGAGATCTTTTTTTCTTTCAACAATAAATAAACAAAACTTTGTTCGTTTTATTTTTCTTCCAACATTGAACAAAAAACCCTTGAAAACAATATTACAGTCGGTAGTTCGAGGGCATGCAAGGATATAGATGGCACGATACTTGTTTGACAAAATGCCTCAATAAAAAGTGGTCAAAAAATGTTCAACTATTTAATAGGTCAAAAATTACGGTCTCATAGAGCTACTACAACGGTAGGATATGCACATAATAGATATGTCGGAGAGGCCTTGGAAACTATAAAGAAACATTTCGCTATCGACTTAAAGCATTTTTGTTTTATGTCTGTAGCATTTCAAAGGCATAAAACATTTTTTTGTGAAAAATGATGTGAAACTCGGTATCAAAACCGGAGATCGAGAGATCTTACCTCATTTTAGACATGCTCGAGAATAACCTCTTCTCCGCCCACCTCTGCAAGGGAAAAGTGTTGTAGTTAATCTGGGTCACTGCACATTTTATTAACAAACCCTTCAAATTCGTTCCCGGGGCATCGAGACATATCATTGTTTGCCCGCCCTTCATTCTCGCCATAGTGCGTGAACATTTTCTCTCAACCACCATAGGGAGCATAGAATCGAGTGAAGAAGGGAATAGGGCTTGCGGGGATTTGGCAGAGCCTCCAACCACCACATCCTCCATGCGCTTGTTGCTTTGGATACGATTAAGGTTTGGGAATATTATTCAAAGATGCCACGTAAAGGGGGACGAGAGATGAAAAGAAAATACACTTTTAGTCGGGTATGACTAACAAAAGTGAATAAATTATTATTATAATATTAAAAATTTAAAAAGGAGAAATTTAAAAACAAAAAAGCATAATTTTGTCTCAAAATGACCCCCTTTGTATTAGTATGACATTGCATTGCAGGTGATTGCTAGTAGATACCTAGATAATGTAGCTCTTGATTGTTTGGACTCCTTAATTTTATCTTTGGAGACGTGATTCCTTTTCCCTCCTTTTTATATTGTGAACAGTATGTACTTTATATGAAAAGTAATTTGGTGGTGTTTGAAATTTATATGCTAATTTCTGATATGATGTCGCGTCTAGACTTGGTTGTTGGTTTGCCGACTTGGACCATAGTTTCTATGTAACTTCTTTTTATTACAAATACGTAATCATTATTCCTTTCCATTGGATTATAGATATGCCGTGTAATAAGAAAATAAAACTGTCTTAAACAAATAAAAATCATGTACAACTGACTCGAGATCAAATGGCATGTTTAAGTATGTCACGCAGGCTTAAACAAGTTGAAGTGTTCTGCTGTGTACTCACATTTACATGTTATATTCTATTCTATGAAATCACCATTGTTGAGAAGGTTGTATGCTCTACAACTTAAAACATATAATTATTACATGTATTTACTTCACCTGACATTGATGACATGGATGAATAATCTTCATTAGTGGCATGTAACTATAACCGCCCAATTCTGTTGGGCGGTTTTGGTCTGATTACTAAACATACAAAGTATATTTGTTGTGGGTGAAATGAAATTGCAGTAAAACAAAGCGATGCACGGGAAATGGTGAAGAGCGAAGTATGCGTTAGTAGCTTTGGTTATAAAGTGCACACAGCCGCTTCCATGAGTCCTCTCGCTGCATCTTCAGTTCCCGGTAGAAATTTCCGATGAAGGATTCCGCCTTAGCATTCAATTCCTCGCAGCTTAAACTCGTTTCAATTTCGTTATCCCCCCCTTCACCACAACAAATCTCAAATATAACCTCTACATGTGCAGCATCGCTATATTTGTGATGTGGAAGTGGTGGAATCATGTCATGGGTGCTCTCTTTCGAGAGATTAGAAAGTTTGCTCACTTTCTTCTTGCATTGCAGCTCTCTATAACTGCTGCTTCGTTGCAGAGCCAGAGCAGATGCCGCCTTGGGGATTTCTGCGGCTTTGAAACTGGGTCCATCATCCGCTTTGAAACCACCATGATCGCCACATTCTCGATCAGCTTTCAGGTGGGGGTTTAGTATCTTGTTTTCACACCTGACCAGGGCTTCACTAGCAGCATTCGTATATTCCCTATCAGGCACCTTTAAACCACCATCATCGCTGCATTCTTCAGCTTTGATTTGGGGCAGAAATATCTTGTTTTCGGTGCTTAACAGGGCGTCACTGTAGCGAGCGTGAGAGCAATGGCATTGGCATTGGCATTGGGAGATGGATGCGGAAGAGAAAGGGGAAGCAGATCTAAATGTGGTGAGAGCTCCTGATTGCACACCAAGAGTGAGTATGATAATGTTGAGGAGTAGATAGAGGCAAGGGCAAAGGCACGCAGAAGAAGAAGCGGCGCTCTGCATCCACTCGTTGACCACAACTACAAATTTTGAAGGCTGCACACCGAACAAAGCAGGAGGGAGGAGAGGATGCCCACGGTACTCGTTACAAACACCGCCATTACCTTCACCCACCCCCATTTCCCTCTCGAATTTTCCAGCAATTCGGCTTGCGACATAACCAATTCCTCTCTATTCTCAAACATAGTCAAATCTCGATCGGGCTTTAAAACCTAAAGTGGATACGAGGGTTTCGTAAGGGCGATTAGCCTTAACAGAGGACAATGGGTGGATGTAGAAAGGCAAGGAAGGAGACAGAGAAACATAGGGTTTTAAAGAAAGAGTGAGAGAAGTGTAGTAAAATGGGAGAGGAGGATAAGGTAATATAAAAGCAATTAAAGTATCTGCTAAAAGCGAGGAATGGGATTGTGGATACAGCTTAGGAGGATACGGTCCGCTTTTGAAAAGGCGAGTTCCTTTAAAAGGTAATACGATGCCTTACGGCTGGGCATCGAGGAAGACTGTGCGTTAGTACCTGTGGACCATATCCAAACTTCCAACGATGTAAGTAGCTACTTTCCCGACTCACCGTTTTCGGATCTGAAATGGTCGGTATATCTTAAATGTTTCCTTCACTCATTTTACCGAAAGAAAAGCGAAGGTCAATATCTCCGTCTCCATCAAACTGGGCAAAAGGGTTTTTATTTTATCTTATCGCGTACAAACACTGCTGGCGCCCACTTTCTCTTCCAACTTGCCCAGTCGTTTAGATGCTTTTTAATTCCCTCGCGTTTCTTTTTTTTTTTTACTTTTTATTTTTTAAAGCTAGATTTGATACAAACAAAATTGGACACAATTCATGCGCTAGATTTTTCCTATTATTGTACAACAATCCCATCAAAGCATCTTTTGCTAGAAGCAGCTATTCCCCCATACAAAGGCACCTATTGGAAATGATCAAATTTGAAGGCTTAGTCATAATTTCAAAACAAAGGGTAATTAATTGACCACTGTTTTTATCATGAAAAGTAATAGAATTATTTAACATTTCATGTGGGAGGTGAAGGGGATAGAGCAGCCTAACACTCTAAACAATAATAATCTTCTATATTATTCAACGAGATATAATAGTTATATGGTCATGGAGGTACAAAAAACAATCTCCTACAAATTAGGTAACAATAGACATGTTGATAATAATATGGGTGTAACCAAATAACCATGGAATATATTGTTATTATAACAATATATTCTACTAACAAATAAACTTACCGTAAAACAAGTAATTTACCATACGATAAATATCAAATATGAGAGCACTAACAAAGGATTTCTTAACACCCCCCCTTAGTGCAAACATGGAGAAAACAGTGCCCAGGACTTCACATGAGGATGACTCAAGATAATTAGAATTATATGCAAATTGTTCCGACTCACCACTAGTCACAAGGAGCTAGAGAAATGTCAATGTGACACCAAATGACAAATCAACGATTTGCCGCTTACTAGATTATAACTCCAAGAGTCGAGACTGTGAGACCTTTTCTTTAGCTTGGATCACGTTGCCAGGAATACACGATCTAATAGTTTGTAGTCATGCATAAAATTGTTGGTAGTTTGTAAAACTGAAAGTTGATTTTGTGATTAGCAATCACAGATCCAATGCACACTCATGGTCGCAAGAGAAGATTCACTGTCACATCTAGCATAAACCATATAGGATTGTATTCTATAAAACAATAACATGAATGAATATCTTTGTCCACAAATCAGATCATCGTTGTTTTAATTACAATAGGTAGAAGAAGGCTCGTCATCCAATGTGTCATCACCATGAGATCTTAGATCATGCATTCATGCCTCCTTGGTTTCTATGTCGCTTTTATTCAAATCGCATGAAAGCATCTTGATAAATTGTGGGTATTTTGTGGCGAAAGTTGATTCCGTGATTAGTTATCGCAGATCCAATGCACACAAATGGTCGCAAAACAAGATTCATCGTCACATCTAACACATGCCATATAGGGTTGTATTCTATAAAATAATAATGTGAATGAATATCTCAGTCCAAAAATCATATCGGCGTTGTTTTAATTACAATAGGTAAAAAGGCTCATCATCCAATGTGGCATCATTGTGACATCTTAGATCATACATTCACGCCTCCTTGGTTTCCATGCCACTACTATTCAAATATGCACGCAAGTGTCTTGATAAACAAGAAGATTAGTACATAAATATTTCTCTCTCTCGACAACTCTTGTCTTCTAGAACGCAATTCTCCTCTCGTGGATGTTTAAAGATAAAATAAAATTGTTCTCTCCTTGCTCCAATGAGAACCAACACTCCTCCAACGTGCCTCTGGTGAGTCGGGCTTGGGAAAAGAATCAATGCAAGATGGAAGAAAACCACTAAAAAAATGAAAGTTTCTTTCACTAATAAGATTTCATATATATAGAGAAAACCATGGATATCACTAGATATGCCACGCACAAGCTCTCAAGATTCCTAAAATTGGCTTTCATACCGGATGAAGGGGATAGAGGAGCCTAACTATAATGCACGTCATTTTATTTGTAGAATAATCCAAGAACTTTATTTAAAAAAATAGAGGCACTGACCATGTTGGACCACAAGTTAACTTTGTAACTTAGCGGTAATAAGATAATTACAACGGGGATAGAAGTGCGGGGAGGGTGGATGGGATCCGTGATGACGGAGTCCATATTGGTGTTTTACACAAGATTAAACAGGCGTATGAGTGTCTAAAAAAGGGGTGTTAGACTGTCATTCTCCTTGGTCAACAATACATGCACCTAATTTGAGATCCAAAGGCTTTAACCATGTTGAAAACCTATGTTCGCATTGCAAATTTAGTAGTAATGGGATGCTTTTTTTTCATTACACTTCACCACTTTGTCTACTCATCCCTTCCTAGAGCGAGGCTCAACTCTCTTACTTTTCTAGAGTCTTACAACAAGGTGGGTTGTTATGTCGTTTAGTGTAGGAGTGGGTCTTGGTTTGGCATACACCGATTGTTCTTATATATTTGATGGATCTCTTCGAAAGTGGTGCCTACCCCAACATGTTTCCTCACCATATTCTTCCTCAACTTCGGATAATTTTTCAAGTCTAGTGTCTCAACAAGGAAATAGTACTCATGAACAAGTTGATTATACAACTTCTCAAGAAGGTAATTCTAACACAAGACCTCTAACGCCACCATCCTCAATGATTGCTAGTGCGGGAGGATTAATTTCATCGAAACCTCTTACGGAGCTACATCAATGCCAAGTGTTGGATTCAATTCAGGATTAGGTGGAGGAAGAATTGTAATTTCTCATGGTTTGGGTGGTGCAAGTGCTTATGCATTACTTATAGGTTCATATTCAAATAGAGTGTTGTCTGAAAACAACAAGTTTGTAGTTATTCCATCATCCCCAATTGGTCTAGTTAATTCAAAAAAAAAATGATGGTAGTACCTTTCATGTTCGTAAAGTGACATCAGAGTTAGGGTTACCAAGGGATGTGGGTCAGGCTGCAGTTTTGAGTGGATCAGGAACTATCCCAGAAACAACTTTAGTGCCAGTAACATTTTGTGGAGCTACTCATTTAGGAAACGGACTTGAAACTAACATAGAAAAGATAACTAGTCATGCAAGAGATGATATGGTTGGGAGTAGTGGCCTTGCACAACAGCTTGTGCCCCCAGCTTGACAGGACATGGTAGATTTTATCTTTAACAGGGAGCCAAGCTTCCCAATGGCATTATGGAAAATGATTCAAACAGTGTATCAGAGGGTAGCCTAATAAGTAAAAGGATATTAAAACCTTTCAGTGTAACTGGAGGCTAGTGGAGACCCCCAAGTGCAAGCTCATTTCAAAATCAAACTCAAATGGGGCAATTTCATGGAACATATGAAATAGCACTAGATCGAAGGAGAATTATCTTTAGCACCTTCAGCAGGCCCTGCAGTCAAGCAGTAAGGATGGTGAAAATTTGTAGATGAAGATGTGATTTTCCTAGTAAATGATATCCAAAGCATGGGAGCCTCGAACAACATAGAGGGGTATAAGAAAACATTAAAAAGTGTTTTTTTAAAGAAGATTTATAGATATTTGAGCCGAGAAAATGAATGGGTGTTTCGGTGCATGCAAACAATTTGTGAATGCTTAGAAGAGGGATGACTCCTTGAAGAATATGGGTGAACCCACGGAGCACCTCTTGCCCTATGGACACAAACATATCCTGCATGGTTTATCTCACCTTGTCCTTCATAATTCTTGTACTTTAGTTTTCCATTTGTAGCGTAATAAATTTAAAACCCTTGGATTATCATACATTCGACTATTTTATATAAATTTTGTTTTGGCAAACAAGTAAAATGTCATCTAGCATTTATGTAACCTGAATAACACTTGGTAGTCAAGCACAAACTTAAACCCTCCTTCAGACATGATTTGGAAAAATTTGTAACCATATTAGATAGTTGTGACACCCTTTTATTGACAAGCTGAGTTTGTTCCCTCGTAAACCCACCAATTGTTCCATTGTAAAAGCTAGTAAATCATGATATTCATAGACCTACAAAGCAACCTTTTGAAACCCAAAAAGGGGATGTAAAGTCTCGTTTGTGTTCCTTATTATGAGGAGAGTTTCCTCAAGCTTTAAGTTCAACCCCAATCGATAATTTATGCTCTTTTGTCACTCCTCTAGAGCCATGTTAGCTCATTTACGTTATTACGAAGTTTTTAAAGTTAAAAATTTGGGTTTCAGATCGGCTCTCCGTTTGAACCCTAGACAACAAAATGCTTGTTCGATTTGCAAACCTCTAGTATTTTTACTAGAATATTTCTTAGAACTTTCGGTTTAAGAAAAGCACATTCTTGGTTAGTTTGGAAAAAATATTTTTTAGGTCTCCACTCGTAGTTTAACTAGGTCAAATTGGACTAATTATGACCGGTGGCTCTAGAAAAACCATCGACGTTTTCCATCATTGCATGTTTTTCCATCGAAATTTATTTTTGGATGTGGTTTTCTAAGCCCTCGAGCTAACTTTTGATCGTTTACAACTAGGTGAATTACGACTAATGGCCTCTTAAAACCAACCACCAATCATAAACCTGCTCACTAGTTTCGAATTCCGCGCCGATTCATGTGACTTCTTGGTGTATAAGAGGACACTTAGAAACTTAGCCTTGGTGTATTTTCTCACTAGAAGAAAATGTTTGAAAGCGGTTTCTTAGCCTCGATCCTAAATTGAATGTTTTTGCAACTAGTAGGAAAACATAGAGAAAGAAAGTTGTAGGACCCCATCAAGTTATCAAATCCCCATGGAAACTTGTGACACTTGTAAATAAATATTTGAAACTCTATCATGTGACTTGTTGTGTGAAATTGAACTTTGGAAAAATAGTGGTTCTCTCTCCCTATCTCTTTCTCTCTCCTTGGTTAAGAAATGAAGTGAAATAAATATGTGTCTCTAACCCTCTCCTTTCGAATGCAAATTATTATTATAATGTAAATGGGAAACTAAAAACGTTAATTATGCTAGATCTATGTGGATTCCATGCTAGATATTTATCGTTAATTTCATCTTTGACATGGTTTTGTAGGATGCAAATAGGATGAATAAATGACGTGGTTGTAACTCATTGTGTATTATTTTAATTTATGTATGTTAATGAAATATATATATATATATATATATGCATATATGCATATATGCATATATATATATATATATATATATATATATATATATATATATATATATATATATATATATGCATATAGTAAAGATATATATATATGCATATATGCTAGTTATATATATATGAGAATTGTGCATTTAATATATATATATATATATATAGCATATACATGTTATGAAATAGAGGATTATATATATCAAAGTATGAAGGGTTTATATATATATATATATATATATATATATATATATCTATATATATATATATATATATATATATGCATATAAATGAGCATATATATATGCGATTGGCGATTAAATAATCGGTGTTGTGTTTCTTACTTTAAAAATAGAACAATCCACTCTAATATAAAATTCATGTATATGTTGTAACATAGAAAACTAAAACCTTAGGAAAATTGATGAAACCTCTTAGCATAAGTAAATGAATAGTTTGCATGAACGATGCTAACATTTTATGGGGTACTTTGAGAATTGTGCATTTAAGGAGAATATAGGTGTTCTTTTGATTCAAAAAATTACATATGGTGGGCACAAAAAGGGGGTTAGATATACATGTTAAGTGAAATGGTAGAGGATAATGTTCAATATTTTTTTCAAAGTATGAAGGGTTTATTAGTGAACTTTTGTATAATTATTTTTTAAGATGCTAAGTGTTTAAGGGGAAAAAAGTTCATCTAAATATGGGTGTTATTTGATCCAAGTTCAATAATTGTGTAAAGTTGGATATTGTGTTAAAATAAAGTGAGCTTAATAGCTTTATAGTGAAATTACAAGCTTTAAAAGGTAATTGATGATTAAATAAGAGAATATTGAGTGTGAGTCCCCTTAAACCCTTCAAACATGATGAAACTTAGCATAAGTAAATACGAATGTACCTAGTTTGGTTTTTTCATGAACCCAATCTTATGTTGTGTTTCTTACTTTAAAAATGTAATAAAGGAATCTAACGAACAATCCACTCTAATATAAAATTCATGTATATGTGATTCTTGTAACATAGAAAACTAAAACCTTAGGATGAACTTAACTATTCACACTTGATGAAACCTCTTAGCATAAGTAAAATGAGATCCCTAGTTTGAGAAATTTTTCAATTAAGTTCATCAAGAACCCATATGCTTATTTGTCATAACATAAAACAAAATTGACCTTAAACTTAAATGAATAGAAAAGAATCGCTATGAGGTCAAACATTATCTATAATATGTGGTTCCCTCCTAGAAAATGAATCCCTGGAAAAATCATGTATGTACATATGTGTGTTCATAAGGAGAATGTGATTGTCTTAATGTAGTACTAAAATAATGGGTAACCAAACCCCAAACATAATATGAGATCCTCATGGATGGGCACACATGTAAAGTTAAGAGTGTGGGTGGCGAAGATCACTAACTATGTACTAGAAGACCAATAAGAAGTCACTGTATGAGTTAGGATCATAATGAACTAAACACCTAATTTCTATTATCATTTGGGGCTTTTATGATGCAATACTAAGATTTATTTGTGAAACTTAACCACATTTTAATTTATTATTAGTTTGTGAACATGTAACTATAAGATGATGCACAATAAAAGGGTGAAATTTATATCGATTCATTTTTAACACATTTATACCATCTTATGGTGAGAATCACACGGAATCCTCTTCGCATGTAGACTTTAATGTGAATCTCAAGCTTTTAAAGGAACGGAAATAATCCCTCTTATTATCCTCGATATCCTATTTTGTATTTAATGTGAGGGTGTGAAATCATGTAATCATGTTCTTGATTATGAAAACCTATGGGAAAGGACTAGTAGTTAAATCAATGCATTACACAATTGCCCTCTTTTTTATTTTAAAAGGTAATTAAATGAAATTGCATGAGAATGATTCGAGGCGGAGAGGATCCAATGTTTTAGTTTTAACCTAAACATAAGAGACGAAAATATTAAGTGTGAGTCCCTGTTAAAATAACTCGATGACACCTATATGATAAGTGAAAATACTTATACAACAACAAGATTTAGTATCAACTTGACTAAGAAGTATTGAATGATACAATAACAACATTAGAAGTTACATGACAATTGTTGGAGATTTAAAGGGCTCACTTAAAACCAATTATTAATGAAAATACTATGGGCTGGAGAAATAAACTAAACTAGCATTTTTATAGCCATAATAAGGTGTAGTGTAAAATTTATAAGCTCTTTGTGAATGTATCCTCGTAACTGTGTCCGCACACATCTAATACTTAATTGTCCAGAACCGGCCAAACATGGTGAGAGTGTGAAATCATATCTTCGTTAGTAAACGATCTTTCAAATGACTAAGCAATTAAGTTAAGTAATTGAACCATGGAGAAGATATATGGTTATTTGTCATAACATGAAAGTGAAGAAATAGATTGACCTTATAACTTAAATGCTTATAAGAAAATCGAAGCGAAGAGAGCGCTTAATCTCCCACGCAGCTATTCTCCTTTTTAAATCCATAAACTTCCATTATAGTGCATGTAATCTTTGATAATATTCCTTGATGTAACTAAGTTCAATGGAAAATCCTCAATGTTTGCAGAATTTTATAGATCCAACTTAGAAAATGAATACCCTATAAATTATAAATCCAAAACTAATTTCACATAATAAAGGATCATGTATGTACATATGTTCATACCAACAATCATAAACAAGTTACAGATCGAATGACATATTTGAATGGATCTAAATGGTGATGATTGGTGTGATGAGGGAAATGAGAAAAATTAGATTTAATTACAAGAAAAATGTTAAATAAAGTAAAGATAATGGATTCCAGCTATAAAATAATTGATAAGAGATTTACCAAGATAAAATAAGATCAATATATTGAAATATGAATGTAATTAAGATATAAAACGACCGAAAGTGTATTCATGGATGGTCGGGATATTTTATTATGGGAGATTACATAAGGTAGATTGATCTCCTTAATAATTGTGTCAACTGTCAATCTTGTCATTTGGGAAAAGGTGGATTGATAATCACTGCACAAACCTAGAATACTCTAAGAGATTCATGAGTTGTATGTATATGGGATAATAATAATGTTCACAATATTAAAATATTGCTAACACATCTCATGTGTTATACATTTTGATTATGATACATTAGATGACATTGGTAGAAAATTTGATGTATGTTTATTTTCATTATTTGGATTTTATAATGACACATTATACTGGATGTTACGAGTAAAATTATGATCTCATGGATGTTAGAATCAAATTATTCGATATGTTCATAGATGATATAATTATTTAAATTTGGATGATGATTATTGATTTCTATGTATATATTATTTCTCGATGTTGTTGATGTGGTCGTGAGGCCAGAGATGTATTTTGTTTGTGTTGAGGATATTCTACCACATACATTGAAAGGGGATAGGGGACCAACCACAGAAGGATGTCACGTGTTTTGTAACATGGATGAATTTGAAAATTGTGTCTAAAGTTCTTTGGTGTTATTGCATGCCTAGTTAGGAGGTTTACCATGTGTGGGTGACCTCACATGTGTGGCCATGGGGTGTTATGTTTTCCTTTTCTTTTAATTTTTTGTGTGCTTTATTTTGTGTTATATGTATTTAAATTTTGGAAATTGTAGTCAATTTATCAACAATTATTAATGTGTCTTAATTAACTAATCAAACTTAAATTGTTAACTAAAATAAAGATGTGACAATTGGATAGTTATGATGGTAGATGGTCCTTGAAATATTGTGGATGTAAGTTGGATTTGTGATATATTTTTTGTTATGCACTCTTCCCCAACTTCAAATTCAGATTTTGATTTGGGAGACTTTTTTGGAGGCTTGTGGGACAAGCTAAGCTTATCCCATGCCTCTTAAATTCACCCAACAACCATTCCTATGGTATGGGGAGTTAATTTTAGACTTATTTATGGATTTTGGAGTGTAAAAGTGAAAATAATTGCATTTTCCTACTTACGACGATTAATTTTCCTTGTTAGACATGGTGTGCAAGTTAGAGTGTCATGTGGGCTTGTCATAAGTCTTACATATTTATTTATTTTCTTCAGGATGGTGTTTGAATTATGTGTTGGAATGGAGGAATGATGAAATGAAATCCTACATGGAGCCACCTCATCATCCCTACATTCCAATTCTATTTATTGAATGAATTTAAGGGTTTGGGTTACTTATTCATTTTCCTTCTTTTCACTTTTGGAATTAGAAGCTTGTTGGAGTTGCTTTTGGAGTGTGCTTGGATTTAAGGTGTCAAGAATCTTGTGGAGTGAAGAATCTTGGAATCTTGATGGAGAGGTAGGATCTCCACCTTTGTTGTTTTCTTATTTATGTTTGTAGATGTGAAAATTGTGCTTGTTAAATATTGTATGAGTGTTTTGAATGTGTTTTTTTTTGTGGTTGGGTAGTTTTCCTTAAGAAGGGAGTGGGAGATGAAAGTATGGGACCATTGGGGAGGGAAAAGGGAGTTATGAGGCATGCATTTTGGAGGGAGTGTGATTGGGAGTTTCACCTATGGGGAGTGAAAAGGAAAACATGGACATATTTTTGCATACTTGCAAGGGGAGAGATAAGGATGTTTTTGTTTGTGTTGTTTGAGAAAGTTGTAAATTTTGTTGAGTATGTCCATTTAGATGTGTTGAATGTTTTGGATTGTATGTTTTTGTGGAAGCCATTCTTGTAAAAATTTGTCAAATTTTGCTCAAGATCCCTCATTGTTCTTTGGTTGGAGATCCTTGTATTTAAGTCCTTGTATTGTATTGTATTGTAAAAGAATGAAATCACTACAACAAACAAGAATTTTAACCACATTTGTAATGCCAAGTGGGGGGGGGCAATTGGCACCGCCTCTTTTCCAGTGACCCTTCAACCACTTCTGACCTGTATCTTTTATGATTGCTCTACCTTCCTTGACTTCCTCGTGCCCTTGTCTACCGTGTCTTGGGGGAAGGAAACCCCTGTTTTGGGGAGTAGTTTGTTTAGTTTTAGTCTGGTTTTGCTCGAGCATTCTGCCTACGGCCGCGTGAGGAGAGTGGACGGAGTCTTTTTTTTTTTTTGTTTATTCTGTTCCAATGCCTTTCTTTGTGTTCCACTAGCATTTCTGCAGGCCATGACGAAAACGAAAAGGTCTCTATGGAGCTGCATAACCCCCAGACTACACGCAAAGAAGGTGTTAATGTTAATGAAGGTGAGCAGAAACTACACTCCCCGGGTCCCGGCATGTGAAAGAAGAGCAGGAAAGGGTTTTGGTGAGCGAGGTGTTGATTCAGACTAAGGAGGGCGAGGAGTTGGAAAGTGTGAAGCTGCGCAGTTCGACTACAGTGGCATTGAAGGCCTGCAAGCCTAACTTTGCTTTGACTGAGCAGGAAATGCAGGAGGATGTTCACCGCCTCATTATGAGCGGCTATTTTTTCTTCATGCATGCCTGTTACTGTCGACACCAGAGACGGCGTTCGCCTCATCTTTCAAGTTAGGAGTGGGAGTCCAAGGTTTTGGCATGCTGCGCTAGACCAGACTGACCTGCAACAAGAAAATAACCAGGCGGCAGGCATGTGTAATTTGGTTGAAGCCGTTTGAGCACTTCCAAACCAGCAGAAGGTCCAACTATGTTGTTATCTGTGTAGTATCCATGCATCCTCAAATTCGGGATCCTTCTTCAAGACATTTCTATCAAAATCGATTAAGTGACAGTGAGAGTGTTACCAGGAGACCCGATGAAATTTATTACAGAGATTCTCTACTGAGACCTTGCTTGTTCTACGATGTAACTCATGGAAGAGGATCTCATAGAGGTGGATCTGTTTCATATCAGAATATTCATGAAGCACAGTTTGCCTTGCAAGAGAGCTTTTAGGAGATCGATGAAGGATAGAGGAATTAAAAAGAACTTGGTGTAGTTGGATTAAAGGCAATAAAAAGGTGCATGCTTTTTGTGTAGGTGACAGATCACACCCACAGGCACAGGAGATCTATGCAATGTTGGAGAAAACGTCTTGGGAGATGAAGGTAGCAGGATAATTTTCAGATTCGGAACATGTACTGAGAAAACAGTAGTGTCATGGAATACAATGATTACAGGGTATGCACAGAGTGGACAGTATGAGGAAAGTTTAGATCCCTTTCAACAAATGCATCTGGCTGAAATGAAACCCAACAATGTTACCTTTGTAACTGTTCTTCCAGTAATTTCTCACCTGTCGAATTTGCATCAGGGGAAGGAGATCCACGCCTTCATACTAAGAAGTGGCTTTGATTTGTTTATTATAGTAATGAATGCCCTTGTAGACATTGTATTGCAAATGTGGGAATTTTAAAGTTGCACGCCGAGTATTTGATCAAATGCCTAAAAGTGATGTATTCTCATGGACAACCATGATTGCAGGTCATGGGATGTAGGGAAAAGGTGAGGATGCTAAGTCTAGGGACTATTATATGGTTATGGAGTCTGTACCAAGGGATTGTTTTGGTTATAAAGCCATCTTCTTTTGCTTTTCTCGAGACTAGGGTTGCTCCTAATATGAGAGCACCAAGGTTAGGAGGTCCAAGTTAGAAACAATCAGATGCATATGGAGATGGTGGAGGTGTTTGGATGAATGACGAAGGATCAAGTTCAATTGTCAAAAATGGGGCCTACAGAAGTTCTAGGGCTAATCTTGGGGCGGTGTTGGGAGGATGATGGCAAGTATTTTAGACCACCCACCCTGGCCGTGAACTCCTACCTGTGCCAACGTGAAGATGTTCGATGTTTGGGGCGCCCAACGAGCTTGAAGAAAATGGAATTAGGCTTGGGTTCTTATTGCAGCCCTGTCCATCTTGTTATCGATCATGGGAGCTTAATCAGGCATGATATTCTCTATACCATTGATTCTTATGCTGTTATTTAACTGATTCATTAAATAACTCTACTCTTCATATATATGTCTCGTGTGATGGTATGTTGTTTGGTTTCCACTTCCCTTGCTCGTTTTTGTCTTTTTTTTTTGCGTTAGAAATGATTATGGTTGGTTGAAAGCCTTTATATTGTTTTCGGGTTTTAATAAATATTAGTTGGGTGAACTTTGTTCTTAAGACTAATAAAACAAAAGAGGTGGGGTTCCTGTAATGAAAATTCCGAGTTCTTTGTGTTGGTCTCACGATTTGAATGTTTTATCAAACATTGTCATTGGACTCAACTTTATAGTTCCTGTTTTGTTCTTATTCTTGTTTCGGTTCGAGATCTGTAGTTCTGGTTTATGTTGGGTATTTGCGAATTGGTGATTGAGTACTGCGAGTGCATTGTGTATAGGTGAATGGTGCTATTCCTATCTCTATCCTTTTCTTTCATTTGTTTAGGTTCTAGTAACCCTTCCCGGTTGGCTTGGTGTGTGCTTAGCTTGACTGATTTTTGAATTGAGCCAAGTTGATATTACTTTCAACTAGGTTAGTTGCTTTTGTTATTTGTTTTGAATCGCTCGAAGAAATACTTTTATTCTTCGAGTGTCATGGTTGATCGTCATAATTTGATATCAATTCATGTTCACCGTTTGGAGATTGTTGTCTTTGGAATCACCTTCTCTCCCTTGGTGACTGTTGTATGTTTTGAGGAATGTAGCTGATCCTATGGAATGTCTTCTTTTGACGATACTCACATTTCTTTTGGATAGCTTAAAATGTCAGAGGAAATACTCTTTTCTTACCTTGATTTTGTTTCACACATGTTGGAGGATACGAGATCTACTTGATCATTAGTGAGGAAGTTTTCAAATCTTAAAATTGGGATGTTGGTTTTATGCGTAAGAAATTACTCTACGTTTTGCTCCGTAAAGATGCTTAAATTTCATTCTCCTGTGACTTAGAGGTTGGTGTGTTTGGAAACTCATTGGTTGATTGGTTTTTGTGATGATCGTTGTGATACGACCTCCTTGCTATCATTGTAGTAGAATGGGTATGTATTGACCAGAAAGGTTTAAGTCAACTTGTTGTTGATGACAGATCCTTTGGAAGCTATGTATCCTGTGTTGTGTTCTTGTGAATGATTGAGTAACCCTCCTGTAAGATTTATAATGGTTATGTTTGGTCTTGCCAAGTTTGTCCTTTTTCTTAAGACATTCTCTTGATTAGAAGAAAGTTTAATAGAAGGATTGTTAGGATAGGATGTGACCCATACGAGGTCATTTGTGCATTTCATCCCTTTTCTTTCCAATTTATTTATTCAGTACTGACATAAAATTAACTGTTATAGGCACATCATCTTAATATTAATAAGTCATGTTGGTTTAGACATTCTCATGTCGATTGATTGTTTGGGATCTTCCTGTGGCATAGTGAATCCTTGGCTTGGTGAACTAACTTAAACAAATAGGGACAGATCACGTTTGAAATTAATTCTCTTCTTGTAATTGTTTTTGTTTCGAAATGTTATCTTGTTAAAATGATGGTCATTATTGTGATATGGGTGGAATTCACCATGTTGTTTGTTAACTTCTCCTATGAGAAAATGATAATTAAATAGAGTTAGTGCCTCCCTTTTTACTCAGACATTTTATGCTTTTGGAAAACTCTTTAATTGCTCTTGTTTAGACTCTTGGATTATTTTTCATCTTCAACGATGCTTTTCTTCCTTGAAACAGTTAGATAACAACATATTGTCTTAATGTTATAGCTTTTATCGTGCTCAGTTCTTGCGAACTGACATGTGCTAACAAATGTGCAGGAGGATTTCCTGAGTAGAAAAAAAAAAAAAGAGAGAGAAAAAGAAACACGTGTAGAAAGTGGATTCCAGCCTTCTTAGGAACTTCTATTGTACGAATGTTTTTCTTTTGCTTTAAAACATTGGTATGGAAATTGTGGAGACTATTTAGAAGGCATTGCGTTATAATTTTGTATTGTTCTCATGTAGGTTGTTATCGTTTGAAAGTCAATTTGAGAAATATTATTGCCAATAAGATTAAATGAACTTGTTTTGACATGCGTATCCTTTGTTGAATTTTCACTTTTCAGAATATGATTTATCCTTGAATTGTCAACCTAATTATAATTATCTAAACTTGAATCAACTTACATCACTTTGGATACCTTTGGTCATGTGTCGTTTGGTAGAGGACTATGTTTTGAACCTAGCAAAAAGAAAACAAGAGAAACAAATATACCTTGTGATCCCACGTAAACTAATCAACAATCTCTTATTGTGGTGAGTCCTTAGAACGGTCTTAAGGTGAAATCAATGATTAAATCTTGGAAGATAATAAAATTATAATAAATAGAAGGAACTTGATTAAGAAACTCTTCGATCTATCTTACACGTTGAAAATGTAAACAGTATACTTATGTCTATCTCTTCAAGTGAAGCCCAAGTGAAATCTTTAATATTTCTGGTTAGACTCTTGACCCCAATGAAACCTTATTAACAACTAATAAAATCTTAATGATGAATCCAAGATTTAGGCAGCCATGTACTGGAATAAAATAAAATAAAATAAAATTGACCGCTTGAAAAGATAAAACATATATGTTCAAAAGCACAATGTCGAAAACAAATTGATGAAGTTAAGAGCCTTGAGAAATTAACTGCCTCCTCACAAATGAATAAGTTAATCAAGTAAATGAAGTAACCTCTTACCATACAATAATTGGTTCACACTGTATATTAACATTAACAAGGTAGGAGAAAACTCTTCAAAGGAGACATGAACTTCAGATTCTCCTATCATGATTTCTCTGGGAAAAGTAAAGAATGTAAAAGCACTTACAGCTAAAATATGATTCTAAAGAAACCTTCTGTGGGAAAACCTTGTTGTAAAATTGCATACTCTAGATGTACCATTGTGTCCTAAGTGTGTGCCTCATGTTAGTTGTAACCAGTGTGAGTCCGTGTTGTGGAAAGCATGTCTTTAGTTGATTGTATTCCCTAGAGAACTTGTGTAGTGTCGTATTATCTTCAAGCAAGTCAAAAAAAAAAAAATATCCTGTCTTTTACTGTGTTGTTTGTGTGTGAATTTGTGGGTCGTTACACTTGTATCGAGCATAGGTTCATGCTCCGAACCTATGGGCCGGATTGGTGTTATATGATGATGTTACATGGTGGTGGTGGTGTTACATGATGATACTGCATGATGATGATGATGTTGCATGATGATGGTAGATATTGGAAGAGTAATGTGCTTTAAACGTGATGTGATTATTGTCATAATTGTGATATTGTGAACGCATGATGTGTATGTCACCTTGTGCGTGTTTGTGATCATGTTGATATGTTGGGGATGGGAGTATTATCTCTCCTTCTTGTGGATTCTATGAAGAGTTCACGGTGAATTCTTGTTTGTGATGTGTGAAAAGAATTATAATGTGGATGACATAGTGTTGGAACATTGTGACATATTGTGATATGTAAGTGTATCAATGTGTTGTATGACTAGATTGATGTTAAAAGAAATGAGTGGTATCATGATGTTTTTACCATGTTTGAAGAAATGTGTGTACCACCTTGTTATGTAGCAATGGATGTTATGTTGTGATGTACTATGTTCATCGTATGTATGATTTGTGCAAATATGTAATGCTTCATGTTGTGATTTTGGGTCATACGGTGAGTGTATGAACCCTATCATATGGTGATTGCACTTTGGGTGCAGAATGTGGTAAAGTGGTGTGTTACACTCAGTGAATGTATGATCGTGATCTACCCTGTATATGTACCATATGTAAGATGTTATGGTAGTTATGTGTGTGCCACCGTTATGTTAGTGATGTTGTTGTATGTTATGTTGTGAACCTTACGCTAACCGATCCTGAGGGAAATCGGTAGAAGTGTATGTTGAGAGTGAGGAATGGTGTACCATGGGTCAATAACTCGAGCCAAAACTCGGTTTAGTAGATAACATGTGATTCTTTCCTCTCTCCCTATGTGGTTGCATGTACGCAACCTAAGTATAACTATGACTATGTTTAGCCTTGTGAAGTGGTGGCGGGATGATTCGGATGGAGGTGATGACAGGTTGTATTATTGATATGTATTTTACGAGTGAGGCTCAATGTTCCGAAAAGCAAGAACTCGTTGAGTACCCCTTGGTGGCGAGATAAGGCCACACGGTTATCGTGATGTGACATTATTATAAGTTGATTTTATTCATAAATTGAGCTTTTACTTTATTTTGTAAGGACCAAGTGACTTTTTTGATTGCCATGCTTTACAATTTTGGGCATTTCCTTGGTTTGTGGCACTAACATGGGGATTTTGATACTAACTATGGCTATTTGGCCATTTATTTTGCTTGATTTGGGGTCTTCTTTTAAATTTGGAATTTTATCGCCTTGCCCAAGGTTTGTACTTTGCCACTTGGCACTTTGATTGGATTGTTGTGCTGGTTCTAATGTCGTGATGTGTGGAATAGGGTCATGGGATGCACCATGGATTGGTTGGACCTATGGACCCGCTTCGTTGTATGGGGGTACGCCCCAAGGAGTACATATAACTAGCGGGTTGTTGAACCACGCGTTATTATGTCACTTGGGTTAGGAGTGTTCGAACTCTATGTGTCTTGGACCATAGGGTCAACCGGCCTCCTTGAGGGAGGCATAAGAGGGAGGCATAAGAGTTTGAGGAGGCACAAGAGTTTGAGGGAGGCATAAGAGCTTGAGGAGGCATAAGAGACTTGAGGGAGGAGAGACTTGAGGAGGCATAAGAGCTTGACGGAGGCATAAGAGTTTGAGGAGGCATAAGAGGCATAAGAGACTTGAGGGAGGCATAAGAGTTTGAGGGAGCATAAGAGACTTGAGGGAGGCATAAGAGTTTGAGGGAGGCATATGATATTTGTGTGTATGGTTGATGTTCTGGGGTATATGTTGAGTCATTGTGATGTTTGGTAGTGGTCTTTTGATGTATGTGTTACTCATGTCAGATGGATATGTGTTGTGATGTTATGGATATGTCATTGATTCCCTTGTGGACACTGTGTACCTGTAGCATGGTTTGGTGTTATGTGAATTTTTTTTTTCTTCGATGCGAATTGAGGAAATGTCTGGTGGATTGTAGTACTCTTTTGTTCAAGTATATAATATGTCAGTCATTGATGTGTGACGAGTACTATGTTATGTGGACTGTGCCTACTCCATTCCATCTTTGAGTAACCTTTTTGTGGTGTAATACAATCTTGAAGTATATACTTGCGTGCTTGTGAATCTGTAGTGTCTTGTGAACCTGATAGGGTGTTGTGTTAGCAGTTCATGTTGGGCACCCACAATAAGGAACAAACCAAAACTCTTCAATGATGAAATTTTAAAAGAAATTAAACTAAGAATAATGCTAATGGAAAGGAACTAATGAAATAACAAACAAGAGGGAACTGCCAATCTTCACAGAACCTTGAAAGTTAAAACTTCTACCAAATGTTCCTAAGGCTACCTGTGGCCGTGTTTTAATCGACTAAAATTTTAAACCATAGGGTGTACTTCCTCCTTTACCTGTTCTTGGTTGCGAACCATTTTTTTTTTCCGCTGTGTTATGTCGCATCGAGGACGATGCTTTCTTAAGGGGAGGAGAATGTAATGCCAAGTGGGGGGGGCAGTTGGCCACCAGTCTTTTCCAGCGACCCTTCAACCACTTCTGACCTGTATCTTTTATGACTGCTCTACCTTCCTTGACTTCCTCGTGCCCTTGTCTACCGTGTCTTGGGGGAAGGAAACCCCTATTTTGGGGAGTAGTTTGTTTAGTTTTAGTCTGGTTTTGCTCGAGCATTCCTGCCCTAGCCGCGTGAGGAGAGTGGACGGAGTCTTTTTTTTTTGTTTGTCTGTTCCAATGCCTTTGCTGTGTTCCACTAGCATTTCTGCAGGCCATGACGAAAATGAAAAGGTCTCTATGGAGCTGCATAACCCCCAGACTACACGCAAAGAAGGTGTTAATGTTAATGAAGGTGAGCAGAAACTACACTCCCCCGGGTCCCGGCATGTGAAAGAAGAGCAGGAAAGGGTTTTGGTGAGCGAGGTGTTGATTCAGACTAAGGAGGGTGAGGAGTTGGAAAGTGTGAAGCTGCGTAGTTCGACTACAGTGGCATTGAAGGCCTGCAAGCCTAACTTTGCTTTGACTGAGCAGGAAATGCAGGAGGATGTTCACCGCCTCATTATGAGCGGCTATTTTTCTTCATGCATGCCTGTTACTGTCGACACCAGAGACGGCGTTCACCTCATCTTTCAGGTTAGGAGCGGGAGTCCAAGGTTTTGGCATGCTGCACTAGACCAGACTGACCTGCAACAAGAAAATAACCAGGCGGCAGGCATGTGTAGTTTGGTTGAAGCCGTTTGAGCGCTTCCAAACCAGCAGAAGGTCCAACTATGTTGTTATCTGTGCAGTATCCATGCATCCTCAAATTTGGGATCCTTCTTCAAGACATTTCTGTCAAAATCGATTAAGTGACAGTGAGAGTGTTACAGGAGACCCGATGAAATTTATTACAGAGATTCTCTACTGAGACCTTGCTTGTTCTACGATGTAACTCATGGAAGAGGATCTCATAGAGGTGGATCTGTTTCATATCAGAATATTCATGAAGCACAGTTTGCCTTGCAAGAGAGCTTTTAGAGATCGATGAAGGATAGAGGAATTAAAAAGAACTTGGTGTAGTTGGATTAAAGGCAATAAAAAGGTGCATGCTTTTTGTGTAGGTGACAGATCGCACCCACAGGCACAGGAGATCTATGTAATGTTGGAGAAAACGTCTTGGGAGATGAAGGTAGCAGGATAATTTTCAGATTCGGAACATGTACTGAGAAAACAGTAGTGTCATGGAATACAATGATCATAGGTATGCACAGAGTGGAAAGTATGAGGAAAGTTTAGATCCCTTTCAACAAATGCATCTGGCTGACACGAAACCCAACAATGTTACCTTTGCAACTGTTCTTCCAGTAATTTCTCACCTGTCGAATTTGCATCAGGGGAAGGAGATCCACGCCTTCATACTAAGAAGTGGCTTTGATTTGTTTATTATAGTAATGAATGCCCTTGTAGACATGTATTGCAAATGTGGGAATTTTAGAGTTGCACGCCGAGTATTTGATCAAATGCCTAAAAGTGATGTATTCTCATGGACAACCATGATTGCAGGTCATGGGATGCAGGGAAAAGGTGAGGATGCTAAGTCTAGGGACTGTTATATGGATATGGAGTCTGTACCAAGGGATTGTTTTGGTTATAAAGCCATCTTCTTTTGCTTTGTCTCAGACTAGGGTTGCTCCTAATATGAGAGCACCAAGGTTAGGAGGTCCAAGTTAGAAACAATCAGATGCATATGGAGATGGTGGAGGTGTTTGGATGAATGATGAAGGATCAAGTTCAATTGTCAAAAATGGGGCCTACAAAAGTTCTAGGGCTAATCTTGGGGTGGTGTTGGGAGGATGATGGAAAGTATTTTAGACCACCCACCCTGGCCGTGAACTCCTACCTATGCCAACGTGAAGATGTTCGATGTTTGGGGTGCCCAACGAGCTTGAAGAAAATGGAATTAGGCTTGGGTTGTTGTTGCGCAGCCCCGTCCATCTTGTTATCGATGCGGGAGCTTAATCTCGAGCACGATATTCTCTATACCATTGATTCTTATGCTTTTATTTAACTGATTCATTAAATAACTCTACTCTTCATATATATATCTATATATATATATATATATATATATATATATATATATGTCTCGTGTGATGGTATGCTGTTTGGTTTCCACTTCCCTTGCTCGTTTGTGTTCTTTTTTTTTGGCGTTAGAAATGATTGCGCTGGTTGAAGCCTTTATATTGTTTTCTGGGTTTTAATAAATATTAGTTGGGTGAACTTTGTTCTTAAGACTAATAAAACAAAAGAGGTGGGGTTCTGTAATGAAAATTCCCGAGTTCTTTGTGTTGGTCTCACGATTTGAATGTTTTATCAAACATTGTCATTGGACTCAACTTTATAGTTCCTGTTTTGTTCTTATTCTTGTTTCGGTTCGAGATCTGTAGTTCTGGTTTATGTTGGGTATTTGCGAATTGGTGATTGAGTACTGCGAGTGCATTGTGTATAGGTGAATGGTGCTATTCCTGTCTCTATCCTTTTCTTTCATTTGTTTAGGTTCTAGTAACCCTTCCTTGTTGGCTTGGTGTGTGCTTAGCTTGGTGATTTTTGAATTGAGCCAAGTTGATATTACTTTCAACTAGGTTAGTTGCTTTTGTTATTCATTTTGAATCACTCAAGAAATACTTTTATTCTTCGAGTGTCATGGTTGATCGTCATAATTTGATATCAATTCATGTTCACCATTTGGAGATTGTTGTCTTTGGAATCACCTTCTCTCCCTTGGTGACTGTTGTATGTTTTGAGGAATGTAGCTGATCCTATGGAATGTCTTCTTTTGACGATACTCACATTTCTTTTAGATAGCTTAAAATGTCAGAGGAAATACTCTTTTCTTACCTTGATTTTGTTTCACACATGTTGGAGGATACGAGATCTACTTGATCATTAGTGAGGAAGTTTTCAAATCTTAAAATTGGGATGTTGGTTTTATGCGTAAGAAATTACTCTACGTTTTGCTCCGTAAAGATGCTTAAATTTCATTCTCCTGTGACTTAGAGGTTGGTGTGTTTGGAAACTCATTGGTTGACTGGTTTTTGTGATGATCGTTGTGATACGACCTCCTTGCTGTCATTGTAGTAGAATGGGTATGTATTGACCAGAAAGGTTTAAGTCAACTTGTTGTTGATGACAGATCCTTTGGAAGCTATGTATCCTGTGTTGTGTTCTTGTGAATGATTGAGTAACCCTCCTGTAAGATTTATAATGGTTATGTTTGGTCTTGCCAAGTTTGTCCTTTTTCTTAAGACATTCTCTTGATTAGAAGAAAGTTTAATAGAAGGATTGTTAGGATAGGATGTGACCCATACGAGGTCATTTGTGCGTTTCATCCCTTTTCTTTCCAATTTATTTATTCATTTCCTGACATAAAATTAACTGTTATAGGCACATCATCTTAATATTAATAAGTCATGTTGGTTTAGACATTCTCATGTCGATTGATTGTTTGGGATCTTCCTGTGGCATAGTGAATCCTTGGCTTGGTGAACTAACTTAAACAAATAGGGACAGATCACATTTGAAATTAATTCTCTTCTTGTAATTGTTTTTGTTTCGAAATGTTATCTTGTTAAAATGATGGTCATTATTGTGATATGGGTGGAATTCACCATGTTGTTTGTTAACTTCTCCTATGAGAAAATGATAATTAAATAGAGTTAGTGCCTCCCTTTTTACTCAGACATTTTATGCTTTTGGACAACTCTTTAATTGCTCTTGTTTAGACTCTTGGATTATTTTTCATCTTCAACGGTGCTTTTCTTCCTTGAAATAGTTAGATAACAACATATTGTCTTAATGTTATAGCTTTTATCGTGCTCAGTTCTTACGAACTGACATGTGCTAACAAATGTGCAGGAGGATTTCTGAGTAGAAAAGAAAAAAAAAGAGAGAGAAAAAGAAACACGTGTAGAAAGTGGATTCCAACCTTCTTAGGAACTTCTGTTGTACGAATGTTTTTCTTTTGCTTTAAAACATTGGTATGGAAATTGTGGAGACTATTTAGAAGGCATTGCATTATAATTTTGTATTGTTCTCATGTAGGTTGTTATCGTTTGAAAGTCAATTTGAGAAATATTATTACCAATAAGATTAAATGAACTTGTTTTGACATGTGTATCCTTTGTTGAATTTTCACTTTTCAGAATATGATTTATCCTTGAATTGTCAACCTAATTATAATTATCTAAACTTGAATCAACTTACATCACTTTGGTTACCTTTGGTCATGTGTCGTTTGGTAGAGGACTATGTTTTGAACCTAGCAAAAAGAAAACAAGAGAAACAAATATACCTTGTGATCCCACATAAACTAATCAACAATCTCTTATTGTGGTGAGTCCTTAGAACGGTCTTAAGGTGAAATCAATGATTAAATCTTGGAAGATAATAAAATTATAATAAATAGAAGGAACTTGATTAAGAAACTCTTCGATCTATCTTACCCATTGAAAATGTAAATAGTATACTTATGTCTATCTCTTCAAGTGAAGCCCAAGTGAAATCTTTAATATTTCTGGTTAGACTCTTGACCCTAATGAAACCTTATTAACAACTAATAAAATATTAATGATGAATCCAAGATTTAGGCAGTCATGTACTGGAATAAAATAAAATAAAATAAAATTGACCGCTTGAAAAGATAAAACATATATGTTCAAAAGCACAATGTCGAAAAAAATTGATGAAGTTAAGAGCCTTGAGAAATTAACTGCCTCCTCACAAATGAATAAGTTAATCAAGTAAATGAAGTAACCTCTTACCATACAATAATTGGTTCACACTGTATATTAACATTAACAAGGTAGGAGAAAACTCTTCAAAGGAGACATGAACTTCAGATTCTCCTATCATGATTTCTCTGGGAAAAGTAAAGAATGTAAAAGCACTTACAGCTAAAATATGATTCTAAAGAAACCTTCTGTGGGAAAACCTTGTTGTAAAATTACATACTCTAGATGTACCATTGTGTCCTAAGTGTGTGCCTCATGTTAGTTGTAACCAGTGTGAGTCCGTGTTGTGGAAAGCATGTCTTTAGTTGATTGTATTCCCTAGAGAACTTGTGTAGTGTCGCATTATCTTCAAGCAAGTCAAAAAAAAAAAAATCTGTCTTTTTTTGTGTTGTTTGTGTGTGAATTTGTGGTCGTTACAACATTTTTTCTACATTGTTATTGTGGTTATAAGGAATTCTCAAAATTAAAAATGTGGATTTGAAGTTATAGCCCATCCACAATTTCATATATTATTGTTGTGTATCCACAATTTATAAGAATGTTGATACTCCACAATTTATAAAATTTGTAGCTAGCTTACAATATTTGAAATTGTTTATTATCCACAATTTTTATAGATTGTAATTTTCCCACGATTATTAAGATTGTTAATATTCCACTATTTCTTAAAATTGTAGTTTTTCCATATATTTTGATATTATTGATTTTCTACATACTTTTGTATACACATAATATATGTGGCAATATATACAAATTTATCTACAATTATGATTATGTAGAATATCTTTAAAAATAATGTAGAAATATAACTATTAATTATATTGAGTTTGCATTCCTTTACATAATTATATATGTTGATTTTCTACATTTTCAACATACATATTAAATAATAATACTTATCTACATAAACTTAATGTAATAAAATAAAACTTGTTAATTTTTAGTAGAACAATAAGTTTATTCTTATATTATTATTATATTTCCATTCAAACTTCCTTAATCACATCTAAAATATATAAACATTAAATTATAATACACCCTAAAACCATGTTTTCTTTGTGATAAATTGAAATTAGTTTTTATTATTATTTAAATCCTAAAAAGACACTTGGAATTGCGATATATTGAAAACCAAAATAATTATTATAAACATTAATAGAATAATAGTAAAAGAAAGAAAAAAATAGAACTATCTTAACATGGTATGAAAAAGTTAATAGAGATGGAATAGATGAAGTACATAATTACTATGAAACCCATTTATCTCGAGAAGAAATAATGGTAAGTTGACCGTATAAGCTATCCTCCCTCTCACTTGAATATAATGGTGAGGATAATTACATATAGAATATCCATAGTAATGATAAATCGTACGTGAAGTGTACAATGGAAACGCCGAAGGGATCTTATGAAGGATTCAAATTTGAGGGAGAAAAACAATATCAGAGGAAGAGGGCTGAAGAAGCAGGGGTTGGAAGGCCCGGGCGGGGAAGTGAAAAGGTGGCAAAAATGGAGAGGGGAACAATTTAAAACAACATCGTCTAAAAATGACACTGCAAATATAACAAAGTGCAACTCCCAAGTAATTTTTTTCTTGTAATCAAGTTATGGTATATTTTTATTTAATGGCCTCAAGGTTTTTGAATAGCATAAGACAAATTTTATTTGTCATTCATTTTGTAGCACTGGGAATTTTTATGCGGTGATTTTTTCCTTGAATTTTTTTTCAATAACTCCAATAGCATAATTGTACTTGTGTTTGAACACTTGAATGTTGGCATTATTTCAGCGGAGATTGTGTGCAACTTTTCCATCCAATAATTATGTTCTGAGCTGAATCTGAATATCTCTGTTTGACAATAATGAAATTTTAGTAAAAATATTTGTGCAAAAAATAAACTGCAATAAAATACTGAATTAACAAAGCTGAATCACATTTAGCAAAGTATATGTGACTGCTCTAGATGTGTCTCTTAATTCACCTAACACTGTATATTATGAGATTTTATCTGTTTGAAGCAAAATATCAATAACTTCAACAAAGATCCTTGAATTGTCAATAAGGGTCTCTAGAAAACTTTGAACTCCTCCAAAAAAAATGGAATGGGAAATCCTCCTTAAAAAAACACTTGGAAACTAAGCAACGTGGATTAGGTTTTACTTTACAAGGGAAACCATCTCTAGACATCTTTCTTTTAACACCAAAAAATCATTTCCACAACTGGGCATTACCAAAATCTGGGAGGCGGGCATAAACTACAGATTGCATACCATCAAATCTCTCAAACAACTTTCCATTAGACTCATCTTTTAATCACATTAGTAGGAAAGTATGTTATAGTTGTACACAACAGATGAGGGGGTAATAAGTCATTACTTCTTCACCACATGGTGAGCTCTCCTTGAAATAATTCTAACCAATGACAATCTCCTAAAAGAGTGGCCTCAATATTTGTCCCAATTGTTCCTGGGATGTGAAAAATATTCCCAACCCATTTTCACGTATTATTTTGCTCAAAATATTTGAAGGGGATGAGATTGGATTTGCTTTTTGGCTACTTGCAACCAATCATAGAACACTCACCAAAAGGCTTAAAATATTAAAGCATGTGATTTCTAAAGAATAAACCCAATTCCAGGTAATGACACTCTCAAAAATCCAAATCAACCTAATGTAACTCGGTGATTGGCTGTAAGCTGGCCCATTCTGGAACATTCCTTTCCACTATATGCTCCAAAGATTAATAGAAAGGAACTGCTAAATCCAACTCAAATTCCCTAATCCAAAGCACAACTCAAACTTCTTTCTAAAATTACAACTAAAAAACAACTCAATTTCAATTAATACTGTGATCTGCAGGTTTTTTGAGAATGAAGCTCTAAAATCCCAAACACTTTTTGCTAGTGGGTAGTTTTGAAACGTCCTCTGCTCTGCTTTGCAAAGGCATCTTTCTTCTTCTGGTCACGGAACTGAGGAATGAGAATCCAAAATTATGTTCTTACTGCAACACATTCGATAAAAGAAAGTCCATTAACATCAATTAACAAATGCAAAATAACCATAAAATATCAAGAAATTGACTGTGTTATGAAACATCATCGGAGAGACTAGTGCCCAACAAAAACCTGCAATTCTTCCATGCATCTTCCAAAGCCCATGGTTTCTCTACGAGGGGATCGACATTTTTATTTGATACATTGTAAAGTAAATTTGATAACACACTACATTTGGGATTTTGAATGCAATTGTGGCAAAATGACAAGCGTATTGCTTTTAAAAAAATTGTTGATCCCTATATTACAATAGATTAGTAATATGGTATTTAACAAGAAAAATGAGTTTCACTGTCTGATTTATGGCAGTCAATTCTAAAATAAAAAATATAGCAATAAATTCATGGTCAACATACTTATTGCCCTGCACTTTTTTTTGCATATGATCCCTCTTCACCTAAACTCGCCTAAGCGTTCATCATGTTACCAACCAAACAATCCAACTATTAAAAGTAGAGCGCATGTGTAGCAGGGCCCTGGACTGGAAAATGAGTAGGCGAGCTAGGAAAGAGGAGGTTGCGGGGAATTGTGGTATGAAGCAACAGGTTGCGGCGGTAAGCGAAAGCGGTGCCGCCATTTCCATCCGCCCGGCTTGCAAACATTCTGTGAAAACACAAACCATTAACTTAAACATGGCGGGCATCACGGGACTCGCCTAAGCGTTCATCATGTTACCAACCAAAAAATCCAACTATTAAAAGTAGAGCGCATGTGTAGCAGGGCCCTGGACTGGAAAATGAGTAGGCGAGCTAGGAAAGAGGAGGTTGCAGGGAATCTGTGGTATGAAGCAACAGGGTTGCGGCGGTAAGAACGAGGCAGTGCCGCCCATTTCCATCCGCCCAGCTTGCAAACATTCCTGTGAAAACACAAACCATTAACTTAAACATGGCGGGCATCACAGAGGCAGATTAAAAAAATAGGCATAACTTTAAAAGATTTACGGAATGAAAATCCCAACTACTATGTTCCCTTAGCTGATCCGATCTGATCTACAAAACCCAACAGACAAAAAACAAAACATTGAAACAAATAAAATAGCATGGCCGTGCAAAGAGAATATATATCATCAAATACGTAAAACAAAATGACACACAACACCAGCTAAAAAGAAAAACAAAAACAAACAATGCAATAGTAGATGGGGGCAATTACCCCTGAGAAAAATATTAACATGGCAAAAAATTAACATAGCAAAATATTAACATACTTATTGTTCTACTGCACATTTATTGTTCTACTGCACATTTATTTTCCTATGATCCCTCTTTCATCTGAATTCAACGAAGAGGCCTGTGTAGGAGAGGCCTGCGATGGGAAATGAGGAGGCCACCAAAGGGTGTGGGGTGGGAAAGAGGAGGCGGCAGAGGATATGGGGTGGGAAGCAGCAGATTTCTGGTGAAGAGGCGCCCATTTCCTGGAGAACACAAACCAATAACTTGAAAAACCAAGATCTGAGATTTTGTTCACTCAACTTAAACATGGCAGGAAAATATTGATAACATTTAAAAATTTACCGAAGGAAGATCCAGAATACTCTGCTCCTTGTCTGATCCGATCTGGCCTGCTCCTCTCCATCTTGTTCTGCTCCATCCGTGAGGGGGTTGGGAACCCATGTCTTCTGTACGCTGCCATAATCGTTTTCCATGAGAATTTGTCTCATTCTTCATCAAAGCCGCATGGATTTCAAACCACTAAAATGCACCTACACGTATCAGTTCAATTTCTCACGTGGAACCGCAAATGCCAGATGCATCAACAACGGAGCGTTGGAGATAAGGGATAGCTGCAACGTGGAGGGTGAGGATTCATTTTGTCATTCATGTTCGGACTTCAACGCATCCATAGTTTCCTTCCTCCACGGCCGTTGCCTGTAATTTTCTTGTCTTGCGATCTGAAACCGCATCTGCTCAGAGAAAAAATTAGTCACCCAGAGTTCATCTTCAGTCGTCCACTGGTCATTCGACCATCCAGATCCCCCACAAACAATACTCTTCTTCTACCCCTTTTTTACAACATGTCGCTCAATGCCCTGAAGAAAACCCATCACTGCTTCTGCAACTCCCTGAGTTGCCTCCTCGCCATCTAACACGCGAGGGCTTTAATCTCCGCGTCTGTAACCATCCACCATCGCTTATCTTCTTGAGCTCGGAAAAACAAACAGGAAAACCCAATGAATTTATCCAGTGCTTCCTCCGCCCGGGACACAGACTTCATCGAAGCTTCAAACCCTACAAGAAGAAGCTTAAAATTTTCAAGTAAATCGGGCACCAACAACTGTCCTACATGCAAAAAAAACCACTTGGCTTGGACCCGCAGCAACAACAATCAGCTATGTCAAAATGTGGAGTCTCCAACTGTCTGCGCATCCTTAATTATTTGCAAAACCTATGGCTACAATTTTGGCAGCCGTTGGATTTCAACGCATCCGGGAGAAGGAATGTGGTCGGTTGGATATCTGACTGTTGTCAGACCCAGCAGGTCTATTCTCACTACAAGAACGCCTTCGGCGTAATGAATGTCTTTAAGAACATCAAAATCTAAATAAAAATCTTATGCACATTAATCACATCTTCCATTACTTCGAAGCTCCAAAATGTTCTTAGAAGTATTAATTGAATTGACCAACCGTGTTTCATGTGAAATCCTTCTTATAAACTGCCAAAATAGAAAAGAGGAACTCAGGTGGCAAGGATAAATACAATGGACGGCTTCACCTCTGCCTCTGTTTCAACGAAGGCTACCACCTTTTGACTTATGGCCCACGGAGAAGTAGCGATGGAAGGCTCCACTGGCTGTATTGGAGGTTGGAATTCTGGGCGCCAAAAAGCTACTGCCCATGTAATCAAAATGCGGGCACAGTCGACACACACATACTGTGTTGCAAAATACAGGCAGAAATGGGTGAAATTTCGAGCGGTGGTGGATAGCTTCAGTCCTAGATGGAACGCGAAATACCCGTGGAAAATTTATGATCCTTGTACACTTGCCACACTTGACGTCTTCGATATTCTAATTTTATCGCTGCCCTAAAAGATGACGACCTTGGAGAGGAAGAAAACAAGAATCTTGGTAAGGACCTCTGCATCGATAAGGTTTGTATTCGAATCTCGTCTCTTAAGAGTGATCGCATATAAAATAAATCATACCCTCAGTTGATCCTCTGCCTAACCGCGATTAAAAAAATGGGAGAAATCGAGTTAGTAGTTAGATTCTCATCTTTGTCTCTGTTAAACATGTTGTAAGTGTGAACGCAACAACTTCTGATGAAAATGTGATATCTCATATCTGTTGGGAATAGTGCAGCAAAGACGTGCTGAGGCACACTGCCATGAAAATGATAAATCTATCTATAAATTGACAAAATCCTGTCATTACTAAATAGAAATCCCTAAAATAAATGCTTCATGATCGCTGAGATTTAGGAGTCTTCCAATATTTTTAGTAATATTGTTACGGAGCAAATCACAACAAACTAATTTGATCCGTAACCTAAGATGCCTAAGAACCACCTCCGGTGTTCAAGATAAAAAAATAAAATGGATGAGTTTGTCTAAAACATGGATCATCTACAATTTAAAATTAAAATTAAAATTTATTCTTTAAAATTAGGCTATAATATTTTAATCTTTAATCACTATTTTTATTTTATTATCATTTATTAATTCCCGTAAAATTGTAGAAAAGATGTTAAAATAGATGTTATTCAAACTATAATATTGTACTAATGTAAACATTTAAAATTGCATGACACTCATATCTATGTTATTTTCTTAAGAGATGAAATTTTTGTAAATAAAATTTAAATTATAAGTTTTAATAAAGATTTCAAATTTTATATTTATATGATTTTGTTGCATTTATATTAATCTTGAATTCAATAAAACACAATACTAAAAAAATTATTTTAGAAAGAAAATATCATAAATTGTGGAAAGATTCATAACGTTCTATATATAATGCAATTAGAGAGCTGACATTGCTACTTTACGTATTATAAATAAATACAATATAACGTATTATAAATATTTGTAAGTTAAATTAAAAATATATTTTACAAATATATATTTAAAGGAAAAGGAAAAAAATAATATATAATTGATGTAATATATATAGGAATTTATAAGAATAATATAATAGAGATATAATTTAAGTAATGTGGGTTGTTTATATTGTTGGAATCATTTCTATATTATATTATTTAAATAAAAAAAAAACTCAAAATAATTTATAAGATATGGTATTTATTATATTTTATTTTAAAAGATATTCATTTTTAAAAAACATTTAGAGATGTGGATTTCCTATAAAATTTTATAACTATAAATAAATTGATCTTTATTGTGTATGTTGAATTTACACATTATTATATATTTTGAATCAAAAACATGTTAAAAGTGTAAATATGGAGTGTGTGTGTGTGTGTGTGTGTGTGTGTGTGTGTGTATATATATATATATATATATATATATATATATATATATATTAGATTTCTAAAATTAAAGAAATGTGAAATTTCCCTTATGAATGTTTATAAATATGATTTTTCTACAAAATTTTATAAATATATTAAAATTGTGGAGCACCTACAAACCTAAAAACTAAATTATTAAATCACTATAGTAATGCTACAAATTTTCTACAATTCTCTTAAATTGTTGAAATTTTGTAGAATAATTATTGTAAAAAAATATTTTTGTTTATAGTGTTTTTATTATTATAATTTTATATGAATATTTTAATGTACATTATAATACACACTTTGGTTTAATTTGGCATTTACACAAAACATATTAGTCTTCTTAAATATGCAAATATTCTAAATTATTAAATGTGGAATTTCTAGAATATTATAATATATTATAATTTTATATCAATCTTAATAGAACAAGTGTAAGTGTGGTGGTTAATATTTATAATAAATTATAATATTATTTCTAGAAGATGTAGAATTTATATAATAGAGGTTTTGAGATGTGGGTTTTGTTGGTACCCAAATTGATTCTCTCTCAGAATTTGAGCAACATCACAGGTTTGGTAGGAAGCTTAGAGACAAACAGAGCATGTAGTGTGTCATTTTGTAGCTGGGGATGAAATGCAACTTGCTCTTTGTCACTCAAATGTGGAGAAATGGGTAGCACCCTCAAGAGGATTTGACCTATCCTCACTACTTTATGGTTGTGCCTTTCAACCAGGGTGAGAGGGCCCTTTTGTAGCTTGTTGTTTGTGGAAGAGATGGAAATATCCTTCCTTGTGAAGTTATTAAGAAGACCTTGAAGAAAATATGATCAATGCAACAAAACCTACCTCTCACGAGTAGTCACTCTAGATAATGGAGATATTTTCTAAGCAAGGTTCAAGCCACTAAAGATAATGAAAACCTGATTGTTTCTGCATGTTTTGGTAGTAAACATTATGCATTTGTATACACACATGACAAACGGGGTTAGTATTGGTATGATTGGTTGTTTTTAATTGAATTTTGGTGGGAAGTAAGGTAGAAATGAACTTGATTCACGGATTTCATGAGAAATTTTATGAAAAATGGAGAGCTTGAAAAATAGAATGTTTTGGGATAGCTAGGATGTTCCTTTAACAAGAATATGTGCTTCAATGGAGGCCCAGATCAACACTTTGACACAAACTTCAAGGATCCAAAATGAAGGCTCAAATTGGAAAACTTAACTAAACATTATCAACCTCTATTTCATCACGCCTAAGAAACCCACAAAGGCTAACAAAAAATCTTATAGTCATGCTAGGAGTCATAGTGATTCTAAATTATTTTATTTTATTATCAAATGAAAGCTCTTCTAGTAAATGAAATTAAAAATGCCACCAAACTATCACAAGGATCTTGTGCGATTCATAAAGATTTCAATGTAAGATTGCAACGGACAAGAAAACTACTTGTAGACATACAGAATGAAGCAAACACAAATTTCGCCAAAAATAACTTAGATTTAACTCAAGTTTGATTAAATTTATCAATAGGGGAAAGTTTAGAACAATTTTAGAGCTTTTCAATGGTTGTACACTCAACCGCCTTGAGATGATCAAATTTAACACAAAGGAGATAATGAAGTTTCTTGAGATGATTTGTAACACCGCGAAAGCTTGATGACGCCACGCTCACGATGGCGATGACGCGATGATGCCGCGCGCCACAAACATACGACCGAAAATGTGACAATTTTTTTAAAAAAATTGGGTGTGCCCAAATATACGGAGCTTAAAACTACAAGTCACGATAATGCTTGAAGGTCGAGATATTTGAATCTATCTCATTCGACGTTTCATAGAGATAAGTAGGGTCGTCATACGAGTTAATTTGTCTAATGTCCGGTAATATCGTAATAGCAATGTTTCCAATGTTAACCTTAGGGTATGATGTAATTTATTGAAATGAAATTTTGAATTTTATTACCACTTAATTTTTATTTTTATTTTATTATTATATATATATATTATATATATATATATTTAATACATATATAATATATATATATATAAGATGTTTACTTGGCCCTAATTTGCTTTATTACATTCGCATGACTTTATGTATTTAGATATACATAACACTATGTTTACATTTAGTATAGTATTATATGGAAATTATGCTATGTGTCATACTACTATTATACTATGTAGTATATAATACTTAAGCAAACCTAAGTAGTTATCCATGTAGGATAAACATATAAAAAAGAAAACCAAAAGACAAGAGTCCTTGTCAAGTCTAGCTTTTCAACTATGTTTAAATTTTATGGTTGGGGGCGGTGGGTGGCTCACCAACACCTGACAAACACATTTACTTCTTCCTCCTTATGCGTGCAAGCCACACGAAAACCACTGAGCCGCCTGTTTGATTTACTTTACAATTACTACACTCAGATTTTGCAAAATGCAATCCTCACACAGCCGGCTTGTTGCTTTGGGTGTTGTCCTGGCCCCATGGGTTCAATACGGTGGTTGAAGATGGAGTTACGGCGAGTGGGACAGCGGCGAAGATGGTGAGAAAGGAAAACATGTTACCACCACTATCTTCGGGTATAGCAAGGCACATGGTCTCGATGCCACGGCCTGCCACATCATCGGCAAGGTGGACAAAGAACAAACAAGTCCCCTTTTTCTTTTCTGAGCGCTAAAACAAGCAGTGCATCAACTATGTTGTTATCTGCATTCGATATCGAATGCAACTTCAAAAGCGATTGAGGGCGAGAGAAAAAAGTGAAAGCGACATGAACCAGTTGTTTCACCATGGTTTTACTCGAAAACATGCTCGATCCACGAGTTTAGGCGAGAATCTCACAGAGGTGGATCCGTTTCATATCAGAATATTCATGAAGTCCAATTTGTTTTGCATTTGTGTGAGCATTTCGGAGTGTACGTTGTTACAGTCTAACAACACGATGAATAACAGAGAGAAGTCCTTTTGATTGATACGATGCACGAGGACATTACAAAAACAGGCCATTCCCAATTACTCATCAAGAATGATCCTAGGGTAGAAATATTTATATTGAATTGGTGGTGGTAGAAGTTAGGTGTCGTTAAAAGAGAGAAACATAATTTACTCAACTCTATGCCTTCAAATATCAACAAAGCATATCCCCGGAGAAGGATTCGCACAAAAGCTTTGTTGATGCGGTTCCATTTTCATTGATTCTCTATTGAAACCTTATCAGATTTAATATACTGACCAGGAAAATAGGAAGGTCCCATAAAGGTGGGTCTGTTTCAAATTAGATTGTTCATGAAGTAGTTTGCTTTGCAAATTAGGGAGCATTTCTGCGTGTAAAATTAGTACTGTTTGCTTTGCACTTTAGGTCGGTCATATGACATGGTGGCCTTACGAGAAAAGTATCCTTATTTTAATTGTTTTATATGATAGTATGATTTTTTTTTTTTTATCCTAGCACGGTTATGGTATCAGGACTGTTATTAATAATAAAGGGATATTGGTAGTATACTGTTATAGATAGAGATTTAATCATAGTGAGTACATTAGTTTTGTTAGTACTTAAATATGAATAATATTTAGAATATCAGTCCCCTTATTAATGAAATGTGCTAATGAACTTATTAAGCTAGAACTTTGTATTAAAATCTCTTTTTACCAATTTAATTGGGGCATTGTATGGGACTTAAATTTTATTTGATATCCTTTCCCTTACTAATTTACAATAATTTGGTAATAGATTCATAAATGAAGAAAGAAAAAACTTGATAGAGCTAGAGCATATATTTCGTAATTGGCATATAAAAACTATTTAGAACTTAAGTCTTTTTATCAACAAAGCAAGAGATAATGCACTATTTTTTTCCAATCTTTTCAACACATCACTTTCAAATATCAAACAAAATTTTAATATATTTTCTTTTGTAATTTCTTTCCAACATTCCACAAAAGAATTCAACAACATTTCCAATAAATTTTAGAGTAAGAAATACTATCATTTCAATGCAACTTTCCTTCAACATTTTGTTACAACATTTTCTACTTCATGTGGAAACAAATTTACAATAATGGAAGCTAAAGAAAACAAAGCAATATTACATTTTCCTCCACTCAAGGTGGGTAAATACATGGTGTTTTTACATTGACAACAACAAGGTTCCAATGCTCCAAATTTCAACAAGGTGGCTCCTCCATAGTTTGCTTGATTCAAACAAAATAAGGGGAGAGGCAACGCTCTCCTCCAAACCAAATGCCCAATGGAGAAGAGAAGCCATCTTCTCCATTGGCCCCGAGCCCCAACCACATCACAATGGGGAGAATCAACTCATGGCAACTACAAGTTTCCACATAACAAACATAACATTTCACATGCATTCCATATTCCTTCAAGACAAGAGAATCAACAACACAACAAGGGGTAAAAGCAATCACAACAACAAGTCATGAGGCTTACCAAGAAAGCCACAAGAGTAAGACATATGGGAAGCCACTTATACCTCCCAATGGGAATGGGTGCCACCTAAAACCATCAATGCAAACAAAATACCCCTAACAACTCTTATGCCTCCTCGAGTACCCCTTATCCCTCCATTCACTCTTATGCCTCCTCAACTCTTATGGCTCCCTCAAAGTAAAACAAGAAGAAATGCAAGCATTTCTCTTACAAGGTGGGCACCCAACCCAAGCTCCCTCCTCAAGCACATGATCTCTTATGCCTCCCTCAATTAAGCTCCCCATAGTCTCCTCTCACTCCCAACTTAGGCATTCTACCCATTCCCAACAAGCCTTTCAAACAACAACATTCAACACAACACAAAAAAGAATACATTCATATGACAAAAGAAACATAATGCAAGCAAAGGGGAAGCTCCTACCTTTCCATGGTAGAGTTTGCTCCAAGTATGAAGTCTCAAATCCCTTCAAGAATCAAGCAAGCATCCACAAGCTCCAACAAAGTTCTCACAAGTATCCACAAGCTCCAAAAATTCACAAGCTTCTTCTAAATCCTCTCCTCCCAAAATACACAAGACTAAAAAAATGAAACTTCCAACCCCCAAAACAAACAAGAGGCTCAAATAAATAGAGAAAAGAGAGGGAGGGATGATGTGGCTCCAAGTAGGATGCCACCTCCTTTTCCCTCCACTCCACATCATTTGGTCAACATCAAATTCCAATGCACCATTAATAAGTGGTTGAAAGAAAGGCAAGCAACTTGCACACTCCAACTAAGCCCACTCCCTCAAAGGACAAAATTAAATTTGAAAGAAAGTGCAATTAATATTTTTACCCTTTTATCCCCCCAAAACACCTAAAAGACCCTAAATTTGGCCTTCCAACCCATAGGTAGGGTTGGCATGGGGTTTTAAGAGGTGTGGGACAAGTTTGACTTGTCCACAAGCTTTGAAATTTGGCCTCAAGGCCAAATTCGAGTTTCCCATGTGGGGTAGAATGTGTTACACTCAAACTCAAACACACATCAATCCACACGAAATCAAAAGTAAATCAAGGTTAATAAATGAACTCTCTTAGGTCACATATTTTAATTAGTTTAGGAAAATCTCAAATTAACTTAATTAACCCACTACTGACCCATGGCTAACAAAGGGTAAACTCCAATCCAAGAATTATGAATAATAACATAAGTAAAAATTTCACTTACTAAGAGAAACACATACTAACATAGTAAAAAGGAAAAATTAAACAAAACAACACATGATCCCTAGGTCACAAATTTCCCTTTACCGAGATAATTCTAACACACACACAATTACTTGTTGCCATGGTGACCTTTTTGGATTCTTCTCGAATTACGATGTGGTCGGTCTCCACTCCCCAATATTGTTGTGAATATAATATACCCCAGAGCAGAAAATACCTCCTTCGGCTGTTGGCGCATTAAAACATTCATGCCAAATATACAATATAATCTAAAATAATCAACACCGATTCACTATCATCTATGCAAGTACGATATCACTTAACACTTTCTAGCACATTCTTATTCCACATTTCATTTATATCAAAACGATCATCACATTAGTCAAATTATCAAGTTCTACTCAATATGATTAAATATATCCCATGTTAGAATTAAGATAAATATCCCTGTCAAAAGTATACAATTATCATCATCAAATGTCCACCAGTAAACCATATGCATCATATAAAGATCAAATCAATAACGAGTCCCATGTAAATGATATCTACTAGCATGCTAAAACAAAAGGTCATAATAATCCATAGTGAAGTAATCGTCCCGAAAACAAACAAAACAAAACGAAGTCGAAGGGAAGTGGTCACTACATCCCCCTCCCCTTAGACTCGACTTCCTCCGGAAGTCACTTTGGAAAAGGTGTGGAAACTGTCCTCGTAGCAAAGTAGCATCCTCCCAAGTAGCTACGGTCTCATCATACCTATCCCATTGGACCCAAACCACGATTAATCTCTCTGCCGCGAAGGCCCTGTGGTCCCTGCGATCTAAAATGTGCATGTGCTCCACCATCACACTGCCCCCGATCCTGCACACTGCAATGCGGTCAATCTAGCACATGAGAAGGATCAGAAATATATCTCCTAAGCACAGAAACGTGAAACACATCATGAACGCGCGATAAGCTAGGTGGCAATGCTAGACGATAGGCCGGGACCGAGGCGCTCCAAGATCTCAAAGGGATCCACAAACCTAGGAGCAAGCTTAGAACCTTTCCCATAATGGATAGGGCTCTTTGTGATCGACACGAAGAAACACCTTCGTGCCTACCTCAAAGCTGCGATCAATCCTATGCTGGTCTGCATACTTCTTCTGTCTATCCTGCGCCTCCTGTAATCTCTGTCTGATCAAGGCAACCTGCTGCTCCATGTCCTGTATTAATGCTGGTCCAAGAGAAACCCTGTCCTCAATCCTGTCCCAACTAAGAGGTGTCCTACACTCTCTACCATATAAAGCTTGAAAAGGAGCCATGCCTGTAGAACTCTGGAAACTATTATTGTAGGCAAACTCCACCAAATACAAATACTCCTCCCATCTCGACTGATGATCCATCACGTACATCCTGAGCATATCCTCCAAAATCGATTCACCCCTCTCTCATCCATCTATCTCGGGGTGATAAGTGTGCTGAAATTAATCCTCGTCCAGGGCATACTGCATGGTGGTCCAGAAATGGGAGGTGTATAAAGGGTCACGGTCCACAAATGATCTTCCATGGAATCCCATGTAATCCGACAATCTCATCAAGGTATACTCGTGCCACAGCACTCGCTGTGTAGGTGGTCTTCACCGGAGAGAAATGAGCTACCTTCGTCAATTTATCCACCGTGACCATGATGGAGTCGTGATGGTATCTCTCGGCGTAGGTAATCCAACGATGAAGTCCATGGAAATGGTGTCCCACTTCCACTCCGGTATGGCGTGAGGATAGAGAAGGCCGGTTGGATGCGATGCTCGGCCTTCACCCTCGACACTCTAAACAACGGGATACAAAAGAAGCTATGTCTCTCTGAAGTCCTCTCCAAAAGTACAACTGTCTTAGGGTGGCGTGCATCTTCTTCACCCCGGGATGGGTGAATAAGGTGCACGATGAGCCTCGATCAAAATGTCATGTCTCAAGCCTCCATCTCTAGGAACATATATCCGACCTCGTATGCGAGAAGACCATCGCCTCTAATGAAAATCCATCAAATCTCCCCTCGAGGGTCTACGAGACTCGATCTCTGCTCTGGCTACAAGGTAGAAACTATCTGAGGAAGGCTGCTGCGCAAGATCCTACTCCATGCAAATCTGTGCCTTCACCGAGGTGGCCATAGCCACATGTCTCCACCTAATCAAGGCATCTGCAACCACATTATCCTTCCCTTTCACATGCTCTATCTCCATGTCATACTCACGGAGAGTAACTCCATCCAACACCGCTGACGAGCGTTGAGATTGGGCTGCGTGAAGAGGTGGCGAAGACTCAAGTGATCGATCCCAGTGTAAATCTCACGGCCAAGAAGGAAATGTCTCCACCACACTAAGGCATGCACAAATACTGCAAGCTCAAGGTCATGGGTCGGATAATTGAGCTCATAATCTTTGAGTTTGCGAGACTCAAAGGCAACTACTCTACCCTCCTGCATTAACACACCTCCAAGTCACGCCGAGGAAGCATCGTGTAAATGTAGAACTCACCCGAGGATCCGACACTTGTAAGAATAGGTGCTCTCGTGAGACACTCCTTGATGTACTGAAGGCTTGCTCACATCTATCGACTCCATAAAAATTCTTCCCTTTCCGCTGAAGAGAAGTGATAGGGTGCACAATCCGAGAGAAGTCCTGAACAAACCTCCTGTAATACCCTGCTAGACCCATGAAACTACGCACCTCGGTCACACTAGTGGGTGCTGGCCAATCCATGATGGCTCAAATCTTGGAAGGATCGACTGCGATACCTTCCCCTGAAATGATGTGGCCCAAATACTACACCTCAGGTTGAAATAACGCACACTTCTCCAAGTTCCCGTAAAGGCGTTGTTTGTGAAGACATTGAAAACTGGCGAAGGTGATCCTCATGCTACTCACGTGTGTGTGAGTAAACTAAAATTTCATCAAGGAAGATGAGCACGAAGTGATCAAGGAAGGTCTGAATACCCCATTCATTAAACTCATAAACACTTCGGGGCATTTGTCAAACCGAAAGGTACCACTTTGTGAACTCGTAGTGGCCATATCTCATACAGAATGTTGTCTTGTGAATATCTTCTCCGCAATCCACGAGTGATGGTACCACGACTTAAGATCTATCTTAGAGAAAGCGTAGCCCCCTTCATCCGATCAAATAAATCATCAATGCGTGGAAGGGGGTAACGATTCTTGATCATTACTTTATTCAAATTTGACGGTAGTCAATACACAACCGAAGAGATCCATCCTTCTTCTTAACGAAGATGGTGGTGCAACTCAAGGGGATACACTAGGATGGATTAGGCCTTTCTTCAGAAGGTCCTCAAGCTGCAACTTGAGCTCACATAACTCAGGAGTAGTCATCCGATAGGGTGCTCGTGAGATAGGCTCTACGCCTGGAACTAGATTTATATGGAAGTCAATCTCACGTGGGGAGGTAATCTCGGTAGCTCCCAGGAAACACATCAGCAAACTCGATAAGATGGGGTGGTCATCGAGGAAGGTCCTCTCGACTCATCCTCGATCATCTTTGGACAATGTAATAGCAAACATCTGACAACCCTGTCGCGCACACCGCTTAAGCTGCATAGCGGAGATGGTGCGAATGGATACAACCCTCCTAACTCCTGATATCACTGACTCTACTCCAAGATCATCTATGCAAGCAATAGTCTTGTGGTAACAATCCACTCTAGCTCTGTGGGCGGACAACCAATCCATGCCTAAAATGATGCCATAAGATCCTAATGGAAGGATCGAAGATCAGAAGTAGTGGTGAAGGGTCCCAAATCCACTACACACTCCTTGACTAAGGAGTCTGAAGTTTTGGCTCCGAAGCCATCTCAGCGTCCCAACTACGGCCTTGCCTAACTTCCACTAGGCTACAACGCCCTACTAAGGATGGTGCAATAAAAGAATCGAGAAGAACGAGAATCAAATAATATAGAGGTGGAAATACCATCAATACTACCCTGTCGTCTCAATCATCGTACTCGATGCTCACTGGAGGTTATCGACCGCTGCGTAGATCCGATGACTCCGCGCCATATCTCCAACTATAGGCTCTCGAGCTCTGCGTCTTACCCTTGTTAGGGTTCTGTGGGCAATCTCTCCAATGATGTCCAACAACACCACAACCATAACAGTTGCCTGGTCCTCTCCAGTGGGAAGCAGCTCCAGCTGGTACTCTAGATGATTGAGATACAGATCCTGACGATCTAGGTATGGATTGCTTGAGGTCTCTCTTGACAAGCTCTTGGACTGAGCTCTCGGTGCACCCTGTGTCCTGATGGGACCCAGGAGGAGGCCCCATACTCCGCCCTCTCTGTGCATCAAATCTCTGAGGAGGTCTGTAAGGTGGGTGGGTCTTTCACTACTATTCTTCTTTGTGGTGGCCTAAATGAAGCTTGCCCTGAATTCTGTCCACCCCGTGGGGGAGGAACTGACCCCTTCGACCTACTATCCTGCATCTGCTGGATTCGGCTCCGAACTCTGTCTCTAGCCTGCTGCGTCTTTCCCCGTGTCTCCTCTGCAATATAGGCCTTCTCCATGGCCTCTGCTAATGTCTGTGGGCAGTGAATGCGCACTGCGCCACCTAAATCCAAGTTCAGGGCCCGGATGAACCTGTGAATCGTACACTGCTCATCCTGCATATAGTCGACGTACTGGAGTAGGTCCAGAAATCGACTCTCATACTCAGCTACTGTCATCGATGCCTGACGGAGGTCATGAAACTCATCTATCTGCTGCTGTATAAATCTCCTGGGTAAATACCTGCTCCTGAAACGCTCCTCAAAAATCTCCCAGGTAATTGTCTCCGAGTCAACATGGAGCTTCTGCTCCTTAGTCCTCCACCAGACTCCTGCTCCATCCTTCGAGAAGATGGATTGCAACACGAGCTTTCGTGTTGCTAGTAAGGGAAGCGAGCTTGAAGCATCCACTCAAGCTTACCAAGGCCTCTGCTCGAAAACCACTGTATCACCCGAATAGTGAGATGGTTGCAGCTTCAAAATCTCCCTAATATGGTGCCGGTGACGTATGACGAATCCTAGATCTCTCGTATGCTCCTCCTCTGCCTATGGCTCTGAGACCTGTCCCTATGTCCTGAGATCCTGTCCCCATGTCCTCTCTGTGGTGACTCTGCCCTATCCGACTCTGCACGGAAGTTCTCTGCCCTGTGTTCCTCGCTATGTCGAGGGGATGCCTGGGCATCTACTGATGGCTCCAAACTATGTCTAGCAAGTCGTCCTCCCAAGGGCTCTCCGCGTATAGCGGCATTGACATCCTGGAGTGTCTGCAAGATCTGAGGTAGAAGGGCTGCTACGGCCTGCTCTGGCGGTGGTATGTCTAGGTCTATATGAAGAGATCCCTCACCCAATCCATGCCTCCTGCACAGATCAAGGTGAGAGTTAGTCCATCGTCCTAGGTCTTGTGCTAGTTTTCAAAATTTGTTGTTTACTATAATTATCAACATTATGGTTTTATATTTTAAAAGAATCAGCTCTGTACTAAGTTGAATGTTCTGTTTTGCATTTTCCGCGTGTGCCCAAGGGTCCAAGCTTCGAACCCCTGGCTCTGATACCAAAATGTAACGCTGCAAAAGAAGTGATGCAAGCTCACGGCAGCGACGACGATGATGATGACGCCGCGCCACAAACATACAACCCGAAAATGTGACAAATTTTTTTTTTTTAAAATTCGGTGTGCCCATATACTGAGCTCGAAACTACAAGTCACGATAATGCTTCAAGGTCAGAGATATTTGAATCTATCTCATTCGATGTTTCACAGAGATAAGTAGGGTCTTCATATGAGTTAATTTGTCTAATGTCAGTAATATCGTAATAGCAATGTTTCCAATGTTAACCTTAGGGTATGATGTAATTTATTATGAAATGAATTCACCGACCACTCAATTTTTATTTTTATTTTATTATCCGGTTATATTATGTATATCGCGATTTAATACATATATATATATATATATATATATGTATAATAATTATACATTAAGATGTTTACTTGGCCCTAATTTACTTTATTACATTGCATGACTTTATGTATTTAGATATACATAACACCATGTTTATATTTAGTATAATATTATATGGAAATTATGTTATGTGTCATACTACTATTATACTATGTAGTATATAATACTTAAGAAAACCTAAGTAGTTATTCGTGTAGGATCAACATATAAAAAAAAGAAAACCAAAAGACAAGAATCCTTGTCAAGTCTAGCTTTTCAACTATGTTTAAATTTTGTGGTTGGGGGCGGTGGGTGGCTCACCAACACCTGACAAACACAATTACTTCTTCCTCCTTATGCGTGCAAGCCACACGAAAACCACCGAGCCACTGTTTGATTTACTTTACAATTAATACACTCAGATTTTGTAAAATGCAATCCTCACACAGCCGGCTTGTTGCTTTGGGTGTTGTCCACGACCCCATGGGTTCAATACGGTGGTTGAAGATGGATTTACGGCGAGTGGGACAGCGACGACGAAGATGGTGAGCAAGGAAAAACGTGTTACCACCACTATCTTCGGGTATAGCAAGGCACATGGTCTCGGCCACGGCTATCACAAATGATCGGCAAAGTGACGGCAAGAATAAACAAGTCCCCTTTTCTTTTTCGGCGCTAAAACAAGTAGGCTATCAACTATGTTGTTATCTCATTCGATGTCGAATGTAGCTTCAAAACGATTGAGGCGAGAGAAAAAAGTGAAAGCGACTGAACAGTGTTTCACCACGGTTTTACTACGAAAACATGCTCGAGTCATGGTTTAGGCAAGAATCTCACAGAGGTGGATCCGTTTCATATCGAATATTCATGAAGTCTAATTTTTTTTGCATTTGTGTGAGCATTTGAGTGTACATTGTTACGGTCTAACAACACGATGAATAACGAGAGAAGTCCTTTTTGATTGATACGATGCAAGGGACATTACAAACAGTGGGCCATTCCCAATTACTCATCAAGAATGATCCTAGGGTAGAAATATTTATATTGAATTGGCTGGTGGTAGAAGTTAGGTGTCGTTAAAAGAGAGAAACATAATGTACTCAACTCTATGCCTTCAAATATCAACAAAGCATATCCCAGGAGAAGGATTCGCACCAAAAGCTCTGCTCATCCGGTTCCATTTTTATTGATTCTCTATTGAAACCTTATTAGATTTAATATATGCCCGAGGAAAACAAGAAGGTCCCATAAAGGTGGGTATGTTTTAAATTAGATTGTTCACGAAGTAGTTTGCTTTGCAAATTAGGGAGCATTTCTGCGTGTAAAATTAGTACTGATCTCGCTTTGCACTTTAGGTCGAGTCATATGACATGGTGGCCTTACGAGAAAAGTATCCTTATTTTAATTGTTTTATACGATAGTATGATTTTTTTTATATTTATCCTAGCACGGTTAACAGTATCGGGAATGTTATTAATAATAAAGGGATATTGGTAGTATACTATTATAGATAGAGATTTAATCATAGTGAGTACATTAGTTTTGTTAATACTTAAATATGAATAATATTTAGAATATCAGTCCCCTTATTAATGAAATGTGCTAATGAACTTATTAATCTAGAACTTTGTAATAAAATCTCTTTTACCAATTTAATTGGGGCATTGTATGGGACTTCAATTTTATTTGATATCCTTTCCCTTACTAATTTACAATAATTTGGTAATGGATTCATAAATGAAGAAAGAAAAACTTGATAGAGCTAGAGCATAGATTTCGTAATTGGCATATATAAAACTATTTAGAACTTAAGTCTTTTTATCAACAAAGCAAGAGATAATGCACTATTTTTTTCCAATCTTTTCAACACATCACTTTCAAGTATCCAAAAAAATTTTAATATATTTTCTTTTGTAATTTCTTTCCAACATTCCACAAAAGAATTCAACAACATTTCCAATAAATTTTAGAGTAAGAAATACTATCATTTCAATGCAACTTTCCTTCAAACATTTTGTTACAACATTTTCTACTTCATGTGGAAACAAATTTACAATAATGGAAGCTAAAGAAAACAAAGCAATATTACATTTTTCCTCCACTCAAGGTGGGTAAATACATGGTGTTTTTACATTGACAACAACAAGGTTCTAATGCTCCAAATATCAACAAGGTGGCTCCTCCATAGTTTGCTTGATTCACAACAAAATAAGGGGAGAGGCAACGCTCTCCTCCCAACCAAATACCCAATGGAGAAGAGAAGCCATCTTCTCCATTGGCCCCCGAGCCCCAACCACATCACAATGGGGGAGAATCCAACTCATGGCAACTACAAGCTTCCACATAACAAACATAACATTTCACATGCATTCCATATTCCTTCAAGACAAGAGAATCAACAACACAACAAGGGGGAAAAGCAATCACAACAACAAGTCACAAGGCTTACCAAGAAAGCCACAAGAGTAAGACATATGGGGAAGCCACTTATACCTCCCAATGGGAATGGGTGCCACCTAAAAGCCTCTAATGCAAACACAATACCCCTAACAACTCTTATGCCTCCTCGAGTACCCCTTATCCCTCCATTCACTCTTATGCCTCCTCAACTCTTATGGCTCCTCAAAGTAAAACAAGAAGAAATGCAAGCATTTCTCTTACAAGGTGGGCACCCAACCCAAGCTCCCTCCTCAAGCACATGATCTCTTATGCCTCCCTCAATTAAGCTCCCCATAGTCTCCTCTCACTCCCAACTTAGGCATTCTACCCATTCCCAACAAGCCTTTCAAACAACAACATTCAACACAAACAAAAAAAGAATACATTCATATGACAAAAGAAACATAAATGCAAGCAAAGGGAAGCTCCTACCTTTCCATGGTAGAGTTTGCTCCAAGTATGAAGTCTCAAATCCCTTCAAGAATCAAGCAAGCATCCACAAGCTCCAACAAAGTTCTCACAAGTATCCACAAGCTCCAAAAATTCACAAGCTTCTTCTAAATCCTCTCCTCCCAAAATACACAAGACTAAAAAAATGAAACTTCCAACCCCCAAAACAAACAAGAGGCTCAAATAAATAGAAAAGAGAGGGAGGGATGATGTGGCTCCAAGTAGGATGCCACCTCCTTTTCCCTCCACTCCACATCATTTGGTCAACATCAAATTCCAATGCACCATTAATAAGTGGTTGAAAGAAAGGCAAGCAACTTGCACACTCCAACTAAGCCCACTCCCTCAAAGGACAAAATTAAATTTGAAAGAAAGTGCAATTAATATTTTTACCCTTTTATCCCCCAAAACACCTAAAAGACCCTAAATTTGGCCTTCCAACCCATAGGTAGGGTTGGCATGGGGTTTTAAGAGGTGTGGGACAAGTTTGACTTGTCCCACAAGCTTTGAAATTTTGCCTCCAAGGCCAAATTCGAGTTTCCCATGTGGGGTAGAGTGTGTTACACTCAAACTCAAACACACATCAATCCACACAAAATCCAAAGTAAATCAAGGTTAATAAATGAACTCTCTTAGGTCACATCTTTTAATTAGTTTAGGAAAATCTCAAATTAACTTAATTAACCCACTACAACCCATGGCTAACAAAGGGGTAAACTCCAATCCAAGAATTATGAATAATAACATAAGTAAAAATTTCACTTACTAAGAGCAACACATACTAACATAGTAAAAAGGGAAAAATTAAACAAAACAACACATGATCCCTAGGTCACAATTTTCCCTTTACCAGATAATTCTAACACACACACAATTACTTGTTGCCATGGTGACCTTAGCTGGATTCTTCTCGAATTCCGATGTGGTTGGTCTCCACTCCCCAGTATTGTTGTGAATATAATATACCTGCAGAGCAGAAAATACCTCCTTCGGCCTGTTGGCCGCATTAAAACATTCATGCCAAATATACAATATAATCTAAAATAATCAACACCTGATTCACTATCATCTATGCAAGTACGATATCACTTAACACTTTCTAGCACATTCTTATTCCACATTTCATTTATATCAAAACGATCATCACATTAGTCAAATTATCAAGTTCTACTCAATATGATTAAATATATCCCATGTCAGAATTAAGATAAATATCCCTGTCAAAAGTATACAATTATCATCATCAAATGTCCACCAGTAAACCATATGCATCATATAAAGATCAAATCAATAACAGTCCCATGTCAATGATATCTACTAGCATGCTAAAACAAGAGGTCATAATAATCCATAGTGAAGTAATTAGTCTCGAAAACAACAAAACAAAACGAAGTCGAAGGGAAGTGGGCACTACATGATTTCTCGGAAAGACGGGTTCTATTAAGTTTTCTCTTAGAAAGATTAGTCCCGACATCTAACACTCCAAAATTCCAAACATTTTCACGATAAATTCATGCAATTTATAATACTTCAACAGATTTTTCCCCCCAAAAATCCAAACATCGAGTGCACCAATGATTTCCATGATCCCGATCGCGATTCCCATAGTCATATCTCGTAAAAAGTTATCAAGTGCTCGGTGGTGGATCTCTCCAAATATTTCCAGCATTTAATTACTTCTTACGTAGAACACTCTTCCCCTCTACTCACCAACCACTTATGCCCCTAATCTATCAAATCTGGTTCTTTGCATGCTCGGGAAGGAAAAATGGAAGATCAGATCAATCCCAGAGGTGATAAGATCTCATCTTAAAAGAAAAGACGCGTCACAGATTTTCCTCACCAAACTTAGATATCAAATTAACTCCCCTTCCCTATTTGGCATGCAAGAAATATCAAGAAATCATGAAGAATCATATTTCTAAGAGCTCTGGAGTGAAAATGGCAAAAAAATCGAATACAAAATGCACATTGCTTTGTTAATTTCTATTTTGAATTTGCACCATCCATGTGGGAGATCTACTTTAAAATGGGCTGTGGGTTCCATTTTTCCCTTTAAGACTTTTGGAAAACTATAAATTTTTCACATTTTGCTCCGCACCTCCACCCTTGAGAAATGAACCTGACACGTGTCCTAAGGTGGGTCCCAAAGGAACCACGGCCAAATTCTTCTATTTCACCTTTTTTTGGAAAAGGAAAAATTTTCCAAGTTTTCCCCACAGCTCTGCCCTTGAAAAATGGGCCTAACACGTGTCCCAATGTGGGTCCTAGTGGAACCACGCTTCCTTTTACACTTTTAACTCCTTTTCCCACAAAAGTAAAATTTTCCAATTTTCCTTGAAGGTCTACACCTCTGCCGTTGACTGGAGAAAGTTTTTACCTTTCTCCATCGGGCCCGTGGGTCATTTTGATGATTTCAATCTTTTGAATATCAAGGGGAAAAAATCCAAGTTGCCCCGATGGTCCGCTTCCCACCCCTTTGACTTTTCAAACTACCATGCGTCACAATGGTACATCTTGAGATGGTCCCCAAAAGTTGAGACCTTGAATGAATGTGGGCTTACCACATGTCTCAAGCCTTTTTCCTAAAAAAACTAAGGAAAGAAAACTTGGTGGAAACCTCCACGTGTTGTTACGGCGTAACTTCAAGAACATTATAAGGCTTCAAAATGATTTGGCGGGGATGCGCTTCCATTTTAGAATTTTACTCCATTTTCAAAAAGGAAAAAATATCTAACCTTCTTCTCGAAGGCCCACATCTCCACTTTTAACTTTTCCACATGTCCTTATGTGGGGTCAAAGTAAGACTTTTTCCTGCCGCTTAAATTTTGCTTTAATCAAAGCATGGCGGGGCCACGGGGTGGGTTCAAACTTTTTGCCAAAGTATCCAAAAAGAACAAGTTCAAAAACAAACCCACCATGCCCCATCCAATTAGAAGAAGCCACGTAAGTACTAAAAGAACCAATCAAAATTGAGCGGAGCCATGGGACCAAATTTGCCTTTTTGCCAAAAAAGAAAAAAAGCAACAAGTTAAAACATTTACTGCCATCCCTTGACCAACCAAAAGAAGCCACATGACCACCGAATGCTAAGGAATAATTTTAACGGGGAAAAAGATGCATAGGGCCAGAATTAATAACAAAAAAATTCAGCATTCATGCCTAGAATCGATTTTTTCGCTAAGGATGAGTTTTTTTGAAACAAATCCAAGTGAATCATGGTTTTAGAATCTTTCAACCATGGATTAGGATTTTCAAAGGCATACAAATATAGATTGATCATTATCGAGCTTCCATGGTTGGGGAAAATAGGAAAAACGACAAAGCCTACGGATTTTGAAAGAATTAGGGAAAAAATAGGGCAAACTTGGAGAATCCCTTAAAAAGGGGCATGACAATGGATTATGCAAATAATTCGAGACATTCAAATGGAGGAAAAAGCTTCAGAACATCCACATCGAGATAGAAAATGTTTCATAACACACAGATCAGAGGAAAATCAGGGAAAATTGTGTGAGATCAAAACGAAGCACCAACATCAGCTTCGACTCGGGGATGGGAACTCCCTACGAGTGCCACAAGAAAAACTAGTAGACCAAGTTCCAAGAACATATAATTAGGCAACGGAGTCAAAGAAAGAGCCAACATAGCGGAACCAAAACCATCCTCCAAAAAACTGAACGGAGAAACTAGGAAAACCAAGTCACCGAGGCCCAGAACGAGCAAAAACATAAAAGAAAAAAACAAACCAACAAAATATACACTGTACAGGTGATGTTCACCTTGATTCTAGGAATCAATCTAGGAAATGCTTCAAGTGCCTGCCATTAACATGCAATTCGAGTAATTCACCATCCAAATCTTTCAAGAAGAAGGTATGCTCACCAATCCGAATGTCAATGGAGTAAGTGCCCATCCAAAGTGCATCAAATTTACCATGCTTTCCCTTGTCTTCATGTCTACTATCCCACAACCAATGTTGAAAACTTCGGGAGTGACCTTCCTGTCAAATAAATTCTTCAATTTTTCTTTGAACTTCACATGCCTTTGGTGAGATGCTCTCCTTTCTTCATCAAGTTCAACAATCTAGTTAATGCGAACCTCATATGGAATAACTTCTTGATCTTCTAATTGTTGCATGAACTAATATGAGGATAGTTACATATGTAAGGAAATAGAGCTTGAGTGCCATATACCAATTCAAATGGATTTTTTCTAGTGGATCTTTCAATGATAATTTTGTCGGCCAAAAGAATGAACTTCAGTTGTTCACCCCATTTTCTTTTGTTCGACTCCGTGGTTCTTCTAATAATATTCAACAAATTTTTATTATTGGAATCAGCTTGTCCATTTCCTTGGGGATTGTAATTAGAGGCATACTCAAGTTGATCCTTTATTCTTTGCACATTGACACCAAATGTTTAACTCGAAGCTCATGGCATTGTCAAGCAAAAATTTTCTTGGCACTCCAAACCCGCGAGATGATATGGTTCAACATAATATCCATGACAATTTGGTGTGTTGCTCTTTTGGTGGGGATTACCTCCACCCACTTGGTGAAGTAATCAGTGGCTACAAGAATCCACTTATGGATAGCACTTGAAGGGTCTGAAATCTTACCAATGAAATCCATTCCCCATTACTTGAATGGGGTTTCAATTGATACTGAGTTGTAAAGGCAGGGAGCACGAAGATTTGAGTCTTCCAGAGAGAAGCGTTGACAACTCTCACATCTTCTAACCAAAAGAGTTGTATCCTTGAAGAGAGTTGGCCGCCAATAACCAGCCCTCAAAATCTTGTGTCTTTGTGACTATTCTAGAAAAATACCCCCACAAACTCCTCCATGAAGATCAATAATTATCTTGGGGCCTTCATCTCTAGTAATGCACCTTAAGAAAACTCCCTCTTGGTTGTTCCAAGCTAACCCATAATCAATAATGATATATTTTAGGAAAGCCAACTTAAGGGGTCTTTTCTTGTTCTTACTCAAATAATCAAGGTAGTATAGATGCGAGATAAAAATTACATCTTTGTACCACTCAGAACTCATCAATTTTTCAAAATCATCTACCCTTCCTTCTTCTACCTCATTTACCTCAATAGTTTAAAATTTTCTCTCGGCTATAAGCTTAGCCAAGCCCAAACCCCTCACTAACTTCATCGTTTGGATATCCATGTCATATTCTTACAACTTGTTCACCCATATACATCTTTTACTTGAGACTTCTATCTCTCATAAGATGTTTTTCACCATAGTGTGGGGAACATAAGAAACAATTTTAGAGCTCAAAATGTAAGGGCACGAAAACCTTTGTTGTTTCTCCAAGGCAAATTTTTGTTTCTCCATCATAGTGTATTTCAGCTCAACCCCCTACAATGCCTTACTAAAAATGAAATTGGCCTCTCAACCCCTTCATAATCTTTGTGTAACAAGACGAGATACAATAGTGTTCTCTAAAGGAAAAGAAAATAGTTAGAAAGGCTTCTTATAATGTAGAGAGCTGCTAAAATAGGGGCATGCTTTAATTCCTCCTTGATCCCATTGAAATCTTGAATGGCATCCTCCTCCCATTTGATGGTCTGGTCATTCTTCGGAATGTTAGTGATTGGAATGGTCAACTCAAAGAAAGTTTGATATGAATCTCTGATAAATTTTGTTTGCCCAAAGAAGGAGTGAATCCCCTTCTTGGTTAATGGAATTGGGACCTTGGCGATGGCCTTTACCCTTTCTAGATCAATCATCACCCCTTCTTATGACACAATGTGACCAAGTAATTTTTCCTTCTATACTCCGAAATGGCACTTCTTTGGATTGAGTGAAATGCCGAATTCTCTACATCTTATCAACATTTTCTCCAAGTGCTGCAAATGGTCACCTCTCTTTTTGGAGAACATAGTTACATCATCTTGGTAGATAGCAATAAAATCATTGATGTAACCATAGCAAAAGCAACATCCATTGCTCTCTGGAAGGTTGATCCAAAGCATTCATCGAATCAGAAGGGCATCCGACATATACATAATTCCCCAAGGAGTGGTAAAGGTTGTTTTAATTCTTTACGATTCCTTCACCATAACTTGGCTATAACCAGAGAAACCATCTAGGGTAGAAAGTAGCTCGAGAACGGTCACTACTTGACAGCAAAGATGTTTTCCATGTTTGGTAAAGGATAATTATCCGTCATTGATGCTCTATTCAGGTTTCTAAAGTCCACACATAGTTTGATGTCACCATTCTTCTTTCTAACTAGTACTAGGTTTGCAACCCAAGAAGAATACCTTGTAGGATGAATAATTCTTCCATCCCTCAACTTCTTCAATTCTTCTTGCATTTTAAGAGATAGGAGTGGATTGATTGGCCTCTATCTCTGCCTAAATGGTTTTGAATTAGATTCCAAGAAAATCTCATGTATAAATAGATCCTCTCTATATGCCTTTAATTCAAAATAATTCCAAGCCATGTAATCTTAATATTTTTTAAACAATTGGACATAAGACTATTTTTCCACCTTACTGAGATTGCTTCCCAACTAGATCTTTCTTGGTTTCTCCTTTGTGCCAAGGTCATGCTCCTCAATATCCCTTGAGGCTGCTATGCATCTATTAATAGTGCGATCAACATTATCAAAGTTTGATTCAAGAGCAACCAACCCTCTAGAAATGGTATTAGTCTTTAGTTGGATGATGCCTTTTCCAAACAAGGTTTCTTTACCCTTTGATACGCACACCATTGGCTCCCAATCAATATTTTGATCAATAAACTCCTTTGTTCTTCAAAAATCTTCTAACCTGAGCATCATCATCAAAAACTTGCCAACATTTAATGTTGTCAAATACAGATGGCCTAGTTAACACCTCAACATCATATTCACAATATGGGGATACTATACAATTATCAAACCGAGATCCCAATACTGTAAATTTTTCTGCCAAATCATTGAACCTCCTATCATGATGCACAATATTGAATGAATCAAACATCTCAATGAGATCCCAAGTTGCATGCTTGTATTGTTTCATTCACTGATTTTTTGTGGCATAAAGTTTTCTGACTTCTTTTACAATTAATTCTAAATCTCCTTTGACAATGATGTCGTTAACACCATATTTCCAAGTGATCCTTAGACCTAACAATAGTGCCTCATACTCAGCAATGTTGTTAGTGGACTCAAAGTTGAGTTTGAAGGAAAATACAAAATCTTCCTAGCTGGAGAGATCAGAACAACACCAGTACCATTTTCAAACTTGGAGCAAGCTTCATCAAACAATAAAGTCCAAGGAGATCCTTCCTACTAAAACACTTGCATTCTTCAATCTTGTGCTCTTTTCCATCAGCAAATCTTACAAAGTTATCAGCATCAACACTTGTGTACAATACTTCATAAGATGCATTGTTGGGATCCTCAATAAGGTGCAACATTTTCTTTTCCCCATATAACTTGACAAGGATGCCCTCAATTGGGATGGTGGCATAGGACATATCCATTTGAACACTCCCACCAACACTTGCAACCCATTTTCTAGACAACAGCATACCCCACTTGGCTGGGTAGTCAACAATAACTACATCAAGCTTCAAGTTCCTTCCCGGATAGGCTGCAAGTTGTACCACCAAACCTTTCACACATCCCACCACTAGAACCTCTCTGGATTCCATAGCAGTACACTTTCATATGTCGATGTTACCTTGATATCTAGCTCATTCATGACTTCTAGAGGCATAACATTACATTATGCCCCGAATCAAACATACGGTTGTGCAATAATATATCCTTAGTGATCAAAGTGGTGAAGAATGGATCCACATTTAGCCGAGAATCTACCAAGGATGTCCCCAAATAAACCTCAAGTGGTTCATCTAGCTCTTCGATCTTTGGTGGTGCTTCTATTTCTTTAATGATTGGAGGGGACTTCACAATATTTACATTTCTTCCTAGGGCACTCTTCTCTTTTTTAATCCAAAATACTCAATGCCCTCTTCTTGTGCTCGGGAATCCTAAGCAACTCAAAAATTTGAACCGAGATCTTGATATGAATCAAGACTTGAGAAATATCATAAGGGAAATAATTTGGGAAAGCAACATTAAAATGAAGGTTGACGTACTCATTAGATGGCACAAGATTTTTGATAGCTTGGGCATGAGGAGGGGTGTGAGTTTTGTTTGGGACAACAAGGATTTTGGAAGATGCATCTTTCTTAGGAGCCTCTTTAGGAATATTTGAAAACAATGGAGTTTTTGGCTTGGCCTGAGGCCTGTTCCTTTTGACAACCCTACTTCTTGTGTTATACTCCTTCTCTTGGGAAACAACAATGTTCATCAACAACTACTGTCCTCCTCAAATGGGATCCCTCCATCATACTTCTTTATCATTAAAGCTCTTAAATATTCAAAGTCATTATTGGGAAATTAAAAATCTTGTACAATATCTACTTCTAAAGTATGAGAGGGAGGAAAAATAGGTACCCGGTGGATGTAATCCCAAAAATCAGCAACATTCTAACACTTATTACTTCATTTGAAGTTTCCCCTTGTTATGAGATCGTGGAGCAACCCAACATGCAAACATCATCATCATCATTATCATCATCAACTTCTTCTTCTTCTTGCTAATCTTCCTCACATGGAGCATGGGGCATGAAACATCTATCACACCAATCAATGACATTTGTATCTTCCACAAAACAACTCGATAGCCAAAAGATCGGTACCATTCTATTTTCCCTGTCCTAGGCCTGTTTATTTCCAAATCCAACAGTCCCTTTCCTCTGTCATCGGATCTCGATCATTTCTATGCTGATTTGTAAACTTGTCTTGTCCTTATTGCTTGTGATGACCTTGTGAACTCTTCCCATTCCTTTTTCTTCCCAGGCTAATTTGTATGATATTTCTTTGATATCCCCTACCAAAGTTTTCGCAACTTCCTCCAAATCAATAGCCTTACTTGTTTGAGGATTTTCCAGGTTAATTAGTTTCACACCCTCCCTTTTTGAAGGATTTCCAATTACCTTGATGTTGTTCTCTATCTGCAGAGCCATGGTGAAAGCCTACCTCAAATTAGTAGGGTTTTTGTCCCTCAAGTAGTAAGAAATTTTTTATCAAATGCATCTGAATATTTGATCAAACATGATTCATCACATGGCCTTAAGCTAACAGAAATCTCCTTAAGGTCTTGTTAAACCTTGTGTTGAAATCATGTCTTGACTCATTAGGATTCTTCTTGACATTTTCAAATTTTGATAGAAGAAACCTAGGGTAAGTTCTATAACCATACTACAATCTAAATGCATTGTTCATCTCTATCCAAGAATCAATGGAATTATTTAGCAATGCTTTATACCAATCCCTTGCATCTTCTTCCAAAGTATGGATAAAAATTTGATATATACATCCTCATGTTCAATCTCAAAGTCTTCCATCATATTGATAAAAAGATTTAGATGTTGATCACCGAGTTATAGCGGTGTTTGCTTGGAACTTTGGTAATTTATTTCTTACATCTCTGGGAATTACATTTGGATAACTTGACCATCCATGTAAAATTTATGGGACCAAAGGTTTTACAACAAATGGAGGTCTAGGTGGGGGATGGGTCATGTTGTTTTTGAGGAGGTGACGCTAGAGGGAGACAAATTGATAAGGGGTAGAGAGTCTTTGTAACACGGGAGTATAAATTTCAAAATGGATATCTCCTAAAGGCCTTGTTTCTTGGAAAACCCCATCAAATTTTAAGAAGATAGGGGTAGAATGAGAAGCAAAATTTTCAAAATCAAATGAAGGCCCCTCTCCATTTGGAGAATTCAATTCCACAAAATGCTACCTGATTCAGGATCACTTGAATGGCAGTCTTTAATAATAGGCCGATCACTTTCATCAACGGAGACCCCTTTTCTTGTCTGCTTTGCTCTCCAACAACTCTCTAGGATTTTCTTCCTTGAATTTGTTTTCCTAGCTCTAGAAATAATGTCTAAAGCATGATCCCTAAAGAAGAAAGATCTTCTTCTTTCCAGCTTTGCAAAGGTTAGTAACAAATCTCACTTGATAGAGGTTAAGACACCGGTATTTATCAAGAATGAGATCAATAGCGAGTCGCCACTAAGGATTTCCAACATAGTTGTGCAAATGCAATAAAATATGATCTGTAAAATGTTTTTAATACTATAAACTAGAAATGGAATGATTTGACTTTTCTTTACCCATGTTTATCAATGAAAGCTAGTGCACTAGGTGTAGAAACGAAAAAATAGCACATAGCACTTGTAACTTTGAAATACTTCTTATAGGCCTGAACATAAGATAATGTTTGAAAAAATGTATTAGTACTTAGAGCACAAAAGAAGTGTTTTACGAGGGTTTGAATATGAAGCTGTAACCACTATGTCCTCGACAACGGCGTCAATCGGGTGTTGGTACCCAAATTGATTCTCCCTTAGAAGCTGAGAAACATCATAGATTTGATAGGAAGCTTAGAGACAACCAAAGCATGTAGTGTGTCGTTTTGTAGCTGATGATGAAATGTAGCTTGCTCTTTGTCGCTCGGATGTGGAGAAATGGGTAGAACCCTAAAGAGGTTTTGATCTATCCTCACTACTTTATGGTTGTGCCTTTCAACCACGGTGAAAGGACCCTTTTTGTAACCTACTGTTTGTGGAGGAGATGGAGATATCCTTCCTTGTGAAGTTATTAAGAAGACCTGGAAGAAAATATGATCAATGTAACAAAACCTAACTCTTGCAAGTTATCACTCTAGATAATGGAGATATTTTCTAAGCAAGGTTTAGGCCACTAAATATAATGAAAACCTGATTGTTTCTGCATGTTTTGGTAGTAAAAATTATGCATTTGTATACACACATAACAAACATGGGTAGTATGGGTATGATTGGTTGTTTTTAAATGAATTTTTGGTGGGAGGTGAGGCAAAAATTAACTTGATTCACCATATTTCTTAAGAAATTTTATAAAATGGAGAGCTTGAACAACATAATGCTTTGGGAAAGCTAGGATGTTCCTTTAACAAGAATATGTGATTTAATGGAGTCCCGATCAGTACTTTCACAAAAATTCAAGGATTCAAAATGAAGGCTCAAATTGGAAAACTTAAGTAAACATTATCAACCTTTGTTTCATCACGCCTAAGATACTCTCAAAGGATAACAAACAATCTTATAGTCATGCTAAGATTCACGGTGATTTAAAATTTGTTTATTTCATTATCAAATGAAAGATCTTTCGATAAATGAAATTGCAAATGCCACCAAACTATCACAAGCGTAAGATCTTGTGTGATTCATAAATATTTCAATGTAAGATTGCAACGGGAACACGAAAAATACTTGCAGACATACAAGAATGAATCAAACATAAATTTTTCCCAAAAATAACACGATTTAACTCAAGTTTGATTAAATTTATCAATAGGGGAAAGTTTCTAGAACAATTTCACAGCTTGTCAATGGTTGTACACTCGCAATCACCTTGACATGATAAATTTAACAGAAAGGAGATAAACAGGTTTCTTCAGATGATTTCTCGGAAAGATGGGTTCTATCAAGTTTTCTCTTAGAAAGATCAGTCCCGACCTCTAACACTCCAACATTCCAAAAATTTGCATGAAAAATTAAAAAAAAATTCCCCCCAAAAATCCAAACATCGAGTGCACCAATGCTTGCCATGATCCCGATTGCAATTCCCGAATCGGATCGTAAAACATTGTCAGTGCTCTGGGGGTGGATCTCTCCAAATATCTCCAATATTTAGTTCCTTCTTTTGATAGACCACTCTTCCCTCTACTCACCAACCACTTCCGCCCCTAATCTGTCAAATCTGGTTCTTTGTGTGCCCGAGAAGGAAAAATGGAAGATCAGATCGAGCCCAGAGGTTAGATCTCATCTTAATGGTAAAATATGTCCCCAAATCTTCCTCACCAAACTTAGATATCAAATTAACTCCCTTCCCTATTTGGTGTGAAAGAAATATCGACAAATCATGAAGACTCATATTTCCAGGAGCTTTGGAGTGAAAATGGCTGAAAAATCAGATACAGATGCACAACTACCATTAATTTCTATTTTGAATTTTGGACCGTCCACGTGGGAGATCCACTTTAAAACGGGCCTATGGGTTCCCTTTTTCCTTTTACAACTTTTGGAAAAATGTAAATTTTTCACATTTTGCTCCGCACCTCGCCCTTGAGAAATAAGCCTTACACGTGTCCTATGGTGGGTCCTAAAGGAACCACAACCAAATTATGCTATTTCACTTTTTTTTTTGGAAAAGGGAAAATTTCCTAGGTTTTCCCCACAACTCCGCCCTTGAAAAATGGGCCTGACACATGTCCCAATGTGGGTCCCAGTGGAACCGTGCTTCCTTTTACACTTTTAACTCCTTTTCCCACAAAAGGAATTTTTTCTAATTTTCCTCCAAAGGTCCGCACCTCTCTGCTGTTGACTAGAGCAAGTTTTGACCTTTCTCCATCGGGCCAGTGGGTCATTTTGATGATTTCAGTCTTTTGAATATCAAGGGGTAAAAAGTCCAAGTTTCCCGATGGTCTACTTCCCCGCCCCTTTGACTTTTCAAACTACCACGTGTCACAATGGCACATCTTGAGATGGTCCCCAAAAGTTGAGACCTTGATTGAGTGCGGCCTCGCCACTTGTCTCGTGGATTTTTGTTGAAAAAACTAAGGAAAGGAAACTCGTGGAAACCTCCATGTGTCGTTATGGCGTAACTTTAAGAACCTTATAAGGCTTCAAAATTATTTGGCGGGGGTGTGCTTCTATTTTAGAATTTTAATCCATTTTTCCAAAAGGGAAAAATATCCAACCTACTTTTGAAGGCCCGCATCTCTACTTTTGTTAGGATACGTTGTTTATTAGCTATAGGATACATTGGTTATTTCTTAGCTGTCTATTCTTATCCTGTTATCACATTATTCTCTGCCACTTTTGTGGATCTTCCCAGCATTGTTAGGGAGTCAGTTTAGTTTCTTCTGTCCTATATAAACTGGACGTGTGCATTGTTATCATCAGAATAATATGAGATAAATCTATCTATCTCTTCTTATTTCTCTCTGTTGCTCTCAGTTTGGTATCGAGCACGTTCGGTCAGTTGCGAAGCCAAGATCTTTGTCATCGATGATGTTCGAGCGCACTGAAACTCTTTGCTGCTGGACGTGGAGATCTGTGCTGCGGCCTGCTCCATATAAAATGTAGGGAGAGAACCTACGGCGACATTCGAGCCGAGCACGGTCTTTGTTCGATATCGGTGTGAGCTGCGGCGGATGCTGCTGTACTGGAACGCCAAAGCGGAGGAGGATCCGCAGTGGTGGTGGCTCTTGCTTGGGATCATCGGTGTGATCACCACCACGCTTATCAAAGACTTCGCCCGCTTTGCATTATTGGGTGAGCAGATTGCAATATAAGGAGAAGGCGAAGTAATAGGAGGATCCACCATCTTAGACTATACACTTTCTTTGCTGCGTGAGGATTGATTGATAGTTGATTGGCGTTGTTTGATCTGACGGAGCGTGTGGAGTGCGTGAGGAGAAGGCGTGGCAACCTTGCATTGGCCAGCAGAGCCAGAGATCTGAGAACGGAGTGTTGAAGACGTCAGTGTTTGAGTGTTGAAGGTGCAAGAAATTGACACTCTTTGTAGCGTGAAAACAATCTCGCTGCCACGTGGAGAGTTACTCAGTCACCTGCTGAAGGAAGGCAGCACGTGCACGTTTTTCGAGGTAATCTTGAGTCTACAATAGTCTCTTCTACACTACATCGAATGTCGAGTGTAGACAACTCGATTGAAAGCGTCAACAACACGGTCGCTACAGCTGAAAGCCACAACATCAACTCGCCAGCCAGAGAACACCGTGAAGAAGCTCCTGAGAGCTCCGGGTTCTACTTTGCCTTGCTGAACGAGCTTAAAAATTGCGGCAATCTTGCATTCGACAAACTTGTTCGAGAAGGACTCGAGTACTTTCTTTTGGCGTCATTTGCCAAGCAAAGCGGGTACGGGAAGAATTAGAAGCCGGATACGACGCAGATTGTGACGACGAAGAAGAACGCCCTGCAAAGCGTCGCCGTCTCACAGCACGCGAATATTACGAGCATCTACGAGCAAGTCATTCTCGACAGTGAGTCCAAATTGTAATACCTTTTTCAAATAAATAAATATATTTTTTTATTACAATGTCTGCTCCGAAGTTACTCCTGTCTGATGCTCAGTTGCTCAAAGGGCCTAATTTTGCGGCCTGGAAGACAAAAATGAAGACAATCCTTCAGTTTGAAGGATTATGGGGAATTGTCACAGTCTGTGCCTGCTCCCCTGACCCTTGATGAACTAGTAAAATATGACATGGCTAGTGCTAAAGCCTTGATGCTGATAATGCTCAGTATCAGTGATGACGTGCAACCGCATGTTCGGAATGCGGAGAAACCCAAGGAGGCCTGGGACAAGTTGGTGACCATTTATGAAGCCAAAATCGAGACAAAGATTCTTCATCTTCAGTCGAAGCTGCACACCCTCTCTATGGGGTCTGACGAGAAAGTGGAGGAATTCCTGCGTCGCGTGGCTGAGTTGAGATCGGAGTTATTGGCGCTCGGTGAAACGGTAGACGATAAACTACTCGTCCCAATCACCTTGAGAGCACTCCCTTCTCAATTTCGAGTGTTTGTTACAACACTGAATGTGTCTAAACAAACAGTGACATTCGAAGAGCTTGTGAATTTGCTGCAGCAGGAAGAAGCTATCACTTCATCGAATGGGGAGACTCAGGACAAAGCCTTGTTCTCAAAGCCTAATCGTGGCCAGAAGAATCGGAAAGGTCCCCCAGAGAAGCCAAATCCAGCGCAATCCAAACAGAAAGATCAAAAGTCAAAGAGATGGTGTCACATTTGCAGAACCAATACTCACGACACTGATCACTATTGGTACAATGAAACTGAAACAAGGGTCTTTCAAGCCATACAAGCACATCCAGGGCGTGAAGATTTTCAAAAGTCTAAGCAGCGTCCCGTTGGAGAAAGCAAAAAGGACATCTTGCAGCCCAACAAGAGGATGATGAATCTGATGACGAGACATCGAAGGAGCCCATTTTAGTAAGAATCTTGTACTCATCTCTCAAACTTCTCATTACGAAGAAAGTCTGGTTGATAGACTGCAGTGCAAGCAAGCATATGTCGGTGTGAGAAGTCGCATTTTGATTCACTACGCGAAGAGCCAACTTGAGATCGAGTTTGGATAGCGGATGACAAAGAGTACATTGCAGAAGGAATAGGGAATGTGACCATTCCTCTGGGGCCACGAAAATGTACACTTACAAAGGTCTATGTTCTGGCTTGACTAGCAATCTTTTGTCAGTTACTCAGCTCTTGAATCATCACCTTAAAGTTGAATTTCTTGTTCAAAATGGCATTAAATCATGCTTAATCTCCCGACAAGGTACGATTCTTGCTAAAGCCTTTGTAAAAGATAAGTTATTTGCTTTAGATACTGTTTCATCTTCTGCAGTAGCTTTATCTGCTTCAAACATAGAATCAACTGCCTTATGGCATTATAGATATGGACACTTGTCGGTCGGTTCACTGTACCAGATGAGTTCAAAAGCAATGGTCCGTGGACTACCCAAATTGTCCAGTTCCTTGCCTATTTGCCCTGGTTGTCTTGCAGGAAAACAACATAGAGATCCGTTTCAAGCGAGCACCTTCCATGCCAAGAAGTGTCTGGAGATAGTTCATACCGATCTGAACGGCCCATTGCCTGCTTCGTTTTCAGGATACAAATACTTCCAGTTGTTCGTGGATGACCACTCTCGCAAGATGTGGGTATATTTCCTAAAGCAGAAAAGTGAGGCTCTTCAACACTTTCAGAACTTCTATCATCGTGTTGTCAAAGAATGGACAACCACTTCTTCTACTCCGCTCAGATCGAGGGGGGGAATTCACATCAAAGAAGTTCTTGGCCTTCCTAAACCATCACGGCATTAAGCAGCACCTGACTGCTCCCTACACACCCCAGAAAAATGGCATTGTTGAGCGTCGCAATCGCACAGTGATGGAGATGGCTCACTGCATGTTATCAACTGCAAAGCTAGGAGAACGCTATTGGGTGAAAGCGATAAAGCGGTTGTATATCTTCTCAACAGGGCACCAACAAAGATTCTACTGAACAAGACGCCAGAAGAGGTATGGAGTGGTAAAAAGCCATCAATTTCTCATTTGCGAGTATTTGGTTGCACAGCATACATGCATGTTCCAGCTCAGAAGAGAAAGAAGGTAGAGCCAAAAACACTCCCGTGTATCCTTCTTGGCTACAGTACTACCTCGAAGGCGTATCGTCTCATGGATCCTGAGACAAAGAAAGTATACGAAAGTCGGGATGTGGTTTGTGACGAGTCATCCTTTGACTCAATAGTATCAACAGAAGATCCACTTCCAAACACATCTCACCGATTAGTCTCTGAATCAGATGATGAGCTAGAGGAGACTACTCAGAGAAAAGAAATGCTACCAGGAGAACTATTTGTTGACCTTGGAGAACTGCAGAATGTGACTCCACATCAATCCTCACGGCAACGACACAGTTCTTCTCAAAAGCAGTCAAGTTCTCATCCGAAGTGGGTACAAAGAACTATCAAGGACTCAAATTTGCAACAACTCCCAGATACATCATCCGGAGTCAAAACAAGGAGTCAAACAAGAAATGAGGTAAACTTTGCACTCATGAGTTCACTGATGAATAGCTCTGAGCCAGATAATGTTCGTGAAGCACTCAGTCAAACTCAGTGGAAGGAAGCTATGGAAACAAAATATGACTCGCTCATGAAAAATCGGACATGGGAACTTGTCGATCTGCCTATAGGAAAGAAACCCATAGGCTGCAAATGGGTCTTCAAGACAAAATATAAAGCGAGATGGATCCATCGAAAAACATAAAGCACGACTTGTAGCAAAGGATATGCTCGGGGAAGAAGGCATCGACTATGAAGAAACCTTTGCACCGCTGCGAAGATGAAGACCATCGGGGTAGTTTGCGCACTTGCGGCCTGAGCAGAAAGGATGGAGACTTCAGCGAGATGGACGTCGAGAGTGCTTTCTAAATGGTGATCGAAAGAAGAAGTATACATGACCCAACTGAAGGATTTGTTGATGAAAATCAGCCTAAAAAGGTATGTCGTCTCATCAAATCTCTTTACTGGATGAAACAAGCTCCCGGGGCATGGTATATCAAGATCAGCGATCACCTTCTCGCAGCATGGGTTCACTCGTAGTCCCTCGATTCAAATCGTATATAAAGAAGGTAGGCAAAGAAATTATCATTAAGGTTGTTTATGTAGATGATCTTGTGATCACTTTGGTAGTTGAGAAGATCGGAGTTGATATTGTAAAAATGATCTTAAAAGAACCTTCGACATACAGATTTGGGGCTACTACATTACTTGTCTTGGCTTGGAAATATGGCAAAAGGAGCATCACATATTTGTCTCCCAGGACAAAGTACGCAAGACACTCCTGGAAAAGTATAGAATGTCTGATTGTAAACCTATATCCACTCCCATGGAAAAAGGCTTGCAACTTTCAAGATTCCAGGACTCACCTCAAGTAGATGCTACTCTCTACAGGCAATTGATTGGAGGGCTCATCTATTTGACATACACCAGACCAGATCTCTGCTATGCTGTCAGCTATCTTTCCAGGTTCATGCAAGAGCCAAAGAAATGTCACTGGAATGCAGCAAAGCATGTTTTGAGATATGTCCGAGGAACAACTAATTATGGTCTGGAATATAAAAAGAATGATCAATTCTTCCTACAGGGATATGTCGACTCGGACCATGCTGGATCTGTTGATGATAGGAAGTCAACTACAGGATACATATTTCATCTCGGATCTGGACCAATCTCGTGGATAAGCAAGAAGCAGAATGTTGTTTCTATCTCATCCACAGAGGCAGAATATCGCGCCGCACGAGGAGCTGTGTGCGAAGTGATATGGATACGTCGCATTATGGATGACCTAGGAATTCCTGAAAAATAGTCACCTATTCTCTATTGCGACAATCAAAGTGTGTTGAAGCTCGTGCAGAATCCAGTCTTTCATGAACGAACAAAGCATATTGAAATTGTTGCCATTTCATTCGAGCACGTCTTGAACCATCAAATTCAGCTCCGATCTTGTCCTCTTGAAGCACAAGTTCTTTGACATTCTCACTAAATCTCTTGGAAAAGTGAAATTTGAATCTTTCGGAGGTCACATTTGCAAGAATAATGTAATAAGGGGGGGAATGTTAGGATACGTTGTTTATTAGCTATAGGATACGTTGGTTATTTCTTAGCTGTCTATTCTTATCCTGTTATCACATTATTCTCTGCCACTTTTGTGGATCTTCAAAGCATTGTTAGGGAGTCAGTTCAGTTCTTCTGTCCTATATAAACTGGACGTGTGCATTGTTCTCTTCAGAATAATATGAGATAAATCTATCTATCTCTTCTTATTTTCTCTCTGTTGCTCTCAACTTTTAACTTTGCCACATGTACTTATTAGGGGTCAAAGTAAGAATTTTTCCCTGTCGCTTAAATCTTGCTTTAATCAAAGCATGGGGCCACAGTTCGAGGTTTTTTTGCCAAAGTAGCCAAAAAGAACAAGTTGAAAAAAAAATCCCACCGTGCTCGATCCAATTAGAAGAAGCCACGTAAGTACCAATAGAACCAATCGAGATTGAGTGGAGCCATGGGACCAAATTTTCCATTTTTCCAAAAAAGTAAAAGTGAAAAGTTGAAACATTTTCCGCCATCCCCTAACCAACCAAAAGAATCTATGTGACTACCAAATGTCAAGGAATAGTTTTGTGAGGAAAAAGACGCCCACAGTGTCACAAAAACACGAAATTCACCATTCATGCCTGAGAATCCAATTTTTTTGCCAAGGATGAATTTTTTTGAAACAAAACCAAGTGAATCATGGTTCCAAGCATCTTTTGACTATGGATTAGGATTTTCAAAGGCATAAAAATATAGATTGATCATTCTCGAGATTCCATGGTCATGGCAAAATAGGAAAAATGGACAGAGCCCATGATTTTGAAAGAATTAGGGCAAAAACAGGGTAAACTTGGAGACTCCCTCAAAAAGGGCATGACAATGGATTAAAACGATTCGAGACATTCAAATGGAGGTAAAAGCTTCAGAACATCCACATTGATAGATAAAACGTTTCATAACACGTAGTTCAGAGGAAATCAAGGTAAATGGTGAGAGATCAAAATGAGCACCAACAGGTTTTCTACAAATTATTAACAAAAATTATTTAGTATAGAAAATCCACAATAATAAGAAATCAATAACTAAATTATCATAGAGATTGCACAAATATTCTACAATTATACCAAATTGTGGTAAAAAATGCTTGTTTGTTATAGTGTATATTTTTGTATTAGTCTTATAAATATTTTTTGTTAATTTCAATCTTAAAATATCTACAATAATCATATATTTTTATAGAATTGAGAATTATATTAATTTAAAATTTCTATAATTTTTTAAAAAATTATAAAAAAATCCAAATATAGATAGTAGAATTGCAGTATTAAAATAAATATATATTAGTCTTTTTAAAATATCTCATAACCATACTTTGGTAACTATATTTTATGATACATTTTATTTTATTTACAAAAAATGTAGATTTTCTACTAGGAATCATAGGAATGCGAGTTCTCTATGAATTATTATAACTATGTGTAAATTGTGGAACATCCACAATACCTAAAAATCAATAAATGAAATTGTCATAGAGATGCCACAATTATTCTACAATTATTCCAAATTGTAGAAAGTTTGCGGAATAATTATGGTAAAAATGCCTATATGTTGTAGTGAATGACAACTTGTAGTTTTCATATTTTATTGTAATTTTATAGTGAAAGGAAGTTTTAGTTTTTAGTTGGCTTGAAATGAAACTCTCCTAAAGTTGTATGTATTTAAAGTTATAAGGTGTGTGTGTGTGTGTGTGTGTGTGGGGAAAACAAAGATGTATTCAAAGGAAGTATGTTAAATTCTTGTTCTTTTTGTTGGAAAAATTGAATATGTGAAAGAGAATGAATTGTAGTAATCTTATACTTAATTTTACTATTTATTGCAAAGGAAAGAATATAGAATGAATTGAAGTTATGTAATTGGAATTATGAAACTAGATATACTATCAATCTAGCAACCAATGAATAGAAGACACCCTCCTTAAAATTAATGATGCATTCAAAATCAACTTAAGAAGAAAATTTTTTGAAAAAAAAGTATTGTTGAAGGTTCTATTTTTGGAGAAGCAGAACCCCGCCCAACACATAGCGGCGGTCGATGAAGCGCCCCGGGAAGGGTAGAAGTCATAGGACCGCCAACTTGCGTAAGCGGTGGTTTCATCACTTTTGAGAAAAATAAAATTTCATTCGTGAAAAAACCCAGTTTTAAAATTAATTAAAATCTAAGCTTAAATCCATTAAAATGGAAACTTCCAACAACTAGAATCAATTAAATTTAAAATTTTAAGCCCTCCAATCTCTTTTATGGCACCCAAATGTGTAAAACTCATAGATTTAAATGAAATGGGGTTTTCCCCAATTGTTGAACTCAAAACAAGAAAATGCTTTCATTAAATAACAAAATAGATCCATGGTAGGATCTCTTTATTAAACAAATGAGAAATATACAATAGTAAAATCTTAACAACTAAAACCATGAAAATTTTGCCATGGTTGCTCTTCTTACTCTCATGGCTTCTCCTCCTTCTCCTCTTCCAAAACCTGCAAATCAAAATGAACAAATGAGGTTGTTTTGGGACAAATAGAATTAAAAAGAGAACCATAAGGAAATTTAGGGCAACCTAAATCTAAGGGCTATGATAGATTCAATCCAATGGCCCAAATTAAACCCTACCTCACTTAAGTGAGAAGACATTTTGTGGGAATGTAATTTTAAAATTAAAAAAATGGGTAATGGGGTGAATGGGGCCACTTAGTGGCTAGGCAAAACAATTAAACCTTTGAGTTAGAAAATAATTTAATATTGATGTATGATAACTACCTAAACTAATGGAGCTTAGCAGATGCCTTAAATTGTAAATATAGCTTAGGAAGTAAATCAATAATATTTAATTATTAATTTAATTCTATTGTACACAAGTTTGTGTAGAAAGGCTTTAACCAAGAAATTTATTAATCGTGGAAATGAATAACCTTACAAACACTCTTCAATAATTATTTTTACCGTAAACTTGACTATTAATTTTTAGTTACATTTATTTTGAGAGTAGAATTTTTTTGGGCATTACACCACTCTATTAATTTTTGGGTATACTTTATCTTAAAACTATTTATTTCTTATCTCTATCTTTTGAATTGCAAAGTAAGTTTTATCATAGTACAATATCCTTATTTATGCAAAGTGTTGATTGAGTTGTATGTGTTTGTTTGTTGTACTCATTATTAACTACAAAATCAGTTCCCCTCACACATAAATAAAGTGGCCACCACCAATATACTTGAAGCTTATAAGATAAAATAAAAAACCTTATGTGGATTTGACAAGATAGATATTACACTATACACAGCGACAAGTGAAAATATGTTGGTGACTTGGGGATTTACATGCATAGAAGTTTGGCTATAGTTTGAAAGTAAAGCATCACCACTAAGGAGGTATAAAATTTTGTAGAATCTTCAAAGTAGGGTGGAATGTAAAGTATTCTAAAATATTAAGTCAAGTAATTCTATTTTTAATAATTATTTTAATATGTTTTTTTATAATAGTATAAGTGGTGAGATGTGATACTGTGATGGAGACTTTTCTTTGTTACTATTAAATTTAACTTTTATTTCAACGTCAAAAATAAGATCAAATTTTAATGTGAGAAATTAATTGAAAGGTAGTAATATCTTTCTCACATATTAAAATTTATAGTAATATCTTTGTCACATAATAGAGTTTAGGATCCCTTTTTTTAATAATATTTTTCTTACAATTAAATTAATCCCATGTTATAGCTAGATTGATGTCAATTCTAAATACTACATATAATCTTATTAAAAATCTAATAAAATTATTAACCAATATAATATTATTTTTTTATAAAATAATTTTAAAATTAATATTTATAGACATATTTCAAATGTACAATTAAAATATTTATACTAATATCATTGAGATATATATTAAAAAAATTGGAATTATTAACTGTGTTTATATTCCTCCAAAATTTCTACCGAAATAAACTCATTTCTAACTTTCAACCAAAAATCCAATTTTTAATTAAAAAATCTAATCTTTTCAATTGTACTATATTCATGTTTCTAGGTAGGACCTACATTGCCTGGGTTTTACAGTTGGCGCACACTGTTTTTTTATTGTTCTTTCTTCCTTCGAAAATGAGACTCTCTCTGGCCTTGGAAAAAATATCCAAATGGTCTTCTTCAATGGAAAATAGTAAGATGGATATTCTGAGGCCCAAGCTGATAAGTGCGATTTGTCATTATCGAACCTTTAAAAGCTTTTCACCTTTACAAGGTTACCATATTCCTTAAGATAGCCTGCCTCCTCAACTCCTCTTAACAGAAATTTTATTTATACGGCCATGTATGTTTTTATTCAAGCAGCCATTGTCCTCTGTTAAGGCTAATCGTCCTTAGGAAACCCTCGTATCCACTTTAGTTGTTAAAGCCCGATCGAGATTTGACTATGTTTGAGAGTAGAGAGGAATTGGTTATGTCGCAAGCTAAATCGCTGGAAAATTCGAGAGGGAAATGGGGTTGGGTGAAGGTAGTGGGCGTGTTTGTAACGAGTACCCTCGGTATCCTCTCCCTCCCTCCTGCTTTGTTCGGCGTGCAACCTTCAGAGTTTGTAGTTGGGGTGAAAGAGTGGATGCAGAGTGCCACTTCTTCTTCTTCTGCCTGCCTTTGCCCTTGCCTCTATCTACTCCTCAACATTATCATACTCACTCTTGGTGTACAATCAGGAGCTCTCACCACATTTAGATCCGCTTCCCCTTTCACTTCCGAATCCATCTCCCAAAGCCAATGCCATTGCCATTGCCATTGCTCCCATGGTCGCTACAGTGACGCCCTGTTAAGCACCGAAAACAAGATATTTCTGCCCCATATCAAAGCTGAAGAATGCGGCGATGATGGTGGTTTAAAGGTGCCTGATAGGGAATATACCAATACTACTAGTGAAGCCCTGATCAGCTATGAAAACAAGATACTAAACCCCCAGCTGAAAGCTCAAGATTGTGGCGATCATGGTGGTTTCAAAGCGGATGATGAACCCAGTTTCAAAGCCGCAAAAATCCCCAAGGCGGCATCTGCTCTGGTTCTGCAACGAAGCAGCAGTTATAGAGAGCTGCAATGCAAGAAGAAAGTGACCAAGCTTTCTAATCTCTCGAAAGAGAGTGCCCGTGATATGAATCCACCACATCACAAATACAGCGATGCTGCACATGTAGAGGTTATATTTGAGATTTGTTGTGGTGAAGGGGCGATAACGAAATTGAAACGAGTTTGAGCTGCGAGGATTTGAATGCAAAGGCGGAATCCTTCATTGGAAATTTCTACCGGGAACTGAAGATGCAGCGAGAGGACTCATGGAAGCGCCTGTGTGCACTCTATAAGCAAAGCTACTAACGCATACCTCGCTCTTCACCATTTCCCGTGCATCGCTTTCTTTTACTGCAAGTTCATTTCACCCACAACAAATATACTTTGTATGTTTAGGAATCGGACCAGAACCGCCCTCCAGAATTAGTTACTTGCCACTAATTAACATTATTCATCATGTCAATGTAAATACATGTAATAATATGTTTAAGTTCTTCTCCTCCTCCTTTCTCTTCAGAACACCACATCCGCCGTTTTCATACATCGTGTCAACAGTGGAAAATTATTTTCATCGTATTTCCAAAATAGAATAGAAATTAACTCTAAACGTCTTTTTGGGAAATAGTTTCAAAATTCTATTAATTCACAAAATATACGGCACACTATTTCCAACCAAAAAGAGATCATGTAGGTATTTAGTGGGTGCTGCAGAGTATTTATAGGAAAAATTAGCAGCCCTGTGATCCCATGTCTTCTAATTTTTTCTGCAAATTTATTTAGGGTAAACCCATGATTTGCTGAAAAACAGTTGTGGAAGGAAATATATTTGGAGGGAAAAAACATCTCCCATTACTATGTGGACAGGTGGCCTGAAAATACACAATTATTTTCAGCCCCCACCCATTTGAGTCGCTGAAACAGGGCTTCCTATGCAGCCGCTGCTCAGATATTTCAGGAATTTTTTTGGTTTTTTTGCAGTTAATAAAATTTTATTGTCTATGGGACCACCTGCCCGCATAGTTTGCATGCGGTTGCCCCCAGCATGGGACCGCTGCCTTAGAATCATGGCTCTGCGCGTGATCCTTTCCTGGGCTTGATTCACATTCCTGAAATGCTAACTTCAGCACAGTCTCACTGCCCCTCTTTCGTTCCTCTGCAGCACACACCTAGGCTGGATCTAGGTTCGGGTAAGTTTCTTTTCCACCATATATTTGGTGTGACTCTCCCCACAACTCAGATAAGATCTCCACATATTAATAACATGCACTCATTTTCGGAGCCTGACGGAATCGGTCTTCTGGATTTGATTCGGCTGATATTATGGAGTCGATGGAAGGAATTGCCTTCGACATTTTCAGCAATATTAATGGTGGGGGTGGACGGTTTGTTGGAGATGTGGCAGGCGAAAAAGGAGCGATATAAGCGATATCTCATTCTACATATGATTTTGTGGCAATAAAAGGGTATTCCGTTTACCGTACCTCTTTTATGTGCTTCATAGATCTGCATCTAAATTTGGATTTATTCATGTCATTTGCCTCCTGATTGCTCTTCCTCTCCTTTTTCACTACTCTGATTGTTCAGCCATTTTGGAATATTTAAGACATTTTTTTTCTGGGAGGAGGATGCTCTACAGAAACGTAACAAGTATGTTTGGTCTCACGAGTGCAGAGTTGTTTTGTCTCTTGTGACAGACCCTGTGGGATCAGCTGTGGATCTGTAAGTGGAAGGGTGTCTTAACAAAGGAGAGACCTGCAGGTGAATTGAATGTAGGACTTTGACAAAACATGTGGTGGAGTGTTGGTTGAAGATGTAGTTGTGGGATGTTGGCTCTTTGCTCTGAAAAATCCCATTGAAATTCAGAGTGATTGATAGATGGAGAAAGCTTAGTAAAGAAGGTGATGATGGAGGGTGTAAGAAAAAGAAGGAATCAGATAAAGATATTTTAATGGTTTCACCAAGGGTATGCTGAAGCCTCTTACTCTCCTTGCAACTCCAAAGTTGTTCACACATGTGATCTGTGTGGCTGCTACGGACTATAATGCGAAAGTCGGCAAGAACATTTGTTAAGAAGATTTTTATTCTGGTTAGTGTGCACTTTGGTATTGCTTTTTAAGAAAAGGATACAATTCTTAATTTATATATACACATACACATATACGTATATAATATATGTATTTATAGGGGTGTATAATATTGTGTGTCGTATTTGTTTTTGTTTAAGGGAGTTTATACTATAGGATTTAAAGTTTTTGTAGAAAATTAGTTCTTTGTATCGGGAAGTTACAAATTTAAGTTTGATGTTTTCACCAAAAACAAATTATTAAGCAATTTAACTTTTTTATTGGAGTATGCCCTTGGGTAATTTGGTTTGTTGTTATCTATTTTTTGGGGACTTTGTTGTTGTATCGAAGGCATTTTATTTTGGGTTATCTCTCTTGAAAAGTGTCAATATTTTCCGGGAAGAATCTTTCCAACCTATATCACTAAATAATGTCATTCATTTTAAAGAATTCCAACATTCTACCATCTCTTTTATTACATTTTTGTATATACAACATGTGCATATAACAATGTATAACCGCGCATGGTGTTTTTTTGTGTCATGTCAAGTCCAAACCCTAAGGGCCTACTTTTGCAATTGATAGTCCAATCACCGGTGATGCGGCATTGAATTGGTGTGTACAAATTTGTCATCCATTTTCCTAGTTGTCACAACTACAATTCTTTATGGTTATCGATGCATTTTTTAGTAGCATACAAGAGAAGAAAGGTCTAACTACAAGTCTTATACCCTTTCGAATTTCTTGAAATGCCATCATGTTGCAGCCAAGTCATTGTCATCCCTTATGCACCATCATTAGATGAATGCTTATTATTCTTTACCCCTAAGTCACCAATTGTGTTGGCCACTTCCTATAGATATCTACACTCATTTATTGTTATGTAATATCTCCCATGCCCTATTACTTTCTTGTATATATTTTGTTAGAGGTTAACTTCAAAACTTAATAACACACAAAATAAAGCAAACACCAAATAATTTACTTCAACTAGTGGATAGTGAATTGTTTGGATAAAACATACCAATGTACACTATATGAACCTATGTTCAAATAATTGTAAACATTTCATTCCATTGGTAGATTGTTGATATAGTGATTAGGATGTCTTACTCTAGCCTTGACTCCACACGACTAGTAAGATGTGATGGCTCACCTCGAAATCTAAGAAGGATGTAAGACAAATGAGATAATGATGTGCAAATGAAGATGATGGATACAAAGATATGACATTAAAAATGGTCTGTTTGAGAAAATGTGACTCATCTTCGATTTAGAATATCTTATCGATTCCAACATGATTTTACTTTATATGTTTGAACTAAAATTAGACCCAAGTAAATAAGAAATTAAGATTTAAAACCCTAAGTGTAAAGAGGAGATAAAATGAATTATATGTTTCACAATTAATCCTGGGTTATGCCGAAGTGAAAAATTGAGAAATATGAAGTGCATACTGTTGCAATAAAACCCAGAAAGTTGTAGAGATGGAGGAATATGTAGGATCTGGGGGCACTGGAATGGGTCGGGGGCATCTGTGGGCGCTGGAGACTAATACAGGGCACTTGTGACTACCAAAAATCTCAGAAAACCATATTTGACTAGTCGCAAGGTGTTCAATGTCCTTCGCTTCTTATAGATAGTAAGTCACACAATGATTGCGATGTCATTGATAACCTACAATAAAGATTTCACTGCAAAACCCTCAAAAGTGCATCAAATTCCAAAAAGAAAATAATGCAAATGAGGGGTCAAACTATCCTCAGCTGTCAAACAAGTGATCTTACGACTGAACATTGCACTACATTTCAGACCCAATGTAGTTCTATGTGTGTGTGAAGAATTGTGTCCTAGGTGGCTCTTGTGTGTTTCGCACTTGATAGCGAGTAAATGTAGAAGATGTAAGTAGATGTGTGCATGGAATAGAATGAACTTCCCCTCCTATGAAGTGTATGTAGAAGAATGCAATCCCTTGCCCTTGAATGGATGCTAGAATGGATGTTTGAATTCTCTTGAATAGCCTTTGGATGCAACCTTAGGTGGTGATAGCTAATGCTTAGTGCTTGGTCATTTATTATGATCACATAACTTTATATTTATATGATTTCTTTACTTGAATTTCACAATTAACCCGAAAAGGAAGAATATGAAAAATATATGATGCCCAAACGGCTAGAAAGGAACCAAAATATGTGAGTAAAGTACAAATAGGTTAGGGCACCCAAAGGTGATGAGGGCACTGGCGATGGCGTCCTAAATGGGTGTTGGTGTCAGACTCGAGAGAAATTAAATGGTTGGAGGTCGGACTAGGAAAGAAGGCGTGTAAGACCAAATGTGGAAATAGAAATCAAGCAAAGATGGCCAAAGACATGGGTTGATTAGTACTTTCCTCACTTAGGAATCATATGAGTAGTGATAGATACCTAAAGTGCATGATTTTATGTCTACGATTTTCCCCACTTTATATTGTTGAGCGCATTATCGATAACATAAAGTAGATAAGATATGTGTGCCTGATAACCATGTAGATCAATGGTGAAAAACATGCTGAGAGATAAGAAAAATCATGTAGTGATAAAAATGTGAAGTGTGGAAACTAAAGGAGAGGAAGTGTAAAAGGTGATGAAGATAATGACCTAGGGTGAGGGCGTTTGTGTAAGTGTCCTAATTGTACTTGATGTTGATGTCGATTCTTGATTCTCATTGATTTTTTGTGATGATGTGTTAATGCGTTGACTACCACTTCGCATAAGGATGGACTGTAAAAGAGAATTATCAAACAAGTAGTCAAATACACATGTGTATGATCAAAATGTGTAAAATGTATATACAGAAGTATGTAAAATGAGAAAATGTGAAAAAGGAACATGTGCACTGATCCATGATGAGTGAAAAGTGTAGAAAGGATCATGATGATGATGTAGAAGAATGAGTTTTTTGGGCGATCTCATGCCAGTTGTGCTGACTGCGAGTTTTTTGGGTGATCTCATGTTAAGAATGGAAGAAGTGTAGGGAGAAAAGTATGGTGTCATCCTCCAAACTTTAAATTCTTCTTGAATTGTAGAACACCACTATAGATGGTGTGTAAAAATACGATTTGGTTCGAAAGTTTATGATCCAACGTGAAAGTATAAAATGATGTGTAGTGCATGCATGCCAAGTGCTAAGGAATGTGTGTCATGTAAAATTCACTATGTGAAGTGCTTAAAACTATGTTAAAGTGGAAAAATTTAGTGTGCTTGCACCCTAGTCACAAGTGTCTAGGAAGGTTCATGGGCACCTGTGCACTACTATCCTAGTTTGGGCACTAGTTTATGTGTGTTGTGCCGAGGACCCAAGTAAGATTCGGATCCCTATCTAAGAGTGAATACTTTATTGTGACCGGTATTAAACTATGTTGTGAGGTGAATGTAGAATGATGAATGATTGTAGAGACTGTTTTATGGGGTGGCCCCCTCATTCGGGGTGCATGTAACATTCCTGATGAGTATGTGGCCCAAAGGAGGACTGACCATTGTGCTGAAACTGTGCCCTGTAGTGGGGAGAGAGTGTACTTGATAAAAACCAAGGCACACACAAACAAAGTGGCTAGAAAACAAGTGTTAGTGCAAGAAAATACAAACACGCATGTAGAAGACATAATCTAAGCTAATAAGTAAAAAAATAATGTGTAAACTAAGACGTAAGAAGATAATGTAGACCGTGAAAAGAGGTTTTCAAATATGGGTCATCACTCATGATGTCACGATAAAATAAAGGCCATAGTGTCATGCAAGCATACAATCAAATATAGAATAAGAAATACATGGGGAAAATACCACAAACAATGATATGAGAATAGAAAAGTAATGTAATAGACAACCATGGTAGCAAATAGACCTGCAAAGAAAATATTGCACATGAATCACCCATTAGCATGTTATAAAGATAAAATTTATGTCAAAATGTGTATAATCGATATAGTAATGTGCTATGAAAAATGAAACAATAGCACCTGTGATGTTTACGAAACTGGATGCCCCCATGAGCTATTGTGGGACTAGTAAGAGGTATTGGACCAAGCATCTATGTTTCATGTATCAATCTATAGAATATGTGATCACAACTAGAAAGAAAGTTAATGCACATGTTTGTATGAAAAGATATTTTTCTAGCATGTGTAAAAGGTGTACATGTAGGCATAAGAAATCAAGAGTAAATGCAACCAAGATATACAATATGCCATAGATGAGATGGAATGGAATGTAGATTGAATGATAGGAGAAACATTCCCCCCAAGTGAGTGTGAATGAGTATGCATGAGATGAGGTTCATTTATATATGCCCCATCAATAATCAAGAATGAACTGTAGAACAAGAGTGCGTCATCGGGAAATGGTTTGAATGGTGCACGGAAAGATATGATCGATAGAGCGTAAAGTGTATAGAGTAAGTGAGGGAGTGAGTGAGTGGGTAAGTGTGGTGAGGTCAATTGAGATGTATACCCTTAGCATTTGAGTATGTACCTTGGAACTAGAGTACATCATAGGGTAATGAGTGCAACGCGTAAAAGTAGATGTAAGAAAGAGGTAGCATGAATGTGTAAAATAAATAATGCGCATAGTGTGTGGTAGATGCTATGATAAGAGGATGTCAAGTATGTGCAAAGTGTGTAGTGTGTAATGTAGTGTGTAGTGTGTGAGGTTCATGTATATAGGATTCCCTCAACAGTCAAGTGTGAACCGTAGCACAAGAGTGCATCATTGGGTAATGATGATACAAGAGTGTATCAAGAGATGTGATATGTTTAAAACATAAGACAACTTATAATGCTATAAGGTGGGGGAAGGAATAATTATGATACACTAAGTGTGTATGATGATTGAGATCATCAAGTAACATTGTCTAAGAGATCATCATTGTCTTGATCTAAGCCAACTGGAGATGCATCAAAAAATTTATAAGTGATTGAATGCAGTAGATCATATAAAGAACCATTGTGGCATAAACTGTAAATTTTCATTGCATATTTTTCATCAGTAAAAGGTGTTGGTGGAAATCCATGTGCATACCAACGAGTGAGATTTTGTGAATAGCCGAGAGATGAATCATTGTAGATAGAAACACAAATGAATGGCATAGGGAACATGATATTAGTATGACTAGGATCTAAAGTACCCCCAATATAATCAAGCCAAGATTGTCCATGTGTTAATTGAGAAATTTGATGTGCGCGTGTGACGAAGACTATTAGATGGAAGACACGAAGGTCATAGGTGGCCATAATATGAAAAGAGCCATGATAGAGATGGGGTGAGTGAGGTGGCTAAAACATATCATTAAGTGTTAAGCCAAGTCAAGTCAAGCCATCATAGGTGCAAATAGTATCAAATCAAGTAAGATCTAACAGAACATTATGCTAATAAGATTTAGCCATGAAAAGCATGCATGTAAAAGGAAGCGATGCAAATGCATATTTCTATGAGAAGGTGAAATGACGTACAAAGTATGATTGGACCTCCGATAAAGTACTATAACATTAGTAGAAGGAGGGGGTGTTTTGAATTGGTATTCATCAAGGCCTACAAAGACAAGAATAATTGAAATATGAATCATCTACCCGAGAGGAGTAAAGTTAAGTTTTCTCAAGTTATCATCGGTAAGTTCAATGGTATCAACCTCATCATCATAATTATTAGGGTATGCTTTGTCATGTTAGATATCAATATCTATAATATTGGGAGGAGGTAAACTAATGTCGGAACGAGAGGAGCTTGAATGAGCGGAATGGTAGTGTTGATAGGATTAGACATTGTAGGTAAAATGGTAGCAGTAGTATGAGTGGAAACAAGTGGAGAATTTGGAGGGGCGAGAGAGGAATGTGACGTTTAGATTGGACGATATCATATGTATCGAGATTGCTATATGGAATAGAATTTGATGGAGGAATTGGCATAACAATAAATCGGATCTATGCAACAAATTTTAAATGGCTTGGGGTCTGCAGTAATGGTAAGTTCACAACCATCATGTAGGAATTTATCGCATTGATGAATAGTAGATGGGACAACGTGCATAGCATGAATCGTGGTCTACCAACAAAAATTTGATTTGAATATATGTATCAACAATGAATAATTTTGTAGGGAGTGTCATAGGCCTGATGTTGATATGTAATGTGACAGTCCTAAACATGCATATGTAGTTGAATCATACCGCAAATAAGAGTGGAATTATTAGAAATTAGAATGTGATGCCAATTTGTTTTAAAAGGAATGCACACATAAATTAATAGTATATCCATTGTCAATAATTATATACGCTTGATAAAGCTGGTGCAATGATAGTAGTGATAAGAAAATGTGCACATGGATTGTCAATAGCAGATAACAATATGTCCTCATTAATAAATTATATATCATCATGGAATTTTTTTGAGGAATTTGTATGAGATGTGTGAATGCCATGAAGAACTATCACTCTCAATATGAATATAACCAAGGGTGGCTTCTAATGTTTGACGGAAATCAGAACAATGTGTAATAAGTCATAGAGGTATATTTTGGCCGGTGTATTCTTAAGTTGTTCAATGATATCATAGCCCTTAGAAGTATTAGGTGGGGTTCAAGAAGTGATAGCCGGTGGGATAGAAATGGGTGAGCCATAGGAGGACAGAGTGCGGTGAGTAGTTACTACATTGATAGTAGGATAAACCATAGGAATAATAGAGCGAGGAGGATGATGAGTATGTACTTGCATGAAATCAAAAATAGTAGTAACCATGCTAGAGACCTTGGTTGGAGAGAAATAAGGATAATAAAATTTATCCATGACTCAATAAGATGAAGACATATTCAGAAGGAAGGTGTTAAATGGTCGAGTTCACCACATGATTAAGAAAATATAGAATTTATAGATGCCTAATTTGATTGCAATGTAGCAGTAATGAATATGAAAAATAAGCACAAAATAGACCCAAACAAATAAGAAATTAATATTTAAAACCCTAAGTGCAAAAAGGAGTTAAAATGATTAAGTTGTTTCGCAATTAATCTCGAGATGTACGGGGGGCACACAGAGGGGATGGGGAACGACATTGGTGTCCTTGCTAGACACTAGTATATAAAATCAAAGAAATTGAAGGATCGGAGGTCAACCTAGGCAATAAGGTTTGTAAGACCAAAAGTGGCAACATAAAGTAAGCAAAGATGACAAAAGACATGGGTTGATTAGTACTTTCCTCAATTAGAAATCATATGAATAGTAGTATGTGATCAAGACTAGATAACTATCCAAAGTATGTGATTTTATGTCTACACATTCTTCTCCATACCACTTTGGAGTAAGAGGTAAGGGTTCAACACTGAAGATAAGATGTAGGCGAGTAAGGGTACCTTTCTCTTTTCCCAGTCTCACACTACTAGTAAGAAGCGTGGGCTCAACACCAAAGACTATGAAGGATGAAAGGTGTAGTGATTATGAATATTTTCTTATATTTTGATTGATTTTTCATTGTTGTGATTGTTCTTGTAGGATGTGATGCCCACTAAAAACAACCTACTTGAGACCTAAGAACAACCTAGGAAATAGTTATAAAAATTATGGAATATTTTTTTTTGTTTAAAAGAGTCTTCAACTAGGTTACAAGACGAAGTTGTCATAGACAAGGTCCTAGATCAATTCTAATCTCTTTGGAATATACTTTTCTTTTGTTAACATTTATTAGAGGTTACAAGGTCCAAAATCTAGGGTTAGAAGATTCAATTTGGTTTTTCCTCAAAATTAATGCATTCAAAATTTTCCTAAATCATTCCCATTGGATATGAATTTTCCTCACCTTTCGACTAATATAAAGAAGTCCTCCTAACTCCTCATATTTTCCAAGTTATGGGTCGGAGGGCTTTGGGGTGAAAATTTTCCCCAAGAGCGGGCCTGCGGGCCCAGGGGAGAAATTTATCCCCAAGGGTGGATTGGCAGTCCACGAAGAGGAAAATTTCCCCAAGGGTAGGTTGGCGGGCCGCGGGGAGGAAAATTTCCCCATGAGCAGTCACGGGGCCACGGGAGAAAAATTTCCCAAGGGGCGGAAAGCCACCTTTGCACCGCGCTCCCGCGAGTCTACGAGGGACACGTGGCATCTCCAAAGCCAACGCGGGGAAGCGGGGCGGTGGGGAGAAAATTAGTTTAACACCCCGAAGGGAAAAAAGGGTAACATTCACCGCGTCTCCGCTAGTACCTCGCGATGCCACATGGTATCTCCTAATTGGTTGCATGGGGCGAGGTAAAAATAAGAAAATTTTCCCAAATTTTTTTGGAAGTGCTAAATTAAATAGGGATTCACCCCTCCACTAACACCTCATGGTGCCATGTGGCAGCCTTTGATTGGATGTGGGGCGGTGGGGAAAATTTGGATAATTTTTCAAAAAAAAATTTCTGAAGCTCTAAGGGAAAAATTTGGGCCCTTGCAGCCCACCAGGAAATTTTTTCCCAAAAATTTTTTTTGACACCAAGTGAAGAAAAACTTCAAAAGGCCATAACTTTTGATAGAGAGCTCGGTTTTGAGAAAACGAGGACTTTCTGGAAATCTCGTGACATCCTATTTACTTACAAATCATTAATTTTTTATTATGATGAAGTTTAAGGGGTCAATTTTAAGAAAACGATTTGCAAGATTTTATAGTGCAAACTGGTAAAAATGAACTTATTAAATTTGCTCAATTTGTTCTTATTCCTCTCTCAACACATCAAATAGACATGGAGAATTTTTCTTAGGTGGATTTAGGATAATTTTGTGAGTTATATCTATTTGATTGAATTTCAGTTCAAAATTTTACAATTTTGACAGCAAAACAACTATGAAAGCTTTGAACTCGGTTTTGCCAGTTTTAAAATATTTCCTTTAAATATTTTTGTCTAATTGGATTCGTTTAGGGAAAACTACTTCAATTTAATCGTTTATTTTTTTATTTCATTGTTGCGGGTTTGGTGTGCATTTCGGATTAAATAATTGCCAGTTTGAAAAATACAAAATAGAGATCAAATTTTAAAGGGTTTATTTGCCATTTTCTTCTTCCAAGTATTATAATATGTTCCAATTCTAATCTAATACATTTAGTTTATTTAATTAAACTTAATCAAAAACTAAAATACATCTACGATTTCAAATTTTCACATATTTCGGAGGAAAAAGTATTACACTTCCTTTATACACATTTCTTCCTTTCAAACAGAGATTACAACTCACATCTAGATGATTAATCTCAATATAATGATGCAATTTGAGGAAGGTTATGCAATCCTTTATTTATTCCAAAAGACAACTTTACAAATTTCTTCTTTTATTCTTTCCAAAAATAATATATTATATACAGGGATTTCTTAGTGCATGCTAAACACAGATTTCTAACATTTGGAATAATATCATATGGACAAAACAAAACCACTTCCATTAATTCAAATGAAACTTTTACAACTTCCTTTCCATTTGATTTTAAAATACAACATACAAAATACGTATCATTCTTTCACATTCCAATTTGCAATTCCATAACCACTACAACATATTTCCATTACAAACATTTATAGGTTCATCCACTTCAAGTGGGGAAGGTTACAATAATATTTCACTTCACAAGGGATTGTCAAACTATCTTTATCTCAGCTCCAGAACAACAACATGCAGATTTCTTATTCTTCCAATTTGATCACGCAAAAGAAGAAGGGGAAAGGCGCGCTCTCCACCCAACCAAGGCATCAATGAAGAGGAGAAGCCATCCTTCTTTATTGGCCCCCGAGCCCCAACCATAGTGTAATAAAATATGTGATCCAACTCATGGCAACAATAGGCTTCCATAAACACACAAGCAACATTTTCACAATATAAACGCAGTCCAAAACAAGATGTAGTTTACAACTACATTAAAGCATGAAAACCATTACCGAGGCTTCATCAAGCAATCGAAAGGAGAAAAAAACTATGGGGATGCTTCTTATGCCTCCCAAAAGGTGAAATGGGTATCACTACCGAGTTACAAACTACCAAAATATACTATATCAAGCCCTGAAATTCCTTATGCCTCCCCAAGTACCCCTTATTCCTCACATTTCCTTATGCCTCCCAACCTCTTATGGCACCACATAATGAGTAAATAAATACAATCCATTTCTTTGTATGGTGGATCCCAAATCCTAACTCCCTCCACCCTTATACCTCCCCAAAACACACTTATGCCTCCCAAAAAATGAACCCCATAGTCTTCTCCTACACCATACCTAGGCCATCTACCCAACAACCCAAAAACATGCTAAAACATTCTTTCATTAACATATACATTCATAAAATAAGAGAATTTCAAAATCTAAACTCCTACCTCTCCATGATGGAGTTGTTCAGTTCCAAAACAATGAGCTTCATCTCAATGCAAGCAATCAAAAACATCCAAGCACAAGCATGCAACAATCTTCCAAAAAATTCTTCGAAGTAAGAGCTCCAAAACAACAAAATAATTCACCCAAGAATGAAGTCTCCAAAGTGAAGCAACCCAAAACAAGGCAAGGAATTTGAATTTTATAGAAGAGGGAAGAGAAGAGAATGAGGTGGATCCATGTAGGATGCCACATCACACATCCTCAACCCCAACCCCAAAATTCAAATTCATTCCCCAATGCACAATAAATAGGTGGGTGAATAATATGACAGTTTACTTACACACTCAAATCCAACCCACACCCCAAAGGACTGAAATTAAATCATGTAAGAAAAGTGCAATTAAAACCTACAATTTGCCTTCTCAAAAAGCATTATAAAAGTCAAATTTTAACTCTCCAACCATAGGTATGGTTGGTAAATAAATTTAAGAGGTATGGGACAAGTTTATCTTGTCCCACAAGCCTCAAAATCTACCTCCAAGGTCAAATTCGAATTTTCAAGAAGGTGGAGTGTTTCACACTCAAAAGTTAACTTACACATCACTTACAACACTTTAATTCAAGGCCAACAACTCCATTAATTACTTTCTTATGACATATTTGATTTATTTATTTCAACAATATAATTACTCACAATATTTACACACCATTTAATAATTAATGAAAGGATAAAAGCATCACAAAATAAACACATGTAAACATAAACAAAGGGACCAAATAAAAGAAATACATAAAACCCCTTGGTCACATTTAAAGGTGATTCCCCTCGTGGGAATTCCTAACACACATAAATACACACAAACAAATACTAGTTGCCATGGTGACCCTGTTGAATTCATCTAGAATTCCAATGTGGTTGGTCTCCAATCCCTTGATGTTTGTTGTGATATTTTAACTTACAAAACAAAATACCTCCTTCGACCTCATGGCCATATCAGAACATCCAAAATAACATAAATAAAATTATAAGATCATATAGATATATGAATCACAATGACATCCAAGCAACCAAGAAGATCATTTACAATTTTACCCCACAACTATATCATCATCAAATAATTTTCATTTCTAGGTCTACTCACAATATCCAAATATCACATTTCGAACAACATCCATAATATAACCATGTAAAACAATATATCAACATCAATATCCAAAATGTCTCTAATAATCATCATGCATAAGAACTGAATCAAGTCAACAATAATCCATGATCTAACATCTAACATTATACTATAATAAGGTCCATAATCATGTCCATAATATAATCACAAATGATATCATGATCAAGATGATCAAAGGTGTCAAAGGGAAGTGTGCACGACATCCCCTCTCCTTAGAATTAACTTCCTCCTAGAAGTCACTAGAACAAATGTGGAACAAATGTGGAAACTAAAATCATCCCAGCAAACTTGAGCATCCTCTCCATCTGTAGTTGTAGTCTCATGGGCTACCATCACCCTTTGATCACACTGTAATGTCCACATGAGAAGGCTCGGAAACATATATCCTAAGAATGAAACATGAACACCACTACACCGGACTTGATCAACCTCTCTATCTCGAAGGCCCATAGAACTCTAAAAACTATTATAGGCCAAAGGGCCGAGGTGAACTCCACTTAGAACCTTTTCCAGATAGGGCTCTTAAGTGGCTGACATGAAGGAACACCTCCCATGCCCACAGACTATAGATTCATCACGTACATACATCCCGAGCATGTCCTCTGATCAAAAATGCTGCTCCATGTCCACCTAGTCTAAGAGAACCACCTCGCTCCTCTAACTTGTCCCAACTAAGAGGTGTCCTGCTCATCCATCTGAAAAGGAGCCATGCCTAGAACTCTAAAAACTTATTGAGGGTGAGGTATATCAGACTATAGATTCATCACGTACATCCCTGAGATGTCCTCTAAAATCTGTTCACCTCGAGAGCGAGGTGTTGCTAGTTGATTCTGACTCGAAAATGTGGAAGTATATAAAATGGGGATCAAGGATCGGTCACTAATGATATTCCGTGGAATCTCATGTAACCTAACAATCTCATCAAGATATACTCGTGCCACTACACTAGCCATATAAGTGGTCTTTACCAAAGAAAAGTGAGACACTTTTGTCAATTTATCAACCGTGACCATGATGGTGTCGTGGTGATATCTCAACATCGGTAGCCCAACGATAAATTCCATGGAAATGGTGTCCCACTTCCATTCCGGTATAGCATGAGGAAAGAGAAGGCCGGTTGGATCGATGCCACCTTCACTTTCTGCGCAACTTTAAACATCATGACACAAACCGAGTCACGTATTTGCAAAGTCCTCTCTAGTGATACAACTATCTTAAAGTAGCGTGCATCTTCTTCACCCCAGGATGGGCTGAATAGGGTGCATGATGTGCCTCTGTCAATATGTCCTGCCTCAATCCTCCATCTCTGGGAACATAAATCAGACCTCGTGCCTGAGAAGGCCATTTTCCTCTACTGAGAAACCATCAAAATTCCCCTCGGGGTCTCGAGACTCGATATCTACTCGAACTGTAATGTAAAAGTTGTCAAGAGGAAGCTACTAAAGAATCCTGCTCCATAAATTTGTGCCCACAAAGGTGGCCATAGCCACATTCCTCTGTCTTTTGAGAGCGTTTGCCACCACATTCTCCTTTCCTTTCACATGTTCTATCTCCATATCATATTCACAAAGCAACTCCATCCAACGCCGTTAACGAGTGTTGAGATTGGGCTGCGTGAAGAGGTGGTGAAGACTCAAGTGATCTGTCCTGAGTGTGAATCTTTGACCTAGAAGAAAGTGCCTCCATTAAACCAAAGCGTGTACAATTGTTGCAAGCTCAAGATCATGAGTCAGATAATTAAGCCCATAATCCTTGAGTTTGCAAGACTCAAAAGCCACTACTCTACCCTCCTGCATCAGCACACCTCCAAGTCTTGCTAAAGAAGCATCCGTGCAAACGAAAAACTCACCATGTGGATCTGACACCACAAGACAAGGTGTTGTAGTGAGGCATTCATTCGAGTGTACTGAAGGCCTAATCACACCTATCCAACCAAACAAACTTCTTCACTTTCCTCTGAAGGGATGTGATGGGGTGCGTAATCCGAGAGAAGTCATGAAAAAATCTCCTGTAGTAACCTGCTAGTCCCATAAATCTGCGCACCTCGGTCACGTGTAGTGGGTGTTGGCTAATCCATAATAGCTCTAATCTTAGAAAGATCGACAACGATACCTTCTCTAGAAATGATATGACCCAAATACTATACCTCTGTCTGAAAGAATGCACACTTCTCCAAGTTCCCGTAAAGTTTTTGCTCCCAAAGACACCGAAGAACCTGGAAAAGGTACCCCTCATGCCCCTGCGTATGTGAGTAAATCAAAATGTCATCAAGGAAGATGAGCATGAAGAAAACTAAGGAGGTCCTAAATACCCCATTCATCAAACTCATAAACACTGCGGGGGCATTCATCAAACCAAAAGGCACCACTGTGAACTCATAGTGGCCATATCTCGTATAGAAGGCGGTCTTATGAATGTCCACCTCCAAAATCCTCAGCTGATGATAGCCTGACTTAAGGTCTATCTTAGAGAAAACTATGGATCTCTTCATCTGATCAAATAAATCATCAATATGCGGAAGGGGATAACGATTCTTGATCGTTACTTTGTTCAACTGGCAGTAATCAATACACAACCACAAGGATCCATCCTTCTTCTTCATAAAAATCACCGGTGCACCCTAAGGGGATACACTAAGATGGATAAGGCCTTTCCCTAGAAACCCTCCAGCTACTGACTTAAGCTCGCAGAGCTCACGGGGTGGTCATTCGATAAGGTGCTCGTGAGATAGGCTCTACTCCTGGAACCAGATCTATATGAAAATTAATCTCACGTGGGGGTGGTAACCCTAGTAGCTCCCTTGGAAAGACATCTACATACTCTCTCAAGATGGGATGATCATCTAGTGATGGTCCACTAGACCCATCCTCGATCTATCTTTGAATGTAACCACATACATCCGACAACCCCATCACACACACCACTTAAGTTGCATATCGAGATGGTGTGAATAGAAATGGGTCTCGACCCCCGAAATCACCGACTCAACTCCCAAATCATCTCGTACAAGATATAATCTTGTGGTAACAATCCACTCGGCCCTTTGTGCACACAACCAATACATACCCAAGATGACTCCATAAGAGCCCAATGGAAGGATATGAAGATCGAGGTAGTGGTGAAAGGTCCCAAATCCACCACACACTCCTTAATTAAGGAGTCTACGAGAGATATTGGCTCCGAAGCCATCTCAAAATCCCAACTATGACCCTACGTAATTGTCACCGGCTGTATCGCTCTACTAAAGATGGTGGAATAAAATAATCGAAGAAAACAGAATAAAAAAAAATGGAGGTAGGAATGCCTCTAATGTTACCTGTAGTCTCAATAACTGTACTTTGATGCTCTGCCTAATGGTTCTCAACCACTACGTACATCCTATGTCTGCGCCCCATATAACCAACAATGGGCTCTAAGATTTGTGTCTTACCCTCGTTATCAGGGTTATGTGGGTAGTCTCTCAAACAATGTCCAGTAACACCACACCCAAAACAACCACCTGATCCTCTCCCTTGTGTAGCAAGTACGGTAGTCTTGTAGAGGTTTGTGGTGTGGATCTGAATGATCCGGCTATGGTCTCGATGAGGTTTTGTTGGTGAGCTCCTTCCAAGTGAGATATCTAGGCACCTGTTTCCTTGATGGGACCCCTAGGAGGAGGCCCCATACTATGACCTCTTTGTGCATCAAACCTCTATGGAGGTCTATAAGGTGGGCGGGACTGTTTCTACTGCTGATACTATTGTCTAAAAGATGATTGTGTTGAACCCTGTCCACCATGAGGAAGAGGTACCGTCCCCCTCGATCTGTTGTCCTCCATCTACTTGTATGTGGCTGGATTCGGTCTCAGCCTGCTAGGTCTTTCCTTGAGTCTCCTCTGTTATATAGGCCTTCTCGACGGCCTTAGCTAATGTCCATGGACAATGAATGATACATCGCACCTCCAATGTCTAGGTTTAGGCCCCGGATGAACCTGTGGATCCACACTGCTCATCCTTCATGTAATCAACATACTGGAGTAGATCCAGAAATCTACTCTCATACTTAGCCACTGTAAGAGATGTCTATCGGAGGTCATGGAACTCATCTATCCATTGAATGAACCTCGTGACAAATATCTACTCCAAAAATGCTCCTTAAAGAGCTCCCGGAGTAACTATCTCGAGAATCAATATGGAGCTTCTTCTCCTATGTTCGCCACTAGACACCAGCTCCATCCCTCGGTAGATGGATTGCAACACGATTTTCGTGTTCTAGAACAAGACAGATCTTGAAGCATCCACACAATCTCACCAACCAAGACTCTACCTAAAATCCACCTATGTCACGGACTAATGGGATGGTGAAGCTTCGAGGATCTCCTTGATGTGATCTTGATTGTGGTCGACGGCTCGTAGGCATCTTTGTTTTCTCATCCCTAAGCCTAGGACTCCAAGACCTCTCTCATGTTCTAAAACTTGGTCACCTTTCCCCTATGTGGTGACTCTACTTTGGCTGAATCGCATGGAATTTCTCTCCTCCATGCTCCCTTTGGGTCAAGGAAATACATGACCCTCAATGGAAGTGACTTTATCATGTCTAGCTACATGTCCTCCTACTTATCCTCCGCGTAGAGCAAGTATTAACATCATGAAGATTCTACAAAATGCTGGGGTAGGATGGCTGCTACACTTGTGATCCGGTGGTGGTAAGTCTAGGTCTATGTGAAAAGACCCCTCGTCTGTTTGTGCTCTCATGCATGAGACCAAGGTGATATTTAGTTCATCTTTCTAAGTTTTATTCGAGTTTCCATGTTTACTAAAATATGAAATTTTTAACTAAGTTGTTTTCTAGCTTTAAAAGTGTGCTAGGTTTAAAGTTCATGTCTCAAGTTTTCTAGTGTGACCAATGGCCCAAGCTTTTGAACCCTTTGCTCGATACCAAGTGTGATGCCCGCTAAAAACAACCCACTTGAGACCCAAGAACAACCGAGGAAATAGTTAGAAAAATTATGGAATAATTTAATTTTTGTTTAAAAGAGTTTCAACCAAAGTTCAAGATGGCAGTTGTCATAGACAAGGTTCTAGATCAATTCTAATCTACTAGAATATACTTTTATTTTATTAACATTTATTAGAGGTTACAAGGTCCAAAATCTAGGGTTAGAAGATTCAATTTGGTTTTTCTCAAAATTAACGCATTTAAAATTTTCATAAATCATTCCCATTGGATAGGAATTTTCCCCACCTTTCCACTAATAAAAAGAAATCCTCCTAAATCCTCATATTTTCCAAGTTATGGGCCGGCGGGCCTTGGGGTGAAAATTTTCCTCAAAAGCGGGCTTGCGGGCCTGGGGAGAAATTTATCCCAAGGGCAGATCGGCGGGTTGCGGGAGGAAAATTTCCCCAAGGGTAGGTTGGCGAGGCCATGGGGAGGAAAATTCCCCATGGGTGGATTGCGGGCCGTGGGGAGAAAAATTCCCAAAGGCGAAAGCCACCTTTGACTGCGCTCCGCGAGTCCGCAATGGAAACGTGGCATCTCCTAAGCCAATGCGGGAAAGCGGGCGATGGGGAGAAAATTAGTTTAATGCCTCGAAGGCAAAAAAGGGTGACATTCACCCATATCTCCACCGGCACCTTACGATTCTATGTGGCATCTATTGATTGGTTGCGGGCGGTGGGGAAAGTTTAAAAATTTTCCCAAAATTTTTCTGGAACCACTAAATTAAAATGGCATCCGCCTCCGCATGTTGACACCTCATGGTGCAACATGGTAGCCTTTGATTAGGCGACGGCCAGCGGGGTGGTAGGGAAAATTTGGAAAATTTTCCCAATTTTTTTTTCCGAAGCTCTAAAGGAAAAATTCAGGCCGCGGGCCCACCAAGGAAATTTTTCCAATTTTTTTTTACGCCAAGTGAAGAAAAACTTCATAAGGCCATAACTTTTGATAGAGATCTCGGTTTTGGGAAAACAAGGAATTTATGGAAATCTCTCAACGTCCTCTTTACTTAACAAACATTAATTTTTGATTTTGATAAATTTTAAGGGTTCAATTTCATGAAAACAATCTGCAAGATTTTACAGGGCAAACTGGTAAAAATGAACTTATTAAATTTTCTCAATTTGTTCTTGTTCCTCTCTCAACATGTCAAATAGACATGGAGAATTGTTCTTAGGTGGATTTAGGATAATTTTGTGAGGTATATCTATTTGATTGAATTCCAATTCAAAATTTTACAATTTTGACAGAAAAACGACTATGAAAGCTTTGAACTCGGTTTTGCAGTTTTGAAATATTTCCTTTAATATTTTTGTCTAATTGGATTTGTTTAGGGAAAAATACTTCAATTTAATCGTTTAGTTTGTTATTTCATTATTGCAGGTTCGGTCTGCGTATTTTGGATTAAATAATTGCCAGTTTGAAAAATACAAAATAGAGATCAAATTTTAAAGGGTTTATTTGCCATTTTCTTCTTCCAAGTATTATAATATGTTCCAATTCTAATCTAATACATTTATTTGATTTAATTAAAATTAATCAAAAACTAAAATACATATCTCGATTTCCAATTTTCACATATTTTAGAGGAATGAGTATTACACTTCTTTGATACACATTTCTTCCTTTCAAATAGAGATTACAACTCACATCTCAATGATTAAACTCAATACAATGATACAATTTGAGGAAAGTTACGCAATCCTTTATTTATTCCAAAGGATAACTTTACTGACTTCCTTTTTTATTCTTTCCAAAATCATATATTATATGCAAGGATTTCATAGTGCATGCTAAACACAGATTCCCAATGGAATAATATCATATGGAAAAACCAAAACCACTTCCATTAATTCAAATAAAACTTTTACAACTTCCTTTCCATTCGATTTCAAAATACATCATAAAAATACGTATCATTCTTTCACATTCCAATTTACACTTCCATAACCACTACAACATCTTTCCATTACAAACATATACAAGTTCATCCACTTCAAGTGGGAAAGGTTACAATAAGATTTCATTTCACAAGGGACTGTCAAACTGTCTTTATCTTAGCTCTAGAATAACAACATGTAGATTTCTCATTCTTCTAATTTGATCACAACAAGATCAGGGGAAAGGTAATGCTCTCCACCCAACCAAGACATCCAATGAAGAGGAGAAGCCATCCTTCTTCATTGGCCTTAGAGCCTCAACCATAGTACAAAAAAATATGTGATCCAACTCATGACAACAACAAGATTCCACAAACACACAAGCAAAATTTTGACAATAAAAACACACGGTCAAAACAAGATATAGTTTACAACTACATTAAAGCATGAAAAACATTACCGAGGCTTCATCAAGCAAGCCAAAGGAGAAAGAAACTACGGGGATGCTTCCGCCTCCTAAAAGGGGAAATGGGTATCACCACCGAGTTACAAACCGCTAAAATATAGGATATCAAGCCCTGACATTCCTTATGTCTCCCCAAGTACCCCTTATTCCTCACATTTTCTTATGCCTCCCAAACTCTTATGGTACTCCATAACGAGTGAAGAAATGCAAGCTATTTCTTTGTAAGGTGGAACCCAAATCCTAACTCTCTCCACCCTTATACCTCCCACAAAATAAACCCCATAGTCTTCTCCTACACCATACCTAGGCCATCTACCCAATATCCCAAAAACATGCTAAAACATTCATACATTAACATATGCATTCATAAAAGAAGAGCATTTAAAAATACAAGCTCCTACCTCTCCATGATGGAGTTGTTCCAAGTTCCAAAACAATGAGCTTCATCCCAATGCAAGGAATCAAAAACAGCCAAGCACTGGCGCATGCAACAATCTTCTAAAAACTTCTTCAAAGCAAGAGCCCTAAAACAACAAAAGAATTCAAGTCTCCAAAGTGAAGCAACACAAAACAAGGCAAGGAATTCAAATTTTATAGAAGAGAGGAAGAGAAGAGGATGAGGTGGATCCATGTAGGATGCCACATCACACATCCTCAACCCCAAATCCAAAAGTCTAATTCATTCCCGAATGCACAATAAATAGGTGGGTGAATAATATGATAGTTTACTTACACACTCAAATCAACCCACACCCCAAAGGACTGAAATTAAATCATGTAAGAAAAGTGCAATTAAAGCCTACAATTTACCTTCTTAAAAAGCATTATAAAAGTCAAATTTCAACTCTCCAACCATAGGTATGGTTGGTAAATAAATTTAAGAGGTATGGGACAAGTTTATCTTGTCCCACAAGCCTCCAAGGTCAAATTCGAATTTCAAGAAGGTGGAGTGTTTCACACTCAAAAGTTAACTTACACATCACTTACACATCTCTTACTGACACTTTAATTCAAGGAAAACAACTCTATTGATTACTTTCTTATGACATATTTGATTTATTTATTTCAACAATATAATTACTCACAATATTTACACACCATTTAATAATTAATGAAAGGATAAACGCATCACAAAATAAACACATGTAAACATAAACAAAGGGACCAAATAAAAGAAATACATAAACCCCTTGGTCACATTTTAAGGTGATCCCCCTCTTGGGAATCCCTAACACACACAAACAAATACTAGTTGCCATGGTGACCCTGTTGAAATCATCTAGAATTCCAATGTGGTTGGTCTCAATCCCCCAATGTTTGTTGCAATATTTTAACCTACAAAATAAAAATACCTCCTTTGGCCTCGTGGCCATATCAGAACATCCAAAATAACATAAATAAAATTCCAAGATCATCTAGATATATGAATCACAACGACATCCAAGCAACCAACAAGATCATTTGCAATTTTACTCAACAACTATATCATCATCAAATAATTTCCATTTCTAGGTCTACTCACAATATCCAAATATCACATGTCCGAACAACATCCATAATATAACCATGTAAAACAGTATATCAACATCAATATCTAAAATGTCTCTAATAATCATCATGCATCATAACTGAATCAAGTCAACAATAATCCATGATCTAACATCTAACATCATACTATAATAAGGTCCATAATCATGTCCATAATATAATCAGCAGATCGTGATCAGTATCAAAAGGTGTCAAAGGGAAGTGGGCACTACATAGGAAGTCAATTTCCCCCAAATCCCAACCCCACATGACTATTAGGATGCAAGGGATCATCACCTTAGACTCAGATGAGAAGACAAAAGATCCAAGTAAATAAGTTTAGTACTTTCTACTAAGGTCAGAGCTTCTTCAAAAGGAGGATTTTCTAACGGTAAGATTCTATAAAATATTGTAAAATATAGAAATATATGAAATGGAAGAATCTAGAATAAGGATGAGATACACAATCCCTCACATGAACAAGATTAACCGCATCTTATAGGTGAAGAATGTGAAAATAAGTTAATGAAATGATAGAGATATATGCTAATGGATGAAATTATTAAATTTGTTTATACAAGTCGCCTCCTCTAGTATGAAAAGTTCTTATGAATAAGAAGTTTTCTCTTTTGTTTTCGATTTTAAAGTATTTCTATAATTATAAGTGGTTTGATGTGGATGCTATTTCACTTTTTGTTACATTCTAATGTTTTGATTTTTCGTGGACTAGGGGTTAGAATGGAATCATCATGGAAGAGGTTCATGTTTATGAAATTTGAATGGTCTTGATTTATGAGACTTATATGGATGAGATCCAAGTCAATGAGGTGGATCAAAAGATTTTCAACAAATAGGTGATTTGACATGTCTTGATTTATGAGACTTGGGCAAAGCGATATCCAAGCCAATGGGAAGGTAATTTGATTGGTCATGTCTTACGAGACTTGGGAATATGGGATCTAAGTAAGCAGATTGGATCAAAATATTTTCAATGAGATGATTCGATTGGTCTATATATATGAGATTTGGGTGAACAAAGTCTAAGTCAATGGGTATGTGATTGGAATTTCTTTTGATGAGATCAAAAATCTATGTGATGATAGATGTAATATATCTATATAGAGAATACATTGAAATTAATAATCACCCATGAGTAGAATGATGCAAGGAAAAAGGATTGATCCTTAGATGATCATCCAAGGCATCTTTTAGGCTTTACAAAGTAAATATTCAATGTTGTTGCTTTGTTTATAAACATTGTTTTGATTATATGATTATTGATGAATTCTTTAATTTGTAGGAACTTGGTGTTTTTCATGTTGATATCTAAAAGGTCATGAGCTCGAATGATAGGACTATATTCTTTGACAATTTGGGAGTTTCTACATACACCAAGGCTAAATACCCAAAAGCCAAGTCAAACAGATCATACTCTCTTTCAAAGTTACAACATTCATAAATATTTTGACAAGCCAACCTTATTGATAATGTTGAACAATAGTTGATCCATAGGGATCCGAAATAACTCTACTTCATCAGAAAACAGTCAACACAGAGAAGAAAAACAATAAACGGAGCTTCAATCTTTTAAGTAATAAGACCACTACACTGCGCAAGGCAATGGTTACAGAACTGCCGCCCCGGATAGGGTGGTGGTCCTAGAACCGCCTTGCCGCACTTGCGGGGCGGTGGTCTGGCCATTACGGACAGAAAACAAAATTCAAAACGAAAAGCCTCTAAATTTGAAGGGATGTTTGTTTCTCTTCTCCTTCATGACCTTTCCCATTCTCTAGTGCATGGGAGGACATGAGAAAGGCTATAAATACATGATTGTAGAAGTGTAGAAGATCATCGAAGCATGGGAGTAAGTGAGCAAGATATCTTTGTGCCTTGGAAATTGTATTTTGTACAAGAAAGGAGTGTTGAGACAAACAAGCAAGTAACTAAGAGGAAGTGTTGAGATATTATCTACTTCTCTTTCTTACTTATTGTAAATTATGTACCTGTTGATTTAAATTGGCCAATAGAAGTGGGAAGAAAGACCAATTTCCCTTCCCAACTGGTTTTACCTCCATTGGAGGTTTTCCAAGATAAAATTGTTGGTGTTATGAGCTTATATTCTTTCCTTTACTACAATTATTGATTCTAAGCACAATAGTAATTCATTCACTAGCTATCTCTAATATTTTGTAATAGAAAGTAAGCAATGAGCGAATAATTTTTGATTTGTGAATAATTCCAAAGTTGAAGAGTTTGAGATCAATAGTATACATAATATTTTACAATAACACGATAATAAGGATGTTAACAAACCATCATGGAAGGTCAACAACATTATCATTACAATAACAATGCTAACTATTATGTTAGCTGTTTATCGTTATAAGAGAGATAAACAATAATAAACACAAAATGTACACTATAATGGTTTACCTTACTGCCTTATTAAATGCTAAGGTAGTCTAACTATCAGCTAGTGTCAATGTTAGAAGTACATGATGCACATATACATATCATACACATAATGATAATACAAGAGAAAAGGTTAATGATAAAACCATTTATCCTTCGCATAATAGTTCCCCGTTGTCAAAGATAGCTCTTTTAACACGTAATTGCTACTCTGGTAAGGCAATTGTTTACAAGTCAAGGTCGCTTTCTAATGATATTATCATACTCAATGCATACAATAAACATATTATTTTGATAACACATAAGTGAGACCTTCATGGTTAACATCTATAACAAAATCTACTATATATATCATATGGCACGAGAGAATAACACCATGTTACAATAATTTAATAGATGATTTTAGTGTGAGTTAAGACTCATGACGCTTAATTAAAACTCATTAAGTAAAGCTTACACTATTTTTTAATTGGTGTATTGCTCAAAATCACCTTTACTAATTTAATCTAGCCTATTGACGGCTTATGTGGACGTCAAATATGGGGATCCCAAAATTGGATGTGACATGGAATAGAGTTCTCTCAAGTGAGAGATGAGCAATTTTAAAATAGAATTTAGTTTTAACCATCCTTTACATAAGATATTGGGAATATGGTAAAAAGAGTGACACCATCAACAAAACAAACAAGTTGATCAATATGGTTGAAAAATGGAAAATATTCTTTTTGCTTGTAGGGTGCCATCCAATCTTATAAAAATCTATCTTCGACTTGTCTATAGCGAGACTAGGTTAACTAACTTGAGGTAGAATCCAAATGTTGAAGTTGGCATCATATAGGTTTTAGGTTATAGAATCAAGCATCCCTCTTTGCCACAAACTAATACATGGGAATTTGGAATTTTTGTCCTTTGTGGATTCTACTAAGTTGAAATTGATACCTAGGGCACGATCCTGGTCTCAACTGTTTCGACTCTCTGTGTCAGGTCTCTCTAGGGCTTGTACTCAACATGACTTGATCCCTAGTGGGCTCATTGAAAACCATACATCATCACCAATAGACCATGGGCCCTTCAACAAGTAAATGCTTTTGAAATCAAAGAAAGTCAACAATACCCAATGAGTGGGGTTTGCGCCACATGAATTTTTTTCTCTAAAGTATGCTCTTTGCAATAATAAAAAATTGAAAATTTGTATTGATCAAATTCTGTTATCATGTGGGCAGAATGACTTTTCTAATAGTACAATCATTATCAAATGACCATGATTGATTTAATAACGATGTTATATAGCTACGATTATCGAGTCAGTTTCATTGCTGGCATATCGTTTTAACAAAAAAGTGAAAGGTATTATTCCAGGAAAACATCTCCTTCCAGACAATTCTTGCGTCGATTTCAGTGACCCATCCAAATATGATATTCTCGAGTCATAATACTACTCTTCAAATTGGCAACCTTTGTAAGAAAATTTTAAAAATTATAATAATAAAACTTTATTTTCTTTAATGATATTTTCATTCAGAACGGTATTGAAATGTTTGATTTTCGAAAGAATGAGAGAGAAGTAACAAATAGTTATGTGTGTTAAAATTGCGTAAGGGCAGGACATGAGATCAAACAAAAGCACTTTTATGGAATTGACACAAGCACGATGAGTCTCTGTCTGGGGACCTACTGCAAAGTGGGGAAATGGTATTCTACTAATAATTATGCCTAGCAATTATAGTTCTGAATCTGATATATGGCAAGATGTCCTTTATAAGTACAACCTAAACAAGTGAGACCTTTGCAAGGATTTAACCTTTTCAACGGCAATTATATGACATTTTAATATTATTTATCCATTCCATGACATGCTGTTAGTAGTCTCTCGCTATCAAATGTGAATGCTGCTTCTATTTGTTTTCAATATTATTGATGGGTTAGGATTGCTTACATATATTGAATTGATAAAACATAGCACTAATTCCTTCCAAGGCTGAATACATAGCTGACAAGATGGCTATCCGATGGTCATTAAAATGTAGAGTGTAATTTAGAGGTGGATAAGTGCTTCCCTTGATTATATACCTCCATTACTTTGGCCTCCTGAACTCCTTTTAAATTGCCTTTTCTTAGTAGGAGAGTTCTTAATTTCCCTGTTTCTCTATTGTAGGCTATAATACATCAAAATCAAATCATAGAAATTCATGCACTACATTATAAAGTTAGAGAGCTTGCGTCTATTATGGGTTTAAATGTCACCCTTCATTGTATTTTTGGTTAACGTGCATATTGTCATTGTTAGATTTTAAGACTCGATTGCATTACATTTTGTATTAATATCGTTCTTTGCGTGAATTAGCTATAATATAGCCATATACTAATCACTCACAACTTTGGTTGTAAATGGTGGATTAAATGCAACCCTTGTGAACTTGGAAAATATACTCAAATATATACAATGAAGTAAAGATTTTGTAACTCCTCGGAGTTTCTTAATATTTTTGTAAGTCTTGAGTCTCTTGAGTCATGTTTAAACGTTATGAAAATAATTGTCTTATTTTGTATTATATCACTCGCATTCCCTTTGAGGATTCTGTTTGGGCTTAGATAAAATACAATCGGGAGCTCAATGGGATCCATGACACCGGTGTTCAAAACCTCATGAAGGGTTGTTTTTCTTTTTTTTGTTAAAGGAGTCTTTGTAAGTGCAAGGACTACTCATTAGGTCAAGATCCTATTTCTTGTGTAATATTGCAATGATTTTATATCGTTATGTTGGTACCCAAATTTAATCTCCTTCAAAGGCCGAGCAACATCATGGATTTGACAGGATGCTCAGAGGCAGATAGATGATTATGTATGTCATTTTGTAGCTGGGGAAGCAGTCTATTTGACTTTCCAACACTCAGGATTTGAAAGGAGTGGGTAACACCTTAAGAAGATTTGATCTATCCTCACTATTTTAGGTTGTGCCTTTTAACCAAGGTAAGCAATCCCTTTTGTAGCCTATTGTTTATGGAGAAGATGGAGATGTCCTTCATAATGAAGTTGTTAAGGGGACATTGAAGAAAATATGATCAATGCAACAAAATCTAACTCTCACGAGTTGTCACTCTAGATAGTGGAGATATTCTCTAGACAAGGTTCAAGTTATTGAAGACATTTGGAATCCTGATTGTTTCTACATGTTTTGGTAGTAAAATTTATGCATTTGTATACACACATGACAAACAGGGGTAGTATGGGTAGGATTGGTTGTTTTTAAATAAATTTTGGTGGGAGGTGAGGCAAAATGAACTTGATTTGCCAAATCTCTGAGAACTCTTACAAAATGGAAAGTATAGACAACAAAATACTTCAGAATAGCTAAAATGTTCCTTTAACTAGAATATGTACTTCAATGGAGGCCTAGATTAGCACTTTTTCACACAATCTATGAGATTTTAACACAAAGGCTTCGAGTTAGAAGACCCAATAAAACATCAAAATCTAAGATCAATCATGCCTGAGGTACACCCAGAGGCTTACAAACAATATCTATCAACAAATGAAAGAAAAGTGATTTTAAATCATTTATTTCACTCCCAGATGAAAGCTCTTATGAGAAATGAGATTGCAGATGCCACTAAACTATCACAAGGATTGAGACTGTGTGATTAAGACATATTTTGATACAAGATTGCAACAGGAACAAGAAAAACTATTTGCAGACATTCAGAAATGAAACAAACACATTTTCTCAAGATCAACCCAATATAACTTGATTTTGATTAAATTTATCAACAGGGGAAATTTTCTAGAACAATCTCAGATCTTGTCAATGGTTGTACACTTGCAACCACCTTGACATGATCAAACTTAATACAAAAGAGATATATAGGCTTCTCAAACGGCTTCTCAAAAGACAAGTTTTGTCAAATTTTCCTCTTGGGAATTTTCTTCGACCTCTAACACTCCAACCATTTGCACAATAAATTTGTGCCATTTATAAAATTTACAATAGAGCCCCCTTCCCCAAAACCAAAGACGTTGAGTGTACCAATGCTCGTCATGATCACGATTGTGATTCCCAGAATCATATCTGTAAAAATTCGCCAGGTGCTCAGGGAGGCATATCTCTTTGAAATTCTCCCACATTCAACTCCTTCCTTTAGAAAATCACTCTTCCTTCTATTCGCCAACCACTTCCACCCCTAATATGTCAAATCTAGTTCCTTGCATGCTCGGGAGAAGAAAAATAGAAAATCAGATCGAGCCCGATAGTCAGACCATTTTAATGGCGAAAGACGCCTCAGATCTCCCCCACCAAACTTAGATATCAAAATTAACTCTCCTCTCTGTTTGGCATGTAGGAAATACTAAGAAATCATGAAGACTCACACTTCCAGGAGATTTTCAGTAAAAATGGGGGGAAAATCAGATTCAGACACACAATTGTTGTTGATCTTCACTTTGAATTTGGACCGTCCACGTGGAAGATTCAACTTTAAACAGACCCGGGGGTTTCCTTGGACGTTTTACAACCTTTTGAAAAAAATGGAAAAAAAAATCATTTTGCTCCACACTTTTGCCCTTGAGAAATGAGCCTGACACATGTCCTGAGGTGGGTCCCAAAGGAACCGTGGCCAAATTCTGCCATTTCACCTCATTTTCGGAAAGGGAAATTTTTAAACTTTTCCCCCGTAGCTCGTCCTTTTCGCCATTGACCGGGGCAAAATATTGACTATTTTCTTTTGGGTCTGTGGGCCATTTTGATGTCTTAACCCTTACGAGAAAAAGATGTAAAAAATTTAAGTTTCCCCTAAGAATCAGACCTCCATCGTTGACTTGAAACAAATTTTGACTAATGCTTTGTCAGCTTACGGGCCATTTTTATATTCTAACCCTTTTAGTAACAAGAGGTAAAAACCCAAGTTTCCTCGATGGTCCACTTTCCTACCCCTTTTGACCTTTCAAACTGCTACATGTCACAATGGCGCATCAAGTGAGATGATCCCAAAAAGTTGAGACCTTAAATGAGCACGGGCTTGCCACGTGTCCTAGCCTAACAAAATTTGTCTAAAGGGTTAAAGCTCAATAGAAGGCGCCATGTGTTAGAGTCGAGGAGATCACCTTTGGCATCAAAAATTCCAAGAAAAATGCAAAGTGAGTGGAAGCCTCCAAGTGTCCTCTTGACGCTTCTTTAAAATGAAACTCAAAGGCTGGTCCTCAAACATGCGCGAGTTCCTCCTTGTGTCCCGGACCTCCCAAAACCCTTTGAAAAGAATAAGTATGGGAAGACTTGGCGAAAGCCTCCACGTCTCTCCATGGTGCAATTTCAACATTGTTCCCAAAGTGGAGACCTTGAATGAGCACGGAGCTCACCGGGTGTCCTTGTTTTTCCAAACCTGTACCAACTACATAAAAATTGTCTAAGTCTAGGAAAAGTAGCGGAAACCTCCATGTGTCCTCCTAGCACAACTCCAAGGACAAACCAAAAAGCAAATCTTCAAATGAGCATCGTTCCTCCACGTGGACAATTTTTGGGTTAAAAATTTCCATAAATTTTAGGAGTGCCCCACCGAGCCGCATCAAATAAAAAATGAACACGTGGACACCCTCAGGGTGAAAATAAGAAATTTTCCCTGCCACTTAAATTTTCTTTAATCAGAGCCTAGCGGGGCCATGGGGTGAGTTCAATTTTTTTCCAAAGTATCCAAAAGGAACAAGTTCAAAAACAAACCCGCCATACCCCATCCAATTAGAAGAAGCCACGTAAGCACCAAAAGAACCAATCAAAATTGAGCAGAGCCATGGGACCAAATTTTCCTTTTTTCCAAAAAAGCAAAAAGTGATAAGTTAAAGCATTTTTCTGCCATCCCCTGACCAACCAAAAGAAGCCATGTGACCGCTGAATGCAAGGATGCAAATTTGATTGGGAGAAACACCCGTCAAACCATAAAATGTAGAAAAATGACCATTCAAGCCCGGAGATGAAATTTTTTTCCAAGGATAGAAGATTTAGAAATGTTACAAGGCTCAAATACACTCTTCAAAGCTACATCCATTCATTTTTCATCAAGTATTTGGGGCAAAAATGACAAGGGCAACAAATCCTCGACTGTGGAAAATGGAAAGAATAGGAAATCCCAAGTTTTTTGAATGAACAGAGAATGGGAGACCCAAATTACAGACCCCCTTAGAGGATTAGAGAAACAAGGAGACAAATATGGACCCATACGTGATCATTGGCTCAAGGAAAGATTAATTATGGCAAAAAAAATGGAAGTAGATACTTCCTGCACAACATACGGGGGGATAAAATATGACCGAGGCTGCAAAAGGACAAATTTCAAAGGAAAAATGGGGTGAGACTATTTCTAGCACCAACACGTTACACCCTTGATTTTAGAATCACTAAAAAAATGCATCTCGAAAGTCCCCATTTAGGTTAAGATAATTAGCCTCCCATTTCTTCTCTCGATAATTCATACCTAAGATAGTCAATCCTATTCGGTGAGTATTTTGTAATGAAGGTGATCATTTAAACTTTGTTGGGTCAAACAAATAATTTTATGTTAAGGTTAACCTTATGAAAGATATAGAAGAGTCTCAGTAGAAACCTAAATATGGACCAATGGAATTTGAAAATTAATCATTAGCATTTATCTTAGTCCATTCTCATTGTGCGATAAAATTACTAGTTCCTACATGCATCTTTCTCAACTAGCACTATTAGCCTCTATGACACACTTGTTCTCCATCATTGACCAGTCAAAAGCCTAGTTTCTAAATATAGAGAACACATCCTTTGATATGTGGATATAATCTTCAACTAAAAAATGTAGCTTCTACATCATTAGGATGAAGTTCGCCATGATAGATAAAGTTGTTTGGGTGACTTTGTCTTAAGATTATGAATTCATCCTATAAATATAAAATGGTCAATTTTTCAAATTTACAAGCTACCTTAGTTGACCTAGTGCCAATTTAGATGGAACACCTTTCATAATAGTCACGTATAGAGGCACATTAACACAATCCATTCATACAGCCTCTCATATGATGTATTTGGGGACTACCTAGAGGTCACAACAAAGCACCCAAAAGTTTCTAAATCACTCTCCCAAGAACCAACACTCATTCTATACACATCCTACATGGCTTCCTAGTCTATTTTTCAAAGATTCATCAAACCAAAGATATTGGGGTTTTCATTGTAAAAATAAATTGTGATAGATATCTTACTACATTAGATGGTAAACTATGAAAAATTGATGAAATTTTAGAGTGTTTCTATGTAGGTGTTGTGGGGTAAACTAATTCCATTTAGACTATCCCATTTTAGGTGTCAATAAAGAGAAGAAAAAGAATCCCGAATTGATTGTAGAGATGTTATTTCCATAAATTGAATGCATAATCAATATCCCAAAATATAGGGAAACATTTTCCTAAATGCAAGACTGAATCAAGCCATATCTAGGAAAAATACATCCATCTTGGAAAAATTCACATAGGTGAATTTGTCTAAAATAGGAAAATTCATCCTCCTCTCAAATTCATAAATTTCCATACTTTTAAGAGAACTCAATGATGTTCTACACTTCCTTCCTACACACTCTCAAATCACTATCATTCCATCGTATTCAAATCTTGGTCCAATCTCTTATAACCCTAACCCAAGTTATTTTATTTACCCCACCAAATATTCTCCATTTACTATATTTATTTTAACATAACTTAGGATCTACATGTTTAACATATCCTTGATTCCTATTTCATCTTTATATATGCAAAATAATATATCTTAGTTAGAATAAACCTTAGTTTTGGTATTACCTATTTATTTGATAGGTAAGTGGAGCTATGAATTGGAATTATAATTGAAAAATAGTTCTTAAGTATGTCTATACAAATGTTAAAACATTGGCCAAAATATACCAACCATAAGTTACAAAAACATCTTCCTATAAAAAAGTATCTTCTTTGTTTTACAAAAAGATAATAATTTCTCCTATATAAGACAAAACCCATATAACCACCTAATCTAAGCTATCCAAACCTCTCCAAGAAATCTACTTTAAAACAAAATGATTTCTTTTGCATCACCCAAATAAGATTATTCCACAACATATGATTTATGGAAATCTAACTCCTTTGTCCTCTCAATTAGATCATATTGACATAATTATCTAAAGTCACATGTAGAGACACATGGAAGAGAGGCGTAGAGGAAAAAATCTTGTAGATAAATCTACCTCCGGCCATATTTTTCTTCATAATGTGAGGCAAATAAAGGAGAAAGAATAGAGATATGCCATCTCATATTATTCTATTAAACAAAGGATCCACGTACAATATTTATAGGTATGGGAATAAACAAGACTCCCCTAAATGGATGGAGAGGTTACAAATAAGAAGGAGAGAATAATGGAATAGATAGAACAACTAGTATAATAATAAAAAATAAGTACGTAGACTATGCTAACATTCCCCACCTTATTACATTATTCTTGCAAATGTGACCCCTGAAAAGTTCAAATTTCACTTTTCCAAGAGATTTTGTAAGAATGTTGGCAACTTGTGCTTTTGTAAGACACTACTAGAGCTGAATGTGTTGGTTCAAGACATGCTCTCGAATGAAATGACAATCATCTTAAAATGCTTTGTTTGTTCACGAATAACATGATTATGCACGAGTTAGTTTGAACTGAATTTGATTGTCGTAATAGAGAATAGGTGAATGTTTTTCAGGAATTCCCATATCATCTAAAATATGACGTAACCATATCACTTCGCACACAGCTCCTCGTGCGGCGCGATATTCTACCTCTGTGGATGAGATAGAAACAACATTCTACTTCTTGCTTATCCACAAGATGGGTCTAGATCCGAGATGAAATATGTATCCTGTAGTTGACTTCCTGTCATCAAAAGATCCGGCATGGTCCGAGTTGACATATCCCTGTAAGAAGAATTGATCATTCTTCTTATATTCTAGACCATAATCAAATGTTCCTCGGACATATCTCAATACATGCTTTTCTCGTTGTCTAGTGACATTGCTTTGGCTCTTGCATGAACCTAGAAAGATAGCTGACGGAAAAGCATATATTTGGTCTGGTATATGTCAAGTAGATGAGCCCTCCAATAAGTTTCCTGTAGAGTGTAACATCTACTTGAGGTGAGTCCTGGAATATTGAAATTTGTAAGCCTTTTTCCATGGGAGTGGATATAGGTTTAAAATCAGACATTCTATACTTTTCGAGAAGTGTCTTGGCATACTTTATCTAGGAGACAAAAATGTGATGCTCCTTTTGCCATATTTCCAAGCCAAGATAGTAATGTCAAAGGTTATTTTGAGATCATTCTTCACGATATCATCTTGATCTTCTGAACTGCTAGTGATCACAAGATCATCTACATACACAAAAAGAATGAAAATTTCTTTGCCTACCTTCTTTATATACAAATTTGAATCTGAGGGGCTATGAGTGAACCCATGCTACAAAAGTGATCATTGATCTTGATATACCATGCCCTTTGAGCTTGTTTTAGTCCATATAGTGATTTGATGAGACAACATACCTTCTTAGGATGCTCTTCATCAAAAAATCCTTCAGGTTGGGTCATGTACACTTCTTCTTTTTAGATCACCATTTAGGAAAGCACTCTCGACATCCATCTGTTGAAGTCTCCATCATTTTTGTGCTTCCATTGCACAAACAAATATGATGGTCTTGATCTTCACAGTGGGTGCAAAGGTTTCTTCATATTCGATGCCCTCTTTCTAAGCATATCCTTTTGCTACAATATGTGCTTTATGTTTGTCGATGGATCCATCTGCCTTATATTTTATCTTGAAAACCCATTTACAGCCTATGGGTTTCTTTCCTGTAGGCAGATCAACAAGCTCCCATGTTTGATTTTTCATAAGTGAGTCATATTCTGTATCCATGGCTTCCTTCCACTGAGGTTGATTGAGTGCTTCACGGACATTTTTTGGCTCGGAGCTATTAATCAATGAAATCATGAGTGAAAATTTTACTTAATTTCTTGTTTGACTCCTTGCTTTGACTCGGATGATGTATCGGGAGTTGTTGCAAATGTGATCCTCCTTGATGGTGTTTTGTACCCACTTCGGATGAGAAATTGGATGATTTTGAGAAGAAATGTGTTGTTTCCATGTGGATTGATGTGGAGTCACATTCTCTAGCTCTCCAAGGGCAAAAAGTAGCTCTCCTGACAGCATTTCATTTCTCTGAGTAGTCTCCTCTGGCTGTTCATTTGATTCAGAGACTAGTCGGTGAGAGGTGGTTGGTAATGGTTCTTCTGATGTCACTACAGAGTCAAAGGATGACTCATCACAAACCACGTCCCGACTCTCATATATTTTCTTTGTCTCAGGATCCATGAGACGATATGCCTTCGAGGTAGTGTTGTAGCTAAGTAGGATACACGGGAGTGTCTTTGGATCTACCTTCTTTCTCTTTTGAGCTAGGACATGCATGTATGTTGTGCAACCAAATACTCACAAATGATAAATTGATGGCTTTCTACCACTCCATACCTCTTATGGAATTTTACTTTGTAGAATCTTTGTCGATACCCTATTGAGAAGATATACAACCTGTCTGCACTTCACCCAATAGCGTTCCTCTATCTTTATTGTTGTTAGCATGTAGTGAGCCATATCCATCATTGGGTGATTGTGACACTCAACAATGTCATTTTGTTTAGATGTGTACGGATCGGTCAAATTCTTCTTAATCTTGTGTTGGTTTAGAAATGCCAAGAACTTATTTGATTTGAATTACCCCATCGATCGAGTGAAGTAGAAGAAGTGGTTGTTAGGTCCCTTTCACAACACGATGATAGAAGTTCTAGAAAGGTTGAAGAGCCTCACTTTTCTTCTTCGGAAAAACACCCACATCTTGCGAGAGCGGTCATCCATGAACAGCTAGAAGTACTTGAATCCCAAAAAATAAGCAGGTAGAGGACCGTTCAGATCGGTATGAACTACCTCTAGATGCTTCTGGGCATGGAAGGTGCTTACCTGAAATGGATCCCTGTGTTATTTTCCTATAAGACAGCCAGGGCAAAGAGGCAAGGTACTAGACAATTTGGGTAGTCCATGAACCATTGTTTTTGAACTCATCTAATGTAATGAACTAGCCAACAAGTGTCCATATCTAAAATTCCAAAGTGTTGTAGATTGTATTGTTGATGCGAGATAATTAAAGCAATATCTAAAGAAAATAAATTATCTTTTAGAAATGCTCTAGCAATAATATTACCTTATCACAAAATCAAACATGATTTGATGTTATTTTGGACAAGAAATTCTACCTTTAGATGATTCAATAGCTGAGTTACTGATAAGAGGTTGCTAGTCAATCCAGGAACATACAGTACCTTTGTAAGCATACATTTTCATGGTCCCAGAGGAATGGTGAATCTTCCTATTCCTTCTGCAATGTACTCTTTGTCATCGGCTATCCAAACCCGATCACCAGTGGGTTGTTCATCTAATGAATCAAACAACGCCTTGTCACCTGACATGTGCTTACTTGCATCGGAGTCTATTAGCCAAACACTCTTCATGGGCTATGAAGTATGAGAGACAAGTAAAATATTCTTACCAGAATGTGATCCTTCTGATGTCTCTTCATCAAACTCATTATCTTGTTGGGCTGCGAGATGCCCCTTGTGCTTTCTCCAGTGGGGATGTCGTTTGGACTTTTGAAAATCTTCATGCCCTGATGTGATTTTTTTACTTGAAGACCCTTGTTTCAAGCTATTGAAATAGTAGTGATCTGTGTTGTGAGTGTTGGTTCTACAAATGTGACACCACCTCTTTAACTTTTGATCTTTCTACGCTATTATTGTTTTGGTTGCGCTTGATTTTTATTCTCTAGGGATCTGTTATCCAAAATTCACCCCAAGGTAATTTTGATAACATGCATCAAATTCTTTAGTCCCAAGCAATTATATTGATTCAAGGCGAAAGGTCATGTTTCTAGGGTCCCCTCATATTTTTCTAACTCCCCTGTCCAAGTAGAAGAGAACAAGTTCGAGGAAAGGTAAGAAAAATTGCAAAAAAGTGCTCGGGCAGAAAAAATCATGAAAAATGGCTAAGTCCTAGTCCTCGCAAGCTTGTGATCGGGACAGGTTGGGAAAAAAGGGCGCGAACAGCCAAAGGTTGCCAGTGGTGAATCTCACGCAGCATTTGGGACATTTGGAACAAAGGGACGCGCTTTGGGACGCCGAAAATCCGAATCGAAAAGTTGAAAAAATTGACTAACTATGAAACAGGCAGTCTGGGACATCGGGCAAAAAAGTACGCGAACCGGCTGGATCGGTCGAAATGATTCAAGGCAGCTGAGCAGGTTGGGCCGAAGGTACGCGAAGTACACGAACCGGCTGGATCGGCTGAAATGAGAACTTTCAATCTGGGGCGCGCGGGATAAAAGTACGAACCGGCGAATTGGGTGAATCGGGAAAATTTGTCCCAGACGGTCCAAAAGCAAATGGGACATCCGGGCCGCGAGTACGTGAACCAGCCGGTTCGCCAAAGCAGGAACTTCAAAGACTCGGCCAAATGGGACAAAGGGGACGCGGGGGACGCTTGATAGCCGAAGGAGCGAAAGCCAATCGAGATCACGCCACGTGTCACCGGCAAAAAGGGGACATACGAAGCCCATTTCGGGCGGTTCGGAAGGATTTGTCCTCGTAGCATTTGGGACAAATGGGACAAAGGGACATGGGATGTGAAAATCTGGCGGCCAAGGAGAAGCGAGAAAAGTCAACATTCGGTCGGAAACTTCAAACGGCCATAACTTTTGACTACGAGCTCCGATTTTCGGCTCCATATTCGCTCGGTCGGTTAATACTCATTCCGTCAAATGACATGAAAATGCTGCAGGACCCAAAATAGTGCCCGCACTCGAGAAGGCCATAACTTTTGCATTTCTCAACGAAATCACACAAAATATGTACCGTTGGAATCGTGGATCCAATTCAGATGCAAAGAAATCAAGAAATTTGGGATTTGATCAGAAATTGATTGATATTTTTAAGAAAACGTGGCCGGGTTCGAGAATAGTGTTTTATTTGGTATTTGGAGTGCAATTAAGAGGCATGGTCATCATTCTTTCTCTTTGCCGCAAAGACACATGGGACAGTATGGGAGCCTTTTGTAAGTAATGTATAACCATTTCACTCAATTTAATGCCTCTTACAGGTGGTTCAAGGACAGATTTCAGGATTTCCATTTTCCCTTCTCTTTTCCTTCTCATTTTTTTATAAATTGGAGTGTTGGGCTCATTGTAAGGAGAGATTTTTGGGTAGCAAAGCTCGCCAAAATTGCTTTGTGAAGCCGGTGTGTTGCAGCCCTTCTAGTGGACTCTTGCATGGTGATCAAGCCCTTATCTTGTAATAGATTGAAATGCAGCATATCATGAAGCAATAAAATACCGGTTGTGGATGTATCTTCCCCTTTGTGTTTTCTTGCATTCTTCTTGCCTTTGATCTTTCTATAAGAATATTGTGTCTATTTATTATGTTCTTGCAGGATTCATTATCATTGTGTATGCTTGGAATATTGTTGTGGATGCATTTTGCTAGATTATGGTGCTGTCATCACCTCTTCTAGTGTGCACTTTGCCTCAGTATTTCACACATTTGGAGACTACTCTCCCACCCTCCTTTTACGGTGTATCACCGATTTAGTGTAGGCTTTCATTTTATGCATTCTCTTTCCTGGTCCTTGGAAATTTAGATTAGAACAGTTAGCTTATCCCGCATTAGAGTAGATTGTGGCGGGTAGTTTAGAGCAAGAACCGGACTTTCTCTGGAGGTCTATCTCAAGTAGCAAGTCCCACAACTTGGAGATAGTACCCATGTTATCCAATCACTGCTTTGTGAGTTCTTGTATATCTCCGGGGTGCTGTGATTTGGTGATAACAGGACCCTTTCGATTCTTGGCCATGGTATGGCTTTGAGAATAGGGATTTATCCTGAGACTCCTCTTGGGATGAATTGATGGCCTCTTCATGTTGTATAAAATTCACAAGTTCTTCAAATTCCACCGCTTGTTTAGATACATTTAGTGTCGTAACAAACACTCAACATTGAGAAGGAGTGCTCTCAAGGTGATCGAGTATGAGAAGTTTGTGTTGTAAATATCTTCCCCTCGGGTAGATATGGACAAACCAAGAATATGGAAATAAGAGAAACTCAAACCACGACATTTATTGCATCACCAATTGAGGGGCGCAAGTAAATAGTTTTCAACATGAACATGGATGCCACAAAGTAGAAAAGTGTTGACATGAAAAATTTCACGCCAAGGCGCAGGTAGAAGGCACACGACATAAGGTGTCGACATGAAGAAATTCACGCCTTGGCGCAGGTAAAGGGCACATGACATAAGGTGTCGACATGAAGAAATTTATGCCTTGGCGCAGGTAAAGGGCGCACGACATAAGGTGTCGACATGAAGAAATTCACACCTTGGCACAGGTAAAGGGCGCACGACATAAGGTGTCGACATGAAGAAATTCACACCTTGGCACAGGTAAAGGGCACACAACATAAGGTGTCAACATGAATAAATTCGTGCCTTGGCGTAGGTAAGAGTATGTTGACTTAAGGATGGATTTGTTGGGGCACATCTTCGTGGAGGCGCAACATTTTGAGCACCGACAGAAGGACTTCGACCCGAGATATTCAAATGGCCATAACTTTTCATAGGGAGCTCGGATTCATGCAAGGTTGGAATTTTTAGAAAGCTTACGAGGTCCTCTATCCAACTAAGACTGGATATATTTAATTAGGTGAGAACAAGTTCTTAAAAATGCAAAATACAATTCACCACTTTTTGGGTTTGCTAAGGTCCTCACCTACCGCCATAATGAGATGAATTAAATGCAACTTGGAGGTGGTTGGGGTAGATTTGGATTTCCTCTCTCTTCCCTCTCTCATTCTTCCTATAAATTGTAAGGAGGGCTTCTTTCTAAAGGTTGGACATTCTTTTTTTTCCCCTCCCTTCTTCTCTTTGGTAGGTGAATTTGTGGAGTTCAAACCTCCCATCTAAAAGCTCAGTAATGCAACTTTGCCTCTTGGCATTTTGTAGTTTATTTATCAATATTTGGAGAAAATAATGTAGGTCTGTGGATGATTCTCAACCCTCTCTATGTTCATTTGCATCCTCTTCATCTTTCAAGTAATTTTTGTTATATGTGCATGATCTTGCATTGCATTTTAATGGTTTGTGTTTATTGGCAAGACAGGTGTTCTTCATTCCTCGGTGCATCACCTTTGTTAGTTTAGGTTTTATTTTTATGCATCTTCTTACCCTGTCTCCTTAGTAAGTTAGATTAGGTTTTTGAGTAAACCCTCTGCATTTTTATGTGTGCATCTGAACAAAGGAATAGGAATCGGCCTTCATCCGGAGAGCTTTTCCGATTTCACAAGGTCCCACACTTAGGAAAAGCTCCATGTTATGCAATCACACTGAGAGTCTCAACCCATCCATTGCGAGACATTGGGGGTCTTGTGATTCACCATCAATAGTTTGTCATCCACTATTTCACCGAGAACTAATAACTCCAATCACACTCATGCACGTGACGTAATAACTCCTCAAATTTCTCATCTGAACCCATAGAGAGGGTGTGTAGCTTTGACTGAAGATGGAGGATCTTAGTCTAATTTTTGGCTTCATAAATTGTTGCCAGCTTTTCCCAGGCCTCCTTTGGTTTCTCCACATTCGAACATGCATTTGCACATCATCACTAATACTGAGCATTATTAGCATCAAGGCTTTGGCACTAGCCATTTCATACTTTATTAATTCATTAGGGTTATGGGAGTGGTCACAGATCCAGTCAAAATTCCCCATAATCCTTCAAATTGAAGGATTGTACTCATTTTTGTTTTCCAGGATGTAAAATTGGGCCCTTTGAGCAACTGAGCATCGAAGAGAAGCAACTTCGAAGAAGACATTGTAATAATAATAAAAAAATATTTATTCAAGAGATATTACAATTTTTGACTCACTGATGTGAAGTATGAGCTCATAGATGATCTCGATACTTGTGTGTTGAGAGACGATGACACTTGGTGGGCTGTTCTTCTTCGTCTTCATAGTTGGCATCGTACCTAAATTCTAACTCTTCTCGAACTCACTTTTCTTGGCAGCTAACGTCAAAAGGAAATATTCAAGAAGTCCTTATCAAAATATCTCGTCGAAGAAAAGATTGCGGTGTTCTAAAGCTCATTCAGTAAAGAAAGTAAAGTAAAACCTAGAGCTATCAGGAGCTTCTTCATGGTTTTCTATGGTTTTAAGTCGATGTTACGACTTTCAACTGTCTAGATTATATCAGATATGCTCGTCATTTGGCGTTGGCTATTAGATAGATGCTTCAATGCCATTATAGAAGCTTCTCTCCTTGTGCCACTTTACACAAAGTGTTCCTCTATCATGTAACAAAATTGATCAAGTATTTTGTCTACTTCCAGTGGCCTCTCTCTCTTTTCCTCTTGCTTCTCTCACACTTCACGTAGGAATAACAACTTTTCATGCAGCTTCGTAGTCTTTACTTTCTTCACGTAGAGGTAATTTGAGAGGTTTGTCTACCAGTCTACCAGTTGTAGGAGAACATAAAAAATAATCCAAGATGTCTCTTATCCACGCAGTCTTTTGGAAAGTTCACCTCAAGTCCATATGATGTGGGATTGGAAGATATCAACATTAGGGTTTAGCACTAGGGGAATGATGTTGTTCCCATTCCTAGAACCACCAAGATCGAGAACGTGGATGATAATCTGATCTCCCTCTCTATGTAAATATGAAAGAGGAGGACATGAAAGAAATTGAGGCTATTTTCTGTAGATGTTGTAGCTAGACCTCGTTACAGTGTAGATCATGCATAATTGAGTTGGATTAATTTTGAAATGCCTCCTTACAATGCTTCCCACACATAGATAAATGTGTGTGTACATGTCTGCACACGTCGCTCCAACTCCTCCATGTAATTTCCATGCAATAACAGCTTCAAGCCTCCATGTTTTTGTTTGATTTCCTTCTTTGTCTCTTGCTGCAAGTTAATCTTCTCTCTTCACGCATTGTAGACTCCACATTATAGACAAAAATTCTCCTTTCCATGTAGGTTTTCAAATGACTAGGTGCTGATATTATCTCTAGGTAGAGGGTTTGACCATTCATCTCATTCCCATGTTGTTGTTCTTCCTCGCCGCTCTACACCAAGCACATAGGCCAAAGATTTGATGCTCTGATACCAAACTGTGAGGTAGAAATAAAGGATAAAGAATAGAGATATGTTATCTCATATTATTCTATTAAACAAAGGAACCACATACAATATTTATAGGTATGGGTATAAACAATACTCCCCTAAATGGATGGAGAGGTTACAAATAAGAAGGAGAGAATAATGGAATAGATAGAACAACTAGTCTAATAATAAAAATAAGTACATAGACTATGCTAACACATAAACCATATCCAAAGGTATTGGTTTCCTCTAATCAACAAGGGGATACCATACTTGATGAAAGTGAAATATAGGACCAAATATCTCCCTTAAAAATAATACATAGATATTTGAAACTCATCGGATATGAAGAACTTGGGTTACCAAATCATAGTAACCATCACCGTATCTTCCTTCATCATCTAAAATTATTTCTCTTGTTCTTCAAACATTTATTTTGGTCCTTAAGTTACTCATATAGGAAACCATTAACCACTTTATGTAAAGATTGATCATCACTTGTCCTTGATTCCTCCACCACATCGTCCATGGTTTCTAGAGTTGGTGCCTTGGTGATGAAGTTATTCCCAAACTTTAATTTTGGTTCTCTTGATGTTTCTATTTTCAACCTATCCTTATCTAGATTTGTAAGATCTATTAGTGGCACTACATCATCCTCAAACGATGACTCCACCCCCAATTTCCATGATCCAAGTGCATCCTCCACCTTCTTCAAGTTTAGTTGAAAATTTGGATCTATCTCCATCCTTTGGGATTAAGACTCCTTAATTGAATTTTTTTATTCCTCAACCTTATTTTATTAAATCAATAGTTTCAAATCGTCTTCTATAGAAATTTTCACCCTTCATTTCCTCTTTCAGTCACTAGTTATAGGATGAAAAATTGGAAGATAAACACAACACATTCCATGATGTCATCACCCCTTCCTATGTATTTCATATAAAATAAATAAATTTACTAGCCCATGACACACCATAGAATTTTCATTACCACCTTGACTCCCTAATGTGATTTTTTCCAAACTTGTGTTAAGGAAGAAAGGAATTCTTTCTAAAATTTGGTGGCACAAATCCATCATCAATTGGAAATGATAAGAAAATATAAGTCATTACCTTCCCTCACAAATCAATTAACGTTGAATGAAGTAGATGTCTTCATTCTAAGGTGGTGGAAATGATTCTATGATAATTCCCTTGGTTAATGTATCTCAACCTCCCTAAGAGAAGAAACAAATTCTTACACTCGAACCTTTTATGCAAATGAAAAAAATTAGAGGATAATATTTGTGCCATTAAGGCATCTTTAGAACCTATTTTTTTTGAAAGGGATATGATGTATGAAAAATTATCCATAGATAGACAAACCAGCGTATACCTTTTGATTTTATCAGATAGGGTGTTCGGAAAAGGTCGGAATAGTTAAATAGGAGGATTACTATGACTATAGCCCTTGGACATGATATCTATGCTAAAGTATTTGCATTGAACTCTATTTTTATACCTCTAATAGTACTCTTTCCATTCTAAAAAAATAAAAAAATCTTAGCTACGTAAAAATAATCTACTAATCTTCTTGAAAATATCCAACCACCCTACTTCACTTGAATATCTCACAACACACATCATTCAAATCAATAGATATATGGTAAGAGGATTCCCACCTTTGTATGATTCTCCCCATTCCTAGTTTGAAATATCTCAATTTGGGTAAGAAACTCACTTAGTCTTCCCTAAGCTTAGAAAAATAAAAAAAAATTAAAAAAATATATAGCATAAACGATTATGCAATATTAGATTACGAAGGGACTTCTAAAGTTATGTAGTCTTGATTCTTAACCAATGCTAAGTTGGGTGCACTAGAACTTCATCTAGACAAGGTCCGAATACTCAATCTAAGCACATGCAATCACCAGGTCCCTCCTTTGTTCACTCAAAAGATGTGGTTAGAGCATACATGTTCATCATATCCATTATCACACAATAAAAAAAGAGTTACAACATCATAAATTGGGAACACATATAATAAGGAAACCATTAAGCATAAATAATAATTGAAAGTATTTGAATTACCATAATATCATGCTCAGATCTAGTCATCTTTTCTATCTAAACATGATTTTCCATTGCAAACATACTTCATTACATAAAAACATGTTGATTACATCCATAATTGCTTATAACTATATGTGTTGGACCATGCACACATACAATAAATTCATGCACATGCATAATCCTCCACCTTATCATAGATAACTATTACATGGAGTGCTACACCTATTTATAAAAAGTGGGGAGTTTCCCTTTACCGCTTACATGCATTTATCCTAATAATAGGTGTGTTAAAAATAGAATGCATGTTTTCCCAACTCTTCTTTAATAATAGATCAAGCTATATATAGCTCAGATTCATCTTTTTTAATCCTATAAGTAGATTACCTCTTGCATGTGATTTTACCTCTTTGATTGCCTATTTTTTGACTTTGTGTGCATATCACGTCATATTGATTTTTATTAGGTTTAGCCTTTTCCAAAATGGGCTAAGTTCTAAATTTTTACATGTGTACAAACCCTTATGTGCTAACATGTTCCTTTGTATCACGCATGCCTTCGCACATTATCCTATCGCTTTCCTTCATTTCATGCACATGGTTTCACACATACCGTTGTCCCTTAGTGGTTCCTTTTAGTTCCTTGCACATAGTCTCAAAATTCGCATATGGATAATTCTTATCCATTTATTCTCGACCAACATTACCGCACACTAGAATTATTGTTCTTCCTTGGAAATATCATAACCAAAGAATTATCCTACAAGAAAAAATGAAAGAATGATATAATATAAATAATAAAGAATAGGGGCCTTTAATAAATTACTCAATGAATAAGAGGCTATCATTTGTGCACGTAATAAGAACTTGGACCTTTGGTGGTGAGAGGAGCTCTAGAAACTCCCTATCTATCATAGTCTCCAACTCCTTCTAGATTTTAATCCCTTCAACATCTTTGTTTAGCGAAACTTCCACTATATCTCCCACTTTCTCGAATTTACATCTTCTACCTTTTCCTTCAATCCCTTCACCACCACCTTTAAGTCCATGGTCACACCCTCTAATAAATCCATTTTGTGCAATACCTCCAAGTGGATCTCCTTGAGTCTCTCAACAAGAGTGTCCTTCATGGCCTTTATCAGTTCCCTTTTCTCACAACCTTTGCCATGAACCTCTCATGCTCTACATTTTTATTAGTCATTATGGCCTATTTTTACTTCAGCATCGCCTCTTCTTTAATAGTATGTGTGCTAAGAATAGTATAAAAATATTGGTAATTTTCAAGCATGCATTCTACCTTTTTCACATCCTACTTAATTTTGGGATTAAAGGCTCATACTCTGCTATTCGTTCTCCACTTCTTTATTCTTTCTCCTTCATTTTGTTAACTCCTCAGTCATCATCCCTAGTCTAGTCTTTAATCTTAACAACATCATCCTCACTCATTCTCCCAAATAGTCCAACTCTATGGGATACACATCATGGGATTGATCCACTAACTTCAGGCATGTGCTCATGATGATTTTTACTATATCAACCACTTTATCATAGGCATCGTGATTTTCTTCTTCACATATCTCAAGTACTCTTTGAGATTTTGTATCTCTTTATATTTTTTCTCCTTGTCCCCCTACATCACTCTTATTGCATCCTTTTATCTATATTTCTTCACGTAACTTTGACATACATTTTACTAATGAATTGTAGGTTTTCTCATTATATAGCTCAGTAGGATCAATCGTAGTGAGGACTATACATGCAAGCTTCTTTAACCACATCTTGGAGTATGATTCCTTACTTCAAACTATGAATCCTCCATATGCATCTTGATAGTCCAAGATAGTGTCTCGCAATGGAACCAAAATGTAGTCTTATTTCTTAACCAATGTTGAGTTGGGCATGTTGGTAATTCTTCCGAAAAGGTATGAACTCTCGGCCTAAGTATGTGTAACCACCAGGTTCCTCCTTTATTTACTCACAAGATGTGGTTAGAGCATACATGTTCATCATCATACCATTATAACACAATATGAAGGAGTTACTTTATCATAAATTGGTAGCACATATAATAAGGAAATCATTCAACATAGATAATCAATAAAATTATTTGCAATCCCATAATACCATGCCGAGATCTATTCATATTTATTATCTAAAAGTAATTTTCCATTGCAAACATACTTCATTACATAAAAGACATGTTGATTACATCCATAAGCTCGCTTATAACTATGTCTTGGACCATGCATGCATATATAATTCTCAAGAATATGTGTACTCCTATATGTTGTTAGGAATTAGAGAACAAATATGAATAAATAATTCATCAAATCATAGTAGCAATAAACTATTTAGCAGATTTGTACTTGCAAAAATATAACAACATAAATAAAAAATGCACAAAAGAAGACAAGACGAGATTTAATGTAGTTCACCCAATGTGGTCTACATCCACCAAGAACTTTCTAATATTTTATTATCACATTATTCTCTCAGTTACAATTACACAACAATCACTCATGAACTCATAACAAAATTCCCAAAGATGTTAAACCACATCTAAGACTCCTAGATCTTTTTATCACTCCAAATCTTCTAAGACTCCATATATATTTGATCACTTCGAGATATATTAGGATGCCCCTAATACCTCTATTTATAAGATTACAATCCTTATAGGAAGTTCTATAACCGACCCTAGAAAAATTTGTTTAAAAAATTTGTGACTTGAAAAAGTCACGACCTTTCAACTTCTCATAGATGAAAATTTGTATCTATGACAATAGTCGATTAACTACCGGTTAAAAAAATACGCACCAATTTCACAAAGGCATGAAAAATAGCACATGATTGTAGTGTGCGGGATTAAACAAGAAATGTAATTAACTAATTATCATATATCCACCATTAAAAATATCGAAGATTATAGAATATGATGTACGAGTCAAATAAGCCACACATTTAGCTTATTAAAGATAGTGAATTACAAATATTTTAATAAAAAGAACTAAAAGTAAATAACAAGAGATAGATAAAATAAGAGGGGAAACCCGAAAGAAAAACCCCACTAATAAAGCGTTGTCTTCTATTTAATAATTTATTAAATTTCACCTAGCACTTCCACTTCACTCCTCGGTCTCACAATAAACAATAGCATACTTTTTTTTGCAGTATAAAAACTCGCATAAGTAGCTTAAGCTTAGATCAAATGGTCTATTAGCTCATTAGCCAAGTAAACAATCCCATGAGGGATCATCCTACTTATATAGGATGGGTGGTCGGTCATACCATTCCACTCTTTAGCTGTGAAGACCGACTAAGATTATTAAAAATAATCTTTAAGACAAGGGGTTGTTTAAGTGGTGGTCCACCAAATGGTATCCCCACTTGACATTAACACCCCAACACTCCCCCTTAATGTTAAGTGGGAAAAAAATCAGACATGCCAAATTTACCTTTTTCTACTAAAGGAATTATAGATCTTTAAATCAACAAGAATGATTCAAGATATAATGTAAATAAGGTCAATCAATGAGATATTCCCATACAAAGATTCATAAGACAATTGCTTTACAACGTATGAAGAATTACATCAGATTATGGAGCCTTTTATAAACTAAGGCATACCCATGACTAAAGCTTCACTAGGATTTACAAGTAACTTCACATAGAGTGAAACATTTACTTATTACAAGATGGGGAAGTTTAGGAAGTTTACAACAACCGTTAAGAGATGGAATTGTCATGCACACTCCCCCTTAATGGAAAATCCAATAGGCCCAAAAAGGCATAAAAACTTTGTAAAACTTCATATCACACAATGACTTAGTGAAGATATCTGCAACTTGAACTCATAAGTTGAACTGGATTCTTCATTAAGAGCAATCTGGCCTTCACATAGAAGAGGAATAATTCCTTTAGCTTCCATGTGTATCACTTTCAACGACTACTTTTTCCAAATGGATTCTTTTTCGCTTCAAGTGATGCCACCTGCATCAAAAAATGAACACAAATCCAAATGCATATCCAACACAACATCAACATGGTTATAGTCGTAATATCATAATAAGCAAAATATAAATCATATGATTTCACTTTTAACGAAATATAAAATTTAAACACTAGCTGCATAACAACTACCATAACAATATGCTTAACAACTAACCATGTTACATTACAAATATGTTGAAAAATTTCAACATATTTACACTTGTAAAATATTTATTAGATGCAATCAAGTATTGGACGTCTCTAATACAAACACAAAGGCATCCCCAAGTGTCATTTGATATGCATATAATTAATATTTTAGTAATCACATATAATGTTTTATTAAAAACATATATACGTCCAATATCATTATTCTAAGCCTTTAACTAATGAGATAAGACTTGATAGATAATCAAATCTAAATAGATAATCAAATCATAAAGTATTTACTAAAACCATGATCCACTAACTATGGATACTTTCTATGGATTTATGTGGAATTTGCTTTAAAAAATGACCATGTAAGCACCTTTTTAAATATATATATATATCATAGGTGAAAAATTTAAGCTTAGACATGTCATATATGATTAGTTTTGCATAACAGAAAATGACCAATAGTTCTATTTAAATAAACTACCTAAAAAATGAAGCAAAATATTAAAATACATAAAAACCAATTTAAATTCAATACAATATATAATTTTTATTCATAGGTGAAAGATGAAGTTTATATAGTTACTACATTAGCTCTATGATCATTCTCTTCATCTTCATCTTGATTTTGATATGATTTATTCCATTTTTTATTTTTGAAATTTGACTTCTTTTTCAACTTACATTCTTCTTTCTTATGGCCAAATTTTCCATAGTAATGACATCTACCATCAAAGCTAACTCTTAAATTTTCTGATTTCTTGTCTTTACAAGGGGGTTTAAGAGAGACTTTTTATTTTTGAATCTAGAAGGTTTACTTTTTTATTCTTGAGTGAGAAGTGTCTGAGTAACATTCTCTTTAGAATCAAAATTTTCCATAACATGCTCTTCTTGATTTAACAAAGAATACAAAGTGCCTAAATTAGGCGAGATCATTCTCATTATGATACTTAGAGTTAAGAATAGAGATATAATTTCTAAATTTTTCATGAATATTTATCTGAATTATGAAGTATATAAGATTATCTTGAAATAATTCATAGTTATAACCATCTAATTGAGATTTAATGTTTTTAATTTTAGCTAAATAATTGACAATTTTCTCATCCCCCTTCATGGGTGTTGTAAACAACTCTAAAACTAGTTTAATTATCTTAGATAACCTATTGCCTTCATGCATAGTCTCTAATTGTTTCCATGCATTTGTATGCGAGTCCATATGCCCTATATGCATAAAGAATTCATCTTTAATGCTTTGTAATAGGATGAACAAAGCTTCTGAGATCTCTTAGAAGAGGAGCTAATGTTTTTAGGAGTAGCTTGTATCCCTATGGGATATTTTTTGACATCAGTCACAAGATCCCATAGCTTTCTAGCCATAAAAAAATATTTTAAATTTACTCTCTAAATGCTATAATTCGTTCCATTCAATAACTGAGACTTATCTAAAGAAAAACTAGTAGAACTATCCATCTTACTTTGCTTAAATGACAAATGGAGACAAATTCAACTAAAAAACGAGTCAAGGAAGCTAAATAGAAGAAAAAACTAGCTACAAATCTTTTTAATAGTTATATGCTTGCAAAAAAAAAGGCCACATAGTAAAATATCTAAGCTATTCAAATTTTGGAATCCATAAAATGAATAACTTTAGAAAAATCACATAATATGAGACTTTGAAAAGCCCCTTTGAATGAAGAAAAATAGAGAACCCACAATACAAAGGATATTTGTAAAATCCATGGTACAATGAAAATATTAAACCCATGTCAAAAACTATAACAAGCCTAACAAATGCAAATATCAAAATACATGTGTCACTTTTCAATTAGCTCACACTTCGCAGTGTAACTAATAAGACAGAAGAAAATTAATTTAAAAATAGACACTAGAACCATATAAACATGTATTTAATTAAGTAGTTCAAATTTTCACACTCTAACACAATGCAATCAATATGTGAATGTGAAGACGGTAAAAAACTCAATCAAATGATGCCACTTGTTAAGCATCTAATGACTAAAGGCTAGGCACTTGGAAACTTTCCGCCAAACTTTAAATAGATAGCTTTGAGTAGACTTAAAGTCTCAAAAATAAACCAAACTTAAAATAAAGTTTGGATCCAAAATAAAAATGATAGATGTCACAATCTATGTGGATAAGCCAAAGCAAAGACTAGAACCCCGACATTCGCAAAGACTGACACAATCAAAAGATTAATAGACATGTCTAAATGCAATTGGTTCCCACTTCACAGTGCAACCACAAAGACTAAGAAATTTGAACAAATGTGGATCCTTTTAAATGGATCACTTTTTGCAAGACTAGTAAACACTGAAAAATGTGAAAAGGTGGATAATTCTTATTTGATAGCCACTTTGTTGTAGACACCAAATTTGGGTCTTACGACTCCCTGTACCCGTATCTCGTCCCGCAACCTAACCCTACCTCACCACCTAAAACCTTACACACTTAATTATTTATTAATTACCTTATAATTAATAAATCCACATCTCCAACCCTGCCACCTCACCTCGCCACCTCACTATGACCTAGCCCTAACCCTAAACTAACTTAATTAAGACCTATGACTTGGTCCAGACCCACACCCATGACTCATCACCCCTCACCCGCATCAAAACGAACCTAATAATGACTTGACCAAGCCCACAACTAACCCCTCGGGAGAAAAGGAGGGAAAGTTGGCTATTTTACTAAAAATAGCCAACTTTGACCTAACCGACATCGGTCCCTACATGGCTGGCGTCGGTTAGGAAACCACCATCGGTTCCCTGTAAATGACCTCCCCCAACCAAAAACAAGGGATCCGGAATTCATTTGGCAGAGAGAGAGAAGTGAAACAAGTAGAAGAGGTTGCAGAGAAGAGGATCGAGCCCAAGACTGTAACTGAGCAACTAGATCACTGTCACACTCATCCAAGCATTGGGAAAGACTGAGGATAGCTTCATCAGCTCGCTTTCCAATACCGGATCATCCCAACTAAGCCTTACTGTCGCCACCACATTCCTTGGACCTGTATCTTCATCAGGAACTAGTAAGTAGTATCTTGTATGTTTCTAAACACCATTTCTTGAACTTTTAATTCATAATAATTATAAGCTCACTCCTAGATCTACCACCCGGCAGCACTCTGCACCTAACTTTCATTCATCAACCCCGATATTGCCCCAAAGATAGTTTTCTCACTCTCTGAGTTTTCTCCATCACCCTACTACCCCCCTAATCATTTATTAACCCTATAAACACCATAACCACCTTACAACTGACTTCCATTCGAAACCCCTAAATCACTGCCCCTACTGATATCGGTTATCTTCTACCGGTATCGGTGTTATAACATAGATCGGTTATCCAGTGACCGACATCGGTCACTATGACTTATACCAAAACCAACCTTTCCCTTATTTACCCCCAAACAATCTCATATCTAAGCTGGGTCTATCCTTGTAACTTGATCTGAATGCATCAATAACCGGTGACCAAACAAACATCATGACATTTTATTATTGGTAGTTTAGTCTCTATTGCTTTTTAACAAGGTACCTAAATCATGATTTCACAATAGCTTCTTTGTTATCATTTGCATTAATTCATATTAAAAGGGGAACTGACCACCTTTGAAAGGAAGTCTAATATTTCCTGGGCCCAAGGTAGTTCCCTCACTTATTGTCTAACTAAGATCTGGTGGTCTTGTATTCTTACTTACTGGGTAGTCCTTCCGAGACAAAAAGGAGTTCTTCACAATCGATCTGATTTCTCTATGACGTGCACACCTTCCCAACACTCAACAGGTATTCCTCCTAGCCCTAACCCTTATCTGTTTCTCAAGAGAATGAAAGGATAGAAGCAACTCTATTTCGGAACGAAATTATGTGCGAAACATTTTGGCACGCCCGATGGGACCCTTTTCGGGTTTCTTTCTTTCTTGCTTGCTTTCATATAGGGAGCACACTTGATGTTTCTTTCTTCTAAATATTCACAAAATATTTTGTCATTTTGGTAAAAGAATTTGTCTTTCTTTCACATATTTGCATTAGTGAAAGTCATCTTCTTTGCTTCATCGAATATCATTTTTGATTTGGGTTTAAAACACGTGCATCACATTCTTGCTTGCTGTTTTTAATTCTAGTGAATGTAGATTAAGTAACAGGTCATACACGTGGGGGTGATATCCACGGTATTGACAAGAAATTAATCTTACTCTCACTACACAACACATACCAAATCACATCATAATCAACACAACAGCTCAAACATCCCCCCTTCCCATGGTATTCCTCCGCCCGATTGAGGTAGCCTTATGAGCCAAAACAAACTTGACATCTCCCTTAGGTCTTTTGTTTAGGATTGACATCATCTGGCATCTAAGGCATAAGCCCAAAGTGATTAAAACTAATCCTAGGGTTAGTCTCTTGATTTGCTTGTGCATCTTGCTTGTTTTTTAGTTCTGTTTCTCTGTCATACACTGTTTCAGTGATCACTTCAAGACAATTTGGTAGGTATATTAAGCATTGTTATCCCCAAACCAGTAGCTTCTTACATCCTCTCTTTGCTTTCACAGTGACCGACACCGGTCCTATACTACCGACATCGGTTAACTGACCAACGCCGGTTACATTACATTTTCGACCGCATTGGTTATCTGACCAATATCGGTTACTGTGTTTAACAGTTCTTGACAAACCAGCAACCTATCAATTCCAACATTTTGTTGTTGTTTTTTTTCGGATTGATTAAATCCCTACTGTGTCCTCTTGTCCATGGTTGTTATCACCCGGAAACAAGCTGCAGCCATGGTTTCCCATGCCTGTTCCGTGCCTTTTCCTGAGTCACCCCCTTCACATCCTATGGGGAATCCTACGGATACCAGTAATTTTCCCAAGATCCCTGTAGGAGATAAGGAATTTTAAATTTTTGATGCTAATCCTAGCATCGTACAATATTATTTGTCTCATACCCCTGACCATACACCCGATGGTCAGCTCCTCGTTGGTATGCCTATTAGTATCACCACTCACTTAGCCCCTTCCCCACCTAATAACTCCGCCTCACCGTCTTCATCCTTAGCCCCGTCTCCTAGCTCAGTGGCTTCGGTGGTTCATACTACACCAATTGGCTTTCCTTTCATTAATCTGGGGCCCCACATATCACTACCGTCCACTGACCCTACCTCATCTCTCTCACAGACTATCTCTTTTATAACTTGCTCTCTACCACCTATACACACGAGCTTTCCCTCACAAGTTCTGCCCACCTTTTCATTTCCACAAACTCATCTGGTGACCTCAACCTCTTATATAGGAAACCCTTATTCGGCTTCCCCAACACATTCATCACCATTATCTTATCAACATTCAATCCCACCATTGTCTAGTAGCAGCTCTTGGACCAATCCTCCTCTGTTTACAATGACAACACCATCATCTAACCCAACCAATGATTTAATCAAACAGATGATGGACAAGATGCAAAATCTTGAGGCTTCTGTTTCAAGAAGTCATAACACCCTACGACATACGAGTAAGTTTTTGGGAGCCTATTCATCCTTCTATCCCCTTCATACATATCTAAACCAATGACCTATCAATTCCAACATTTTGTTGTTGTTTTACATTAGGATTGATTAAATCCTCTTTGTGTCCTCTTGTCCATGGTTGTTATCACCCGAAAACAAGCTGCAGCCATGGTTTCCCATGCCTATTCCATGCCTTTGCCTGAGTCACCCCCTTCACATCCTATGGGGAATCCTATGGATACTAGTAATTTTCCCAAGATCCCTGTAGGAGATAAGGAATTTGCCAAATTTTTGGATGCTAATCCTAGCGCCGTACAATATTATTTGTCTCATACCCCTGACCGTACACCCGACAGTCAGCTCCTCGTTGGTATGCCTATTAGTATCACCGCTCACTTAGCCCCTTCCCCACCTAATAACTCCGCCTCACCGTCTTCATCCTTAGCCCCGTCTCCGGCACTCGGATCTGGCCGGTGGTTCATACTACACCAATTGGCTTTCCTTTTATTAATCTGGGCCCCACATATCACTATTGTCCATGACCCTACCTCATCTCTCTCGAGACTATCTCTTTAATAACTTGCTCTCTACCACCTATACACACGAGCTTTCCCTCACAAGCTCCACCCACCTTTTCATTTCCACAAACTCATCCAGGTGACCTCAACCTCTTATATAGGACACCCTTATTTGGGTTGCCCCAACACATTCATCACCATTATCTTATCAACATTCAATCCCACCATTATTTAGTAGCAGACTCTTGGACCAATCCTCCTCATTTACAATGACAACACCATCATTTAACCCAACCAATGATTTAATCAAACAAATGATGGACAAGATGTAAAATCTTGAGGCTTTTTTCAAGAAATCATAACACCTGACATACGAGCAAGTTTGTCGAGAGCCTATTCATCCTTCTATCCCCCTTCATACATATCCTCCTCAATGGGAATTACTGAAATTTACTCACTTTAATAGTAAGGAGGACCCTCAACAACACTTGTGATCGTTCGGACATGCCTGCTATCTGATTGCTCATGACGATGCCTTACTACTCCGTACCTTTCCCATGTCCTTATCAGGACTCGCCTTGAGTGGTACGGTGCTTTAGCCCGAAGCACTCAATCTTCTCCTTTACTTGATTAGCCCAATCTTTCTTGATCACTTCTCCATCAATATTGCTAAGAAAGTATCCATTACCGACCTCTATGCCATCCGAAAATTTGAAGACGAGTCTATTGCAGATTTCGTTGGACGATGGCGGGGCCTCATCAACCAACTTACTTATGCCTTACCTCAGGCCGATCTCATCAAACTCTTTACGTGGGCCTACGCTAAACACATTTCTCCCACCCTCCAAATTCAAACTTTCCACACCTTTGATGAGGCCTTTACTATGGCTTAGAAACTAGAGATTCGAGCCTCAGAGGAGGATAAATTGAGGTTATGCAACAAAAGCTCAAATTTCGGACTCCAAGACTCTACCACCAAACCCAACACCACCAACTCTCACACATGGCTGCTTGAAATCAAAGGGTGCCGTACACGCAGCGATGGTCAAATCTCAAGCACTATGCTCTAATACCAAGCCGAAAGCCACCTATAAGTATAAAGCCGAGCCCATCAACTACACTCCCTTGGGAGAAACTTATGGTGTGATCTTAGACAAATTGCTTAAAGCAGAGCTATCACCTTGCCTCTGTTAAACCTCACTCCGGGTTTGATTCACCCGCACTATACCTTCTTGGTATAAAGAAAATGACTTCGTAACTTCCATCACGTGAAGGGACACAACCACGAAAGCGCAAGATGTTGCAAAACATAGTGCAGAAATGGTTGATGTAGGGGATATAACTCTTGATAATCCTAATGCCCCGTTAATTGAAATTTAAAAATCTTCAACAAACCATTTCCACACCATGCATATAACAATAACACAAATCAAGACACCTCACCGAGGAGAAGAGTGTGCATGAGATCCATGCGATTTTCAACTCCCAACCTGGGGCTTCCATTGAGGAAATTCTAAATCAAGCTTCTTCACCAACACAGGGATTCTCACCCCCTTCTCCTTCATCAGGACAAGAGGACAGTCCCGCTATTCCTTTACCCATAAAGGAATTAACCACCCGAGTTCTCTTCTCACAATGAACCTTCTTACACCACATCCTGTAAGATTGTGAGCGGATGTTATCTAACTTATCTATTTCCCAAACATCTCCTTCCACCAATCTTTTTGCAAAAGAAGAAGGCTTGCCACTTTTTTCTGTCATCCTTAGAGGAGAAACCCCTTGAGCCTACATCACCAAACTCCTTAATCATGACGGATCCCCTCGAACATGCCCTCCTACCTATTAGTTAGTTCTTCATCACCTAAATCTTTCCACCAACTAGTTGACCTCTTAACACCCATTGATATAGCGCTTCATTTACCCCCGTATCACACCCATAGTGGACCGGAATCATAACCCACCTCTCTTCCATACCAAAGTTTCCTACACGTGAAGATTATCATCCCCTAGAAGATAGACGAGTCTTATGGGAGCGTTTGAGTACACCATGCTCTACTCAAATGTAGATGACTAATCAAACACCTCTACCATATACCCGAGGTGTTTACAAAAGCTCAAAATGCCTATGTCCTCACCTTCACCCCCCTCATCTCTATCGAATCCCTCAGCCACCTCTATCAACCTAACCAAACCTTCCCCTATGCTTGGGACTTCACCAATACCCAACCTGACACACCCACCTAAACTGTTAGATTTATCCAAGCCGTCAATCCACCTAGAGACAGACCCAATCTTCTCGAGTCCAATCTATGCCTCTACCACAACTAAAACCCTCACCCCCGATCACACCAATACAGTAGGCATGGCTTCAGCCTTCACCATCACACCTACCTTCTATATTAGGGCCTCACCCTCCACCTTACCTCGATACACCTTGCCTTCCACATCTTCTTTAACATGACCTATACCTTTTGCACCCCTACAGACACCCACGGGTGTATCAACACCGTCCCCAAGTATCTCACCTACCTCGATCATCGAAGGACTTGTTTACAGTGAGCTCCTCTGTCCCCATGGTTTTTTCCTGCCACCACGTCAGTTGGGGCCTCATCATCTAACCAGCTAAACATAACTTCTGCGTAGAAGAAACCACGCCTAGTTAAAACCAATCATCAAAATCCCTTGCCTAAATCACCACCCGTACGAACCACTCGTACCCAACTATTACCAAAACAATCAAAAATCTCACCCACTCAATCAATAGCCTCATCTTCATCTGAATTTGACCCGCTCAAAGGATCTTACTCCAAGATCCTTGATATGTTGGTAGGGGATGTGACCATTTCCCTACCCCCGCTTAGACTCTATGATCCATCTAAACCTCGACCTATAGGTTATGATGAATCTAAAATCTATGCTTACCATCACACACTAGGACACGATGTAGAAGGATGCAAATCTTTGAAAGCCATCCTTCGCCAGTCACATATCTCGGATAGCCAGCCTAAGAAAGAAAATTTACGGAGAGAGAAGCCCTTAGCTTCGATCCCTTCTCCTATACCACCTGTCCCCACCTCGCCAAAATCTATCATCATTACAACCCCACCTCTCGAGAACAATGACTTATCCCCACCATCTTCCTCCTCTCGTATTCATGAGATCAACATGATTAACATTGCTACTCGAGGTCAGAAAAACAATGGAAAAGCTAAAGAAAGCACACCTGCGGCCTCTCTTTCTCCTTCTGCCATCCCGATCGCACCACCACCTAAAGTGGTCATTCGTGGACCTGCCTATCCGTCTCTGATGGAGTTTCCCATCGCACAATGATAAAAAAACTTCACCAATCTCCTGTAAAAATGACACTCTATGATCTCATTCAAACATCTCGAATCGCATCGATAAGCTCTAATTGAGATCCTTTGAGGATAGAGGTCCTACCTAACGAAACCTTTGCCTAGTCACCTCCATTTTAACACCCAACCACGTCACTTCTCTCACCAAACAACCTACCTCTACTTTTGTCCTGTACAACAAGCCACCGCTTTGTCGCTTTTTCGAACAAGAAATTGTCGTCTTTGGTGTAGAAGATCCTGATCCCGCTCTTTTCATCTCGGCTTACGTCCGAGACATCCGGGTACATCGTGTTATGATCGACGGGGGCGCTAGCCTAAACATCATCTCTTCCAAAGCCTTCCAACAGATGAATATCCCTCCTAGTTGCATGTGTGCCAACCCCACCATGTTGCGTTCATTCAACGATGCTATTACTTCTACCTTAGGCACCGTGATCCTTAACATTCGTGTAGGGCCACGTACCTTACCCGAACTCTTCTATGTCCTTGAGGGAGAATTCCAATACAACATGTTGTTAGGCCGCCCTTGGATCAGGCTATGGGATGTGTTCCCTCCACCTTACATAGATGCATCAAATTCGAGTATGAGGGGAAGTCATACACCGTCAAAGCTGACGCTTCCCCCTTCAAAACCTGTAATATGTTATATCACCCTAATGATGTGCTTGTACTAGTCAAGGCACCCATTGATCTAGCCCAACCATCTACTTCAACCACGCCTCAACCATCCACCTTAACCACACTCACACCTTCGACCAATGAACCCACCGCCGTGAATACCACTTCCTTCCCCACGGACAACATCCCAACTTTAGATCCCTTGGTAGATGTTTTTCAACGCCTTACACTAGGGGAATACCACCTATACAACGTTAGCACCTTTCATACCCCACAGGAGTATGGACAGTTACATGCACATCCTACCTACGATCGTCGTGTGGGGGAGGTAATCTCCTACGGACCACCTAATTGCCACACCAACCTAACGTATGGGGGTGTCGACACATCCTCTGTCACCCCTGAACCTCCCCTTGGTGTGGTTCCCTTCCAATCTGATTTTGATATCTAACCAACCGTCGTTTTGCCCTCACCTTCCTGACGCATTGTGCTTGGAAGGGTTTTGGTTTCGGTCTTTATGAACAAGGCCGACATACGATCATTCCCATAACTACACACAAACACAAAGATCATCGTGGTCTTGGATTTTTTGAACCACCTACACCGAAGAAACCTCATGTCAATTGTCACCAAGAAAACAACGAAGTCACCCCTTCCGAACCATCATCGCCCATTTTTCCATCTTCACCCACAGAGTCGATAGACCCGAGAATCTATCCCTCCTAACTTTTTTTTTTCGTGAATGCTATCTTCCTGGGTCCTCTCACTTATCAATATGATAGTGAAGACCCATCTTCTCTCCCCCTTTTGTATCCAGACATGATCGAAGAAGATTTACCTTCAATTAATGTTGTGGAGTGCCAGGATGATGACTCCATCCTCACCTACCTTGGTGCAGACGACTCTTATATTCAACGTGCCTTACCATCGACACCCAAACTATGTTGAATGAATCGACTATAGAAATCAACATTCACATGGAGGAAGATCTCACATTTTAAAGATCGGAAATCTCTCGACACATTAGAACAAGCCACCTTCACTACCTTCCTCTCGTGCCCGCAATCAAGCTTTTGCTTGGTCCTACGCCGACATGCCAGGAATCGATCCTGACATTTGTCCATAACATCACTCTAAAACCAGACTCTAAATCAGTTAAATAGATACTGAGAAAAATGCATCCACGCATTGCCCTCTTGGTGAAAGAAGAGCTTCAACGCCTCCTTTTTGTTTCTTTCATCTTACCTATTGACTATCCGCAATGGATTTCTAATGTCGTACCTGTCACTAAAGTGACGGGGGGACTTCGGATATGTACGGATTTTCGGGACCTTAACCTCACTTTCCCAAAGGATGACTTCCCCTACCTAGCATTGATCAACTTGTTGATCTCACTATGGGCCATGAGATGCTTTCTCTCATGGATGGCTTCTCGGGATACAATCAAATTTTGGTAGCCCGGCCGATCAACATAAAACCACCTTCATTACCCCCTAGGGGACCTTCTGCTATCGTGTCATGCCATTCGGCCTTAAGAATGTTGGTGTGACCTATCAGCGAGCTATGACTTATATTTTTCATGACATTATGCACACTATCCTCGAGGATTATGTCGATGATCTTCTTGGAAAATCCAAACATCGCAGTGAACATCTCGATGTTTTAACCATTATTTTCGATCACCTATTACAATATTGTGTTCATCTTCAACCAAAGAAATGTGTCTTTGGCATCCTTTTGGGAAAACTCCTTGGCTTTATCGTCTCTTTGTGTGGCATTGAGGTCGACCCAGCTAAAGTCAAAGCTATCCTAGAAATGCCCCCACCCACTAACCTCAAAAAATTACGTAGTTTGCAAGGAAAACTCCAATCTATCCGGCATTTCATTTCACAACTCTCGGATCGATGTCAACCTTTCCATCATCTCCTTAAAAAGGACATTGTCTTTCAATGGAGCAAGGAGTGCCACCAAGCCTTTGAGGCTCTTAAAGCTTATCTCTTGCAGCCACCCGTGCTTGTCCCACCTCAGGACGATCACCCTTTCTACCTTTACCTTTCTGCCACTGACCATGTTGTAGGAGCCATGCTCACACATCGTGACTCTAAGCATCGAGAACAAGTAGTTTATTACATAAGCCATACTCTTGTGGATTACGAGACTAGGTATACACACGTAGAAAATTTGTGCCTAGCCCTATCATTTGTGGCCACCAAACTCCGACATTACCTCCTGAATCACAAAACTTTTGTCATCACCAATGCTGACCCCATACATTATATGTACGCCAAACCTCATCTAAACTAACGCATTGCCTGATGGCTTATGCTCCTCGCCGACCTCGACCTTGAGTTTGTACACCAGAAATCAGTCAAAGGACAAACTATCGCAGACCAACTCGTGGAAGCCCCTTTACCTGGGGAACAATTTACCAATTTTACTTTCCCTGATGAACTCTTCACAACTCTTTCACTCAGTGATGTGTCATATCCAATGACCCTCTTCTTCGATGGATCTAAATGCTAGTGCGGTGGAGGGGCAGGTGTTGTTCTCATTCCTCTTGAAGGTGAACCTATGCCTCTTTCATTCAAGCTCGATTTCCCTACACTAATAATACAACGGAATACGAGGCCCTTGTTTTGGGTCTCCACATTGCATTACACTTAGGTGTGAAGTCTATTAATATTTTCGGTGACTCTCAATTGGTAGTAAATCAAGTTACTGGCATCTACCAATGTAAAAATGAGGAACTTCAAAAGTACAAACATTACGTGGATTCACTTTTGACCTTATTTTCTCATTATTCTATCCAAACCATTCCCCGCTCAACTAATAAATTTGTAGATACTATGGCTTGCTTGGCCTCACAAATTCGGCCTCACCAACTGACTCGGACATATTTGTCTTGGTCCAACAACTCTTTGCCCCATCTTACTTAGTTCTAGGATGTTTGTATGGTAAATAATGTATCTGCTGATTCGCAGGATACCTAGTATCACCAATTTCACGACTACCTTACAACCTCTGTTCTACCACCTGACCTTACTAGTAATGGCAAACGTGCTTTTCTTAAAAGTGTTTCTCATTATGTCGTCATGGGGGGAATCCTCTATAAATGTGGCTTGATGGTATCCTCCTTATTCTGTCTAACCGGCGCTGAAGTGCTCACACCACCCAACAAATCCATGACAGGACTTTGTGGCGGGAACTTTAGTGGCCTCGCCATGGCCAAGCGGATCCTTCACCTAGGATATTATTGGCCTACTCTCAATAAAGACTATTTTGTGAATATGTTAAGTGTTGTGTTATGTGTCAACAACATGTCAACCTTCAACATACTCCTAGCCACCCGTTACAAGTCGCACGAGATCTTTGGCCTTTCTCACAATGGGGTTTAGACCTTATTGGCGAGATTCACCCGCCTTCTTCACAGCATCACCATTGGATCATCATGGCAACTGAATATTACACTAAATGGGTGGAGGCCGTTCCACTCATTTCAACCAAAAAGAGAAAATCGTTGAGTTCATCAATCATCACATTATCTATCGTTTTGGTGTTCTCATCCCGATAATGAGATAATGGAAAATCTTTCAAAAATAAGTTGTTACAAGACCTTTGTGACAACTTTGGTATCAAACTTAGCTTCTCGTCACCCTAATATCCACAAGCAAATGGACAAGCCAAATCTTCTAAAAAACCTTAACCAAAATTCTCATGAAAGTCATTAACAATTTGGGAAAATCGGCATGATCACATCCCCTTTGCCCTTTGGGCTTATCGTACCAAAGCATTCGTACTTCCACTAATGCCACACCATTCTCTCGGTGTATGGTACCGAGGCTTATCTTGCCTCTCGAAATAAAAATCCCTTTCTCCATAATATATCTTCAGGATATTCTCACCAATGATGACTTTCACGCAAGAGAGCGGTTAGCCCAATTAGAGCTTCTTGACGAGCATCGTCTTACAGCTCTTGACCACCTTCAAATTTATCAAAAGCGCATTAAGCATGCTTATGATAAGTGAATTCATGAGCGTACCTTTAAGATTGGTGATCTTGTCCTCAAAGAGAATCAACATGTAACCAAACTAGAAAAGAGAAAATGTGGAAAATTTTCTCCTAATTGGATTGGGCCTTACATTATCACTCACACCTATGGATCAGGTACTTATCATTTAGCTTTGCTTAATGGTAAACCCGAGCCTGAACCCCTTAATGCCTTGCATCTCCGACCATTCTACTATTGAATTTAGTGTTACATCACTTCTTATCTACCTTGCGCTCATCCCTTGAGCTCATTTACCACCTCATACACCTTGTTTCATGCATCTCAAAATAGAATCAAGCTCACATGGTTTGATCATCACCTCCTCTTAAAGATGCCTTCCCCTTTTTAGTCTGGTCCATGACTTAAAAGTATCAAAATAACAAGTTCTCAATTATATGATTCTGGGATATTCTTGAGTCAAACTTCCTGCAAAACTAGATACTTCATGCCAAATGGACATCTAGACCTCTAAGCTCTAAACTAGACTGCTCCCTCGAAGGACAACTATGTGCAAAACCGCATCTGCTATTATAAACTAGACTGCTCCCTCGAAGGACAGCTATGTGCAAAGCCGCATCATGCTACTATAAGTAGACTGCTCCCTTGAAGGATAGCTATACAAAGTTAGCCTCTATTAGAAGCTTCTCACATTGATCAGCTTCATGAAGACCTCAAGAAACAACAAAATGCATATCCCATATAGACTTCCCGCATCGATCAGTCTATATCCAGAAAAATAAAAGTAGTATTCAAAAGAATGGACTCGTCTATTTAGGTTTGGATCTATTTTATCGGAATAATCACCTTATAACAAGTCCTCTATGCCCCAGCCTATACCATCCACCTCACCTCACCATTTTCAAAACAACAAAACTCAAGGGACGTGATGTATAAGCGATATATTGTGATTATATAACTCTTTCCACCTATTGACTTCTCGCATATGCAAGGTACCTAGAGATTCAAGCTCATCCTATGATAATACGTGGTTTGTTTAGCTCTTTCCAACTATGGGACATTTTTGCCTCTTTTACCCGAATCTAGGATTATGTGTTGACCTCAATCGGGACACGGTTCCTAATGCTTGGGTAAGCTAACCTCGCATCACCTATACCTTACCAACTCCAACAACCTTACCCTACCAATATCAAAATTTTTACCAACCAACAAATTTCCTAACCACAACCAAATTGCCTGAATTCACCTCTCCCTAGTCCTAAGGGAGAACTACATCGGTCTGAGGCCCCTCCTTGCTTTGTGCAATGGGCTATGTAGGCAGCACTTAGGAGACATGGGGTCTCCCAAGGTTAGCTCGACCATCCCCTACCATAACCTATCATGTGTTGTGTTTTGCTTAAAAATATAAATGTTTTCGCATATTTATATTGATAACACTCACCTTTGTCCTTTATCAATCCAAACATTCAAAACACAAACATTTCTTATTATTATCATAAACTCAAAATCAACATACATATTCAGTTTTATTTAGATGTTAAACAAATACATCTTCTCTATCATCAACACACAGGTCGGCATCCTTATTTATTCTTCTACCCCTATGAAATTCACGTAGGCCCCGCGCCTCATCCCTAAACCAGGTAGTGATGGTGATCATCGACGCCGCTCACCTAGCCTCTCCATCCTCAAAGGGGCCACTGCTTATTGGATCCTCCCACTGATCTGCCAATCTCTCCTGTAACATAATACACCCTCTCACGTGGAGGAATCTTGCCTCTAGTCTCTCCACTCATGACTGTGAAACCTCTAACAATCCCATTGTCTCATTCACCTGTGATTGAAGCTGGTGAACTAAACCCTACAGGTGGTCTCTCTCTTTGTAATCACAGATATGTCAAGATGATCGGCCCTCTCACATGTACCTCATAGCTCTGCTACCCACCATAATCTATAAGACTCTGTCACTCCTGCATCCATTACCCCCGTGATCGGCTCTCCTGTCTCTTCTAGTCCTTCTGGAAGTGTTGATCGTGGAGGTGAGAAGGGTGCCTCGGCGTCGTTCCTCCTGTATGGTCTATGAGCCATGGGTATATCCTGAACAAATCCAAATTGTCACCGCACGTGATCTAGAGGAATCCTCTCGCACTCACCTAGCTTGTGTCCCGCGATCCACCTCAATCACTCTACACCCCTTAAATCCTTGGCTATATTCACCATCACCATGTAGTTCCCGTAAGGCCTCCAACAGATATCCACAATCATCACCATCTCCCACATCTGCCTATAATACTCGGTGTCATCTATCATGGTCTCGGCTCTTGCCTCTTGCTCTGTCTGGACCCATCGTCTGAATCCCAACCTCTGCACTCCTGTCTCTCCTCCCTGGATTGGTCGGCCTATTGGTCACACACACACAATGTGCTCATAGGCCCAACAATGTAATAAGTATGCACAATCTAGTGTAGTCCTGTGATTTTCCTGCATGCCCATAAACCCTTGTATAGCTCCAAGATATGCAGGTGCCCATGTGAAAGTAATGCTACCTTCTATCATCTCACGAATAATACACATCAATGATTTTGGAAATATTTCCCCTTCCGCTCGAGGTAATGCATAATACCCCACCGCTATCATTAATACCACTGCCAACCTTGTTGCCTCAGGGTGTGCCATGCAAACATTATACCATAAGTAAATGTCAAACCTCATTGTGTCAAATCTCGTGCGGCTAGACCAAATACTATTGTTATCGCTGTCCATGCCGCGTTAGGCCCTACCTGATACACTGGTCTTCCTGTAATTGGGAGTCTCAAAATTTGGAACACATCTTCTAACGTCACTATCATCTCCCCTGTTGGTAGATAAAAGGTATTCTTTTCAGGATTCCATCTCTCAATCAGCACCTGCAACATAGCATGATTGCGTGCGATCCGTGAATAATAGTGGATTCTGCTTAACCCCACATGGTTTATTAATGCCCACTCAGCTAGTGTTACATCCGCTCGGACCCATGACAACAAAGCTGAAACCCTATCATTCATCCTCAACCCTGCCTATGCCTGCACACATTAAACCAACAAACAAAAAATCAACAAATAACTTCCCACGTGTTTTTTATCGCAATCCGCAACTTTACACAGTAACCGATATCGGTTATAGACAACCGATACCAGTTACCTAACCGATACCGGTTATTCCTAAATGATATCGGTCACTGTCAATTCCAACCACCCCGCTCAAAAAAAAAAAAAAAAAACACCACCTATGATAACTTCTGCACTCGTTTTCCCCTCTCTGTACCTACGCACATATCTCCAACACCTGATTACCTACCCTACAACACTCACCCCATCCCAAACCTTTTTCCTATCACCTTTCTTTTTCATCTCTACCCACTTACCTTCCCACATCCTATTCATATGCATGCAAAAATTTAATTCCAACCAAAAATCATATATACCTCCTGGGATGCAGTAGTTTGAGGTGGAACCTATCTTCCCTCTCCTCTCTACCCGTTGGATGCTTCTCCTTGTTCAGCCATGTTCACCACCCTCTTCACTATTACTTGCCTTTACGCCTTCTTAATCCAAGCCCACGATCACTTTACCTATCTCTTTCCTCCTTATCACTCAATTCTCCCATGTAACTACCTGTATCGACGACAATAGCCTCGCATCCTCGTATTTAACATGTTGCATGGCTCTAAAAATAAGAATCTAAAATTACCTCCCCAGCTTTTCTATTTTTAGAAAAGCTTGTTTTAACATAACTAATGTCGGTTATGTAACCGGTATCGGTCAATAGTGACCGACATCGGTTATCTAACCGATATCGGTCAACCTATACCTATTTTGATTATATCCAGGCCTTCTCTTTATTTTTTGCAAAAATTTTGGTGGCGCCCACCTCTTTTCCCTGCATAATGACATCACTATCAACATCCATCATCATAATAAACATCAATATTTCAAAACATATGCATATCATCAAAACATCATCAACATCATTTATATATACATCACAAACATTCCAATACCATCGACAAAACACATAAAACATTATAATATATGCCATCAACTCAAACATTATACACACCATATGGATCCAACTCATCATCTATATATATCCTCAAATCAATGTCAACATATACAAATTGCCCTGCATGGGGCCTCTATCATACAAAAAAAAAAAAAATACAACGTCGACACGCAGGCGCATTTGTCTCTATCACAATCTTGACTTGGCTCACAGCCGGCCTCTCATGTCAAAAATACTGGGCTCGCACGGTATCAACTATACAACATGTACTCGGCTCGCAGGCTGGTATATACAACAAAAATGAATACATAAATCCTATGAGGGCATGCAGGCCTCTATATACACACTCGGTTCGCAGACCGGTGTCTCTATCAAAAATCCTCTATCAAATCAACAAAACCCATCTCTGCTCCTAGGGTGACTCATCTCTCTCCCCCTCCCTGGCTCGTCTCTCGGTGGCCCTTGTTCCGAGATCTCACCTCCTACCCATCACGACCCACCGGCTGTGGCTGCGGCCCCCTGTGACCTGTGACTCGGGACGTCTCGGCTCTGTGAGCTACATATGGCTAATAGTTGGCCCCAGTACCATCTAGTACATCCTGATAATAGCGGGCCTCCACTCTCACCTCCATGTATCGGGCCGTGCCACCATGGCTAGTGGGGCTGGTCCCCCGGCTCCTAATATAAGTGGGCCCTACCCTGCCTGTACACCCTGACCCTGAGCCTGTACCTATGGTGGTGGTGGAGCTGCCATTAGAGCCTGAACAGGGACTTGTGCCTATGCCTGAACATGGATCTATACATGCTGTGTATGCTCGTGCTATGCCTATCCTGTACTATCCTCGTGCTGGCCAAGCGCCTTTATAGCACTCGACTTGTGCCTTTGCAGTAGCAAGCTGCCCTGTAATAACTGCACCTGACCCAAGAGACGGTCCCTCTTTACTATAACAGCCGCCAAATCTAGTTGTGTGGGTTGTGCTCTCATGGCTGCCCTCTGCCCTACCCACCAAACCAAAAATGAACCTGTAACTCCGGCATCGTCCACCGTATCATCGACCGGTCTCTCTGCTACCCAGACTAGGTCCAATGGCTGCGGTAGAGGCAGTGGTGCCTCTACATCCTCCCTCCAATACTGTGGGAAGGGAGGTGGCTCATCTACCGTAGGCCCAGGCCCTGTGCGTTGTACCCTCTCTAGGGGAATCCACTCATGCTCCCGGGTCTCCATCCAGCTATCCAGGATTGTCTTTGGATCCATCGCATGGTGTGATCGGGCTCCTTCATGGGGCGATGGCCTTGTATGGCCTCCATATAATATCTAGTGCGGTCGGGTCCTCTAACATATGCCTCGTAATATGTGACATCTCACCTACGATAACCACTCGTGGTTGGCCCACGATCCCCACCCACCTCTAAAACCCATACCTATACACCTGCCCTGTGGCCCCAGGGCTGTTGGGGCAACCTCACTGGTCATAAACACATGATATACTCATAGGCCCAATAGTGTAGCAAGAATGTTGAGCATATCTGAATCACCTCATACGGTGATAGCCCCGGATCTCTCTCTCTATAGCTGCACCAAATACCGGTGCCCATGCATAGCAGTGTGCTCCTCCACCATCTCATGTAATACTCCCATCAGAGCCGTGGGAAGTGACCTCCCTCTAAGTCCGGGAGGGTGAAGCAGGTGATACCAATCATCATCAGCATGGCAAGCCGTGTCTCCTGTCGATGTGCGCGATACATATCTCCGTAGCAAATGCTTGCACTATGGTACGTAATCAATGGGGATTCATCCCCGAATACCTGCAAGATGTTATCCATCGCTATCTTAGCATTCACCTAGAACACCGCCTCACCTATGATCGGAAGTCTCAGGATGCGATACACATCCTCTAGTGTGACTGTCATCTCTCCAGTTGGGAGATGGAAAGAATTTGGTTACTGGATCCCATCTCTCGATGAGGGCAACCATCAGGCTATGGTCCCTATCCACAACTTTATACCTCTAGACTCCACCAAGTCCAACCTCCCGCATGACTGCGCTCTGTGCTGCAGTCACATGTGGCCACATCCGCCCTAGTAGAGGAAGCATCCGATCCCGCATCGTTAGCTGCTGGTGTGCCTGCAAACACAACCCACTCCATCAGGCCTACCCTTTACAAAACAACTACCCAATAACCCCAATATCACTAACCCCACCCAACAAACACCTACAATATCCCCTTTACCTATCCCACAACCTACCACCTACCCCACTCATACACCACCCGATTCCCCCACCCCAATAACCTTTCCTAGCCACTCTACCTTCTCCCCCTTCACCCCAACACTCGATCCTACCCACCTACAACAAATCAACACAACTACTTTCACAACCTTACCTCCTGCCCATGGTGACTGGTACCGGTCACCCACGACCGCCGTCGGTCGACACATGACCGACGCCGGTCTCTGAACCCACACATCTATACAACTTACGTGGTGACCGATGCCGGTCGCTTAGTGACCGACATCGGTCACTGTGGGATTTCAGGCCGGATCGAAAATGGCCCCCAAATCCCCTTTCTTCCTATTTCTACCCATCTACCCACAATAATTGCCTAAAAACTTACCCACCCTGCCATTTTGGCCTACCTAACATATCTACCCACTCTATTTTACGATTTACCTTCATTTATTCATTATTTTATCAAATTTTGGATTCCTACCCCAAAACCCACATCCTAGCTAACTTCATCAACTTCACACAAATAGGAGTTCGAGCCTACCGGTATGACTACACGTCGTCATGGTGGGATAGGTGGTGGTGGTCCAGCTCCTCCAACACCTCCTGCTCCTCCAGGCTATGCCATAGCTCCAAATCTCCTCAGCCGGGTCCTCAACCAATCAAAATCTGCCTCCTGATCTCTGGGGCCTACCAATAACTCACTCCCCCACTCAACTAGTGCCAACTCAGCCCAAATACCCAACCCAATCAATTCAAAACTCAGACAAGAAATAGGTTGGCACTCAAATTCACAATGTGAAAATGACATGCCGTATTTTTTCTTTTTATAGGTTTTGACCTCTAACCGATATCGGTTATGGTGCGTCCTAGAAAACTGATATTGGTCTTCTAACCGATACCGGTCATAACTAACCGATATTGGTTACCTGCCTAGTTTACCCTAACTCCTGCTCTTCTCCACCGAACTCTATTTTTCACCACATCGCCTACCCCCGGCCTTTGCTAAATAGCCTTATTTTGAATTCATTGGCCCGACCCAAGGCCGCAACCAACCAATCGGCCCGACCCACGGCCACAACCAACCAATCAGCCCGACCCAAGGCCGCAACCAACCAATCGGCTCGACCTAAGGCGCGCAACAACCTAATCGGATCGACCCAGGTCACACCTAACCAATCGGCCCAACCCAAGGCGCAACCAACCACTCGGCCCAACCCAAGGCCGCAACAAACCAATTGGCCCGACCCAAGGCTACAACCAACCACTCGGCCTGACCCAAGGCTGCAGCAAACCAATTAGCCCAACCCAAGGCCACTGACCAATCAATCGGCTCGACCCATGGATGCACCAATTAAGTACCTCAACCGAAGCCCGCAAATTATGATTCTATCCACCCATAATGTAGTTTTTTTTCAATCGAGCTCACCTATTTGTGTTTTAGCATTACTAGGATACTTGAATTGATCACCAACCAGCTTTGCTTAGACCGAGACCGTGACGTTTATCTCAACCAAACCAACCATTTGTGCTTGCCCGAACATGCCTAAACATTCAGGTACCTTCCCGTTATATCCCCTAGAGCTACTTCCTATGCCTTGGATACTGGGATTATATCAGCCTTGTTTGGATAAACTATCGACCTTTGCCTATGAATTGCTTGTTTTCTCTTCAAACCATGTACCACCGGTCGCACTTTGCATTTTAATGTGTGTCGGCTTCCTTGAACTTACCCCACCATCGACCAACATCTCACCATCATTTACCCTTTATCAACCCTATCCACGATTTCATGTCACCTCCATCTGTGATTGACTTTGAGGGGATTACCTATACCCTTAACTAGGGCAACCACTTTTTATTATTGTCAGTGCAGCTTTAAAATACAAGCTACATGACAACAAGGGGCAAATGTAGACACCAAATTTGGGTCTTACGACTCCCTGTACCCGTATCTCATCCCATAACCTAACCCTACCTCACCACCTAAAACCTTACACACTTAATTATTTATTAATTACCTTATAATTAATAAATCCACATCTCCAATCCTGCCACCTCACCTCGCCACCTCACTATGACCTAGCCCTAACCCTAAACTAACTTCATTAAGACCTATGACTTGGTCCAGACCCACACCCATGACTCATCACCCTCGCCCGCATCAAAACAAACCTAATAATGACTTGACCAAGCCCACAACTAACCGCTCGGGAGAAAAAGAGGGAAAGTTGGCTATTTTACTAAAAATAGCCAACTTTGACCTAACCGACATCGATCCCTACGTGGCCGGCATCGGTTAGGAAACTACCATTAGTTCCCTATAAATGACCTACCCCAACCAAAAATAAGGGATCCGGAATTCACTTGGCAGGAGAGAGAGAAGTGAAACAAGTAGAAGAGGTTGCAGAGAAGAGGATCGAGCCCAAGACTATAATTGAGAAACTAGATCATCTGTCACACTCATCCAAGCATTGGGAAAGACTGAGGATAGCTTCATCAGCTCGCTTTTCAATACCAAATCATCCCAACTAAGCCTTACTATTGTCCGCCACATTCCTTGGACTGTATCTTCATCGGGAACTAGTAAGTAGTATCTTGTATGTTTCTAAACACCATTTCTTGAACTTTTAATTCATAATAATTATAAGCTCACTCCTAGATCTACCACCCGGCAGCACTCTGCACCTAAATTTCATTCATCAACCCCGATATTGCCCCAAAGACAGGTTTTCTCACTCTACGAGTTTTCTCCATCACCCTACTACCCCCTAATCATTTATTAACCCTATAAACACCATAACCACCTTACAACTGACTTCCATTGAAACCCCTAAATCACTTTGCCCCTACCGATATCGGTTATCTTCTACCGGTATCGGTGTTATAACGCATGATCGGTTATCCAATGGTAGCATCGGTCTTTGTGACTTATACCAAAACCAACCTTTCCCTTATTTACCCCCAAATAATCTCATATCCAGCTGGGTCTACCCTTGTAACTTGATCTGAATGCATCAATAATCGGTGACCAAACAAACATCATGACATTTTATTATTGGTAGTTTAGTCTCTATTAATTTTTAACAAGGTACCTAAATCATGATTTCGCAATAGCTTCTTTGTTATCATTTGCATTAATTCGTATTAAAGGGGAACCACCACCTTGAAAGGAAGTCTAATATTTAGGCCCAAGGCAGCTCCCTCACTTATTGCTAAATAAGGCTAGTGGTCGATACAGGTGTGAAGAGAAGTTCTCAATCTCTGATCTCTACGCACGCACACACCTTCCCAACACTCAATAGGTATTCCTCCTAGCCCTAACCCTTATCTCTTTCTCAAGAGAATAAAAGGATAGAAGTAACTCTATTCGGAATGAAATTGCATGCGAAACAAATGCTACAAATGAAAAAAACTAACAAATGCAAAAAGAAGGCTAATTCTTATATGATAACCACTACCACAAATGAAAAACTCGACAAATGCAAAATATGGAGAAAATCTATTGAATTGGATTTCACAAATATGAAAAATGCAAAATACAAAGATACTTGGAGATATTTTATGGGCCCAACCATCACATATGACAAAAGAAAGCTAAAAGAAGACTGATAATACAAAATATAGAGCTAATTGGAGTAATCTTATTGGCTTAGATTTTGTAAAGATAGAAACAAGAAAAAAAAGGTTTGACAATATGAATATTAAGCGACTTGGAGATTTCCTATTGGGATAGTGTTTTGAAAATGACAGAGGAAAGCTAGCACAAGTTTGACATAACAAAAAAATGTGTAAAGCCCTTATTGGCTTCGAGTTTCGCGACTAATAATCAAATAACAAATAAAAATGACACCATGAAACAAGATGGAGCCTTCTAATTAGATCGGGCTTTGCAAAAATGAAGAGATTTAATAAAAGGGTGACAAATACGAAGCTAGATGGAAAAAAATGATTGGATCATGCTTCATAAAGACATACAGTCACAAAAAATTAAATATCTAAGCAAAAATATTCCAAATTGAAACCACTTGGCACTCTAAGATTGGATACGGCTTCACAAATATGAAAAAATGAACAACGAATCTAGTTGGAGTAATTTTATTGCTCTAAGCTTCACAAAACCAATAGGATCTAAATTAAAAATGACAAAGCAAAGCCGGATGGTGTAAAATGATTAGATCGGGCTTCACAAAAGTAGATCTAGAAAAAAATAAATATTTATAAATTCATGGTAGATTTAATCGCTCCGAACTAACTAGATCTAAGGAAATCCTTTCGGATCCACAGGATAAAAAACCTAACGGCTATAAACGGTGAAAAAACTTAAAATAAGCTTACAGACAACGGATTTAAACCATAAATAACTGAAACAAGATGTAGAAGCAAATATCTAAGCATACAAAATCTCAAACATGATCTAAACAACCATTTAGCCAATATTTCACCTATATTTCAAAAATATTTAGGTAGGAATTGGAAATTTAAACTGGTTAGCTTGAAGATGACTGTGGAACTTTTAGGGTTTCACAGATCCGTAAATAAACTTAAAGTTTCTTCACCTCTTCAATCTAGAATCTACTAGATCAATAATGCACACACATATCCAAAAAATTTGATACCATGTCAGGGAATAAACAAGAAATACAATTAACCAATTATAGATTCACTATTAAAATGCCAAAGATTATAGATTATGATGTACAATCAAGTAAGACACATATTTAGCTTATTAAAGATAGTGAATTACAAAGATTTTAATAAAAAGAACTGAAATTAAGTAATAAGAGATAACATATAAAACACAGATTTAAGTGGGGAAACTTGAAGGAGAAAAACCCCACTTTGATAAAACATTGTATTATATTCAAGAATTTATAAGACTTTCACCCACCACTTCCACTTCACTTCTCAATCTCATAGTAGATAATATCATACTTTTGTCTCACAAGGTATAACAGATTTGCATAAGTAGCTTAGGATTAGATCAAATGGTCTATTAGCTTGTTATCCAAGTAAACAATCCCATGAGGGATCATCCTATTATATATGATGGGTGGTCAGTCATATTGTTTCAATCTTTAGCTATGAAGACCAACTAAGATTATTTAACATAATCTTTAAGACAAGGGGTTGTTTAAGTGTTGGTCCACCAAATGGTATCCCTGCTTGAAATTAACATGCCAACATGCATAATGCTCATGAAGTATCAAAATTAACCATTTGAACTCTAACGCTTCAATGTTGTTTGCAAAAGACTAAAAAAGATCCACACCCCAACAATCTCCCACTTAGAGATTGTTTCCACTAATGAGAAAAGTTCTCAACCCTTCATTATCATCCATGAAGGCCAACCAAAGTTGAACACAACTTCAAATTCTCCCTTGTGACCACCTTGGTCATCATATATATAAGATTCGACTCGTATGAATATTTTTCAGCTTCAACTTATCTTCTTCTAAAGTTGTCTTGATGAAACAATATCTCGGCTGAATGTGCTTCATGATAGAGTGGAAAGTTGATTTCTTCACAAAATTAATAGCGCTCTGACTATCACTATGATGTCTTCCAACTTCTGTTGATTCCCCAACTCATCAAACAACTATTGTAGCCAAATCATCTCCTTTCTTTCCTCTGTGGTAGAAACATACTCAACCTCTGTGGTTAATAAAGCCACAACCTTTTGTAACCATGAAATCCAGCTCACCTCTATATCACCAACCATAAATACATAACCTATTGTGCTCCTCCTCTCTTTGTTAAAATATATTTCCATGTGCAAATTTACATAACCACACATTGTAGTGTCGATCCAATGAAGCACAATTTTTCTCTCATGGTCCCTCTCAATCATTGAAGGATCCAATTTACTACATGTTAGTGCTCTCTACATGGATCACTCATAAAAGTGCTCACTACTCCCACCGCATGGTCAATATCTAGCCTAGTGCATACCATAGCATGCATCAAGCTTCCAACCACCGATGAGTATGATACTTGGACATCTGGATTCTATCCTCCTCAATCTTGGGATAATGCTCCTTTGATAATTTAAAGTGACCTACCAAAGGAGTACCATCCAATTTATCATCTTGTATACTAAACCTCTCCAAGACCTTCTTTATGTACTCTTCTTGAGATAATACCAACTTCCTCTCCTTCATGTTCCGAGTTATTCTCATACCAATGATTTACTTTTCTTCCCCAAATCCTTCATAGCAAAGGAGTCACCTAGTTGCTTCTTGAGTACCTTTATTTCCTACATGTTACTCCCTGCAACAAGCATATCATCCACATATAGGAAAAAAATAATATAACTACCATCAAGAAAATTCTTGATGTACACACAATGGTCTGAGTGACACCTAGATTAATCATGCTCCTGTCTAAAACTATCAAACTTCTTGTACCACTGTCATGGATCTTGTTTCATGCCATACAATCTCTTCTTCAATTTGTAAACTAACCTCTCCTTCCCTTTGAATGTGTAACCCTATGGCTGCTGCATATACAATTCCTCCTCTAAATCACCATGATGAGAATGCAATATTTACATATAACTGCTCTAAAAGCAAGTATTATATTGCTACTAAACCAAGAAAAGTCCTAATAGAAGTCACTTTAACAATAGGAGAAAATATCTCATCAAATTCTATACCTTTATTCTATGTAAATCCCTTGACCACTAACTGGGCCTTGTACCTTTTTCTACCTCCATCTTACTCTTTGATTCCATACACCCACTTGTTATAAAATGCTCTCTTTCCCTCGGGTAGCTCCACCAGATCCCAAGTCTAGTTCTCCATAAGATATCTATGCTCTTCATCCATGGCTTGCTCCCACTTCTTCCTATCATCCACTGCATTTTGCTTTCTCAAAGCACTCTATATCTCTACTATCGGTGAGTAATAAATAATTCAAAGATGGAGTAAAACTTTTAGGTTCCATTCTTACCATAGAAGACCTTATCACCTTAAGAGTTTGGGCTTCTGATGAGTAGGTTCTTGAACTGGCCATGCCAGAACATGCTACACCTAAACCGGCCTCTTGGACACCTTTCCATCTACAATGTCCTCTAACACCATGCATTCTTTCTTTGATTCTGGTTTCTATTCCTACAACTAATCTTTATACATTATTTTTTCATTAAATACAACATCTCTAGACCAATTTTTTTTTCCTTAAGACTCCAAACACGGAAACCAAATTCATCCTCACGATATCATATAAAGGCACATTTCTCGAGACTTAGCTTTTAACTTGTTCCTATCATATTTATCAATGTGAACAAATACCTCACATTCAAATACTCTAAGAAATGAGTAATCAATTTTCTTACTGACCAAACCTCCTCGGGTATACCTCCATCCATGTCTATAGAGGGTCCTCTATTAATCAGATAAACATATGTGCTCGTCGCTTTCACCCAAAATATGAGTGGTAGCCCCACATGTGACCTCATGCACCTAACATGCTCCATGATTGTCTTGTTCATTCTCTCTGATACTCAATTTTCCCATGGATTATTGGAAACCATCCTTTTCTGGGGATCCCATTTACCAAATAGTAATCAAGAAATTAATTGCAGCAATGCTCCCTCCATTATCCAACTCCGAGAAATTTCAGCTTGAGACATGTTTCATTCTTAAACAAGGCTTTCCATCTTTTGAAAGTTTCAAATACATCGATTTATTTCTAATGCCATATACCCAAACTTTTATAGTTACATCATCAATGAGATGACATAATAACATGAACCGCCAATATAATTTACCTTAATAGGCCCCCATACATTTGTATGCACCAAATGCAACTTACCCCTCCTTCTGGTAGGTCCAACCTTGATTAATATCACCCACTTTTGTTTACTATAAACACAATCCTCACGAGATATCCAAATCTAACTCCTTTAATTTGGGAAACCTATCCTTTAGAATTTTCATGCCCTTTTGAATCATATGACCAAGTCTTTGGTGCCATAACGTTGCATCTCCATCTGCAGCAACTAAATTACAATAATCAACACCACTGGTTTAATAAAATTACCAATTTTATTACCTCTTGCAACCACAAGAGCTCCATTGGTAACCTTCCAATAATCCTTTGTAAAATTGATCGTATAACATCACTATCCGGCCTAACCCACGATATCAAGTTTCTCCTCAACTTAGGAACATTCTGATGTCCTTAAGTAGCCATGTGTTCCCATTATTCATTATCACCCAAACACAACCTTTTCCTACTATGTTGCATATGGCTCATCATCACCAAGATATACATGTCCAAAATCACCTTAAACAAACTCGGTAAAGTAATTTCTAAGTGAGGTGGCATGGAAAGAATCACCTAAATGTAACACCCAAGAGTCAACAATATTATCTAAAGAAATAATTAAGGTATGCTAACAAACATCACCTGCTGCCACATTTACCTCCTTAGTTTCCTCCTTGTTCTTCTTATCCCGAAGAGCCCAATAATATTTCTTAGCATGACCAACCTTCCCACACTACCAAAATTCTAACTTTCTCTTGGAATTTGACCTTCTGTGATCATTCGACTTCCCATGGTTACCTTTCCCTTTGTTCTTTTTTTCTCCCTCTGCTCTCCATCGTCAAAGCATTTATAGAAGTAGAAGAATACCTGGAGCTCTTCC